>CM055127.1:205163564-205468564 GCA_029206835.1 Rana muscosa | reverse complement strand
CCACTGGCTGTTCAATTTTATATTGTTTGTATTATCATTCAGGTGGTCTAAAAACACTTTAAGTGAGGATTCAGGTCCTGCCCATATTAGCAGGAGGTTATCTATATAGCGCCTATAAAATAGGAGATCGGTCCTCCTCTCATGAAACACAACTTTATCCTCCCACTCCCCTTTTTTGGGTAAAAAAACTGTTGCCAAACCAAAAATAATTGTGGGAGAGACAGAAGTCTAACACATTTCTTAAAAAGACCTTCTGTGTCAAACAGCTTGCGTGTCATTAGCCGGGGGGCTCCGGTGCAGGGAGGACCATGCTGTCGGTTCTCGCTGGAGTGGAGAGCCGGTGCTGGAAAGATCATGCTTTGTTCATCGCTGGAGTCAGAATGGATCATCGCTGGACATCGAGAATGTATTACAACGTTGGAATGTTTTTTTTTTGTTTTTTTTTTACTAAAGGACTTGTCCCAACTGTGTCTGTGTGGTTTTTAACATTTCTGACACTTTATTTTGTGAAATGGTAGGGGTACAATGTACCATATTCCGATAAGCCCCCCACCCGCAGACCCCCACAACCACCGGGCAAGGGTTGTGGGTATGAGGCCCTTGTTCCCATCAACATGGGGACATCCTCCCCATGTTGAGGGCTTGTGGCCTGGTACGGTTCAGGAAAGGGGGGCGCTCTCTCGTCCACCCTCTTTTCCTGCAGCCTGCCAGGTTGCGTGCTTGGATACGGGTCTGGTATGGATTTTTTGGGGAAACTCCACGCCATTTTTTTTATTTTGGTGCGGGGTTCCCCTTAAAATCCATACCAGACCTGAGGGGCCTGATTTATGATTTTGGGGGGACCCCCACACTTTTTTTTTTTTTTTGGTTCAGGGTTCCCCTTAATATTCATACCAGACCCAAAGGGCCCATGCTGTTTTTTTCAATGACTTTTATCTGTATTGTCGGGAACCGACAATTCATTAATAGCCGTGAGTAGTTTTAAATTACTTTTTTTCCTTCAGAAATTACATTTTGTGCAGGGACAGTGCTAAACACAGGAAACATGCGCCACTTTACACGTATACTATAGACACCCCCCAGGTACGAAATTTAAAGGAATATTTCACTTTTATTGTTTCACTTTAAGCATTATTAAAATCACTGTTACTGAAAAAACGGTTGTTTTTAAAACGTTTTTTTTTGCATTGATACATGTCCCCTGGGGCAGGACCCAGGTCCCCAAACACTTTTTATGACAATAACTAGCATATTAACCTTTAAAATTAGCACTTTAGATTTCTCTCATAGACTTTTAAAGGGTGCTCCGCGGCTTTTCGAATTTGCCGCAAACACCTCAAATTGTTTGCTGTTCGGCGAACGGGTGGACAGGCAATGTTCGAGTCCCTATTCATGATGTCACAGTACATGTTGGCATTCATTGTTTCCTCAATGAACTGTACCTCCCTACTGCCAGCAGCCCCAGACCATGACACTCCCACCACCATTCTTGACTGTAGGCAAGACACACTTGTACTCCTCACCTGGTTGCCACCACACACGCTTGACACCATCTGAACCAAATATGTTTATCTTAGTCTCATCAGACCACAGGACATGGTTCCAGTAATCCATGTCCTTAGTCTGCTTGTCTTCAGCAAACTGTTTGCAGGCTTCCTTGTGCATCATCTTTAGAAGAGGCTTACTTCTGAGACAACAGCCATGCAGACCAATTTTGTTGCAGTGTGCAGCGTATGGTCTGAGCACTGACAGGCTGACCCCCCCAACCCATCAACCTCTGCAGCAATGCTGGCAGCACTAATACGTCTATTCCCAAAGACAACCTCTGGATATGACGGTGAGCATGTGCACTCAACTTCTTTGGTTGACCATGGTGAGGCCTGTTCTGAGTGGAACCTATCCTGTTAAACCACTGTATGGTCTTGGCCATCTTCTTATAGCCTAGGCCATCTTTAAGTAGAGCAACAATAATTTTTTTCAGATCCTCAGAGAGTTCTTTGCCATGAGGTGCCATGTTGAATGTGCAGTGACCAGTATGAGAGAGTGAGAGCGATAACACCAAATTTAACACACCTGCTCCCCATTCACACCTGAGAAATTGTAACACTAACGAGTCATATGACACCGGGGAGGGAAAATGACTAATTGGACCAAATTTGGACATTTTCACTTAAGGGTGTACTCACTTTTGAAGGGACAGCAAATGTACACTGTTATACAAGCTATACACTCACTACTTTACATTGTAGAAAGGTCTTATTTCATCAGTGTTGTCAAATAAAAAGATAAAAAAAAAAAAAAAGGAGGGTGTACTCACTTTTTTGAGATACTGCATGTTCCCTCTATTTAAAAAAATATATATTTTTGGTGCACTCCAACTGTACTGACTTGCAGGGTGCTTCTGGTTAAAAACAGTTTATTTCTGAAGCACAGAGGGAATCAGATTAGGTCTTCTTATTCAAGGTGTGAGAGGCCAGCTTTTTCTGAAATAAAATAAATAGGCAGGAACATAACCTTTTAACAGTGTTGCGAGATACAGACTTAATCAGACCAAAACATTTTCCCACCTGCCGCAACTACTATTTAATGTCTTACCTTTTTTAAATAATTATTTATGGATTATCATTTTTCATAATGTTTATTTAATATTAAAATATATATATATATATATATATTTTTTTTTTAAACATAAATAATAATAAAAATATAAAAAAGAATTAACCCATACACAGAAGGCAAGGACAGCAAGGCTTTCATTAAATGCTTACAATTGATCATATCCATATTTATTCCGATTTTATTAGAGATGCGGAAGACTGTATTTCTGCCCTCTCCAATTTGTTTCATGATTTGAGCAGCCTAGTATGTCTATTTTTTTTGTATATGGAGATCGGAGATGTGATGAATATTCAAAATGTTCCAGGACTTTAAAGATGCTGCACATAAGTCTACCTATAAGACCACAAAGTATCAGTTGAAATTAGTCAATTTTATTTTGAAAAGGAGAAAGGTGCCTGCATCAAATGCATTTTCTGGAAATTTCCAAAGAGTTAAAGTTGAAGAATGTATATACTGTATACAGTATACAGTTTTTAATAAAAAAAAAGACTTCTACCACCATATTGTAGATAATAAAACATTAATAACAATATACTATACATTGTAAAAAAAGGTGGATCTAAACAATATAATAAAATATGAATAAAATCAACCCAGATAGCGCTAGTGCATGTATAACATTCAAGCACCAACAATAATAATTGAAGTCCACATAAGAGTTCACAATAGTAGATGATAAAGGAAATAATAAAACGTCCAGTATTCCAGTTCAGTGGAGAGATGCTGCTGTCACAAGAAGAAAAATAGAGGGAAAGGACACCTTCACTCATGTGCTGCAATCAAAGATAGAGGGGGTGTGTGTATAGGACCCCCTCCTAAATGGACTCTTACCACAAGGTAATCAGATACCAGCCTGTATGCAATCAACCAAAAGGGCTTCCCAGCAAACAATTCCTCACTCCTGGTCCGTGGTTACAGCTCTCATCAATCACCATAGAAAAAACAAAGGTGCAGACATAGTATAACTCTGTTTTAAAATCCTTTATTTAAACTATATATAAACTCCCATACAATTTTGCACTCACATGTACAAAATGAATAAAGGCTTGTGTTCTTATTTAAATAGCGCCAGAACCAGGCTCTAATAGGTGAACTTCTGTTTCCTACCACATTCCCCAGCTGTCCGTACTGAGGGGATGGAAGCAACCCAGTACACAGCTGGCTGGCGTCTCCTCCTGCGTGTCTTGTTCTCACCCTGACTAGTTTCGTCTATGTGACTTCATCTGAGGGTAGAGACAAGACACGCTGTGCTTCGTTTTATATGATCTCTTCCTCTCATCAGCCACTGCGCTCTAATTGGACGCATGGCGTCAGCTGACCCATCTCTGTGTACCTCGGCTCACTGTTCAGTGAGCCGTAGGTCACATGAGGATTAGGCGGAGCTCCACCTGGACAGCGCGTCACTCTGCTATCCAACTATGCACGTCTCGCATATCTCCTTTACAGCCGATCGTCTCCTTGGTAACCACAGCCAAGGTAAACAAGCGGCCTTAGGATCTCGCGAGATCTCGCCAGACGGATGCTATGCTGTGTACAATATTAAACACAGCTACATTATGAGCAAACAAAAACCACAATACACTATAAGTATATTACATATCATAACACATGGAAGCATTAATACATTTTAAATATCAACCTCTAATATGCTATAAAACGCAATATGCACAAAATGACAGTATTTAAAAATATATACAATTTTTTTAAAAATGCTAAAAAAAGGTAAAAGAGCAGTAACCTAATATACTGCCCTAAAAAACGCTTATTCACCTGTGCATTTTCAATTAGACATAATAAAATAACTAAAATAAAAATAGTTCATTCCTGTACCGATCATTACAGCAATGATGCACACTATGTGTACAAAATTATGCGCACAGACAAGGTTAAAAAGAAATAATGATTGGATTATATTAAATATCAACTGAATGAACACAGAATATAATTGCCCCAATCTTGTTCATGAGGACAACCTAATCACAGGTCACACGGTGAGTCCCACCAATCCTTCCATTGATAATAGATGCCATTAAAATGCACTTGTACACAGGCACCCCCTTATTGTCGCAAACACCTATTGCTAAAATCAATGGTAGCTGTTAATCCCAGTGTGAGCAAGAGATATAGCTAGTTCTCACCATCTGAACCTAATAGGTTAGTTCCAGCTGATATTAACTATTTACATGAGACTAAATACGCTACAAATAATCCATTAGACGGCTACCCCTTACATCTCATATAAAAAATGTGTGGGGAATTTTAGTTGAAATTCATACACCCTAAGGTCATCCATGGAACACAGGACTGCAAACCCAGGGATGACACACTAAATATTACCAAGGAAGGCAAGATAATCTGTGTAGGACATACACATCAAAAAGTTAAAATAGAGACAAATACCAAATTTAATTAACTTAATAACCGATCTGATAAATAGAAATAAAAAATAAATAGACGAACACCATAGTGTCAACATATTGCTAAAAAGAGAGATGTTATAAAAAGATACTATCAAAAGGATATCAGGAAAATCGATAATAGGAAAATTAATATAAGATAGTAATAAAATTAATTAATAATCGCTAATAAAACAGTTCACATCCAATTCTATGTTTAGTCCTGAAGGCGTCAAAGTGTTCATTAGATATATCCATCGAGTTTCGTTTTTTGATATCTCTCTTACCAGGTTTGTTCCTCGCCAATTTGGGTAAGTTCTATCTATACTCCAAAACTTCAAACCAGAAGGGTCCTGGTTATGATATTTTTTAAAATGAAGAGACACACCGTGATATTTAAAGCCTATTTCGATATTATAGATATGCTCTGAAACTCGTTTCTTCAGGGTCCTTTTAGTGCGACCCACATACATCAGGTTGCACGGGCATTGTAGGACATAGATCACATGAGTGGTATTACAAGTAATGAACTCTTTGATTTTAAAGTTGACATTATTACCAGTGGAAGTAAATTCAGTGATGCCTCGCATAGGTGTTGAGACTTTAGCGCATGTTTTGCATTTTCTACATGCGTAAAAACCGGCAAAATTCCAGAACATAGTTGGTCTCTTAGGTGGGTCAAGTACTTTTTTCACCACCTTGTCCCCAAAATTGGGGGCTTTCCTATATATAAAAGGAGGGTTTTTTGGTAAAATAGAACTTAGGGATTTATCCATACACAATACGTTCCAGTGTTGTTTAAAAATCTGTTCAATATCCATATATTGGTCGTGAAAGTTAGAGATAAAACCCCATTCATGCTTGGAGTTCTTCACAGAGACTTTATCAGCTAAACATACTTCCCGGGGAGTATTAGCTTCTTCGGTGATAATCTGATTCAGGTTCTGTTCATTATACCCTTTTTGGAGGAATCTAGATTTGAGTATCTCAGACTGAGCCTGGAAATCAACATCTGTTGTACAATTCCTCCTCACCCTCATTATTTGGCCTTTAGGAATATTTTTAAGCCAATGAGGGTGATGGCCACTGAAAATTGGAAGATAGCTATTCCTATCTGTAGGTTTAAAATAAACGGACGTAATCAATCTATCTTCTTGTCTCATAATATTTACATCAAGGAAATGAATATGATTTCTACTAAATTCATAGTCCAGCACAATGTTATTTTTGTTAGTGTTTAGCTCTTTCATAAAATTATGTAATGAATCCTCGGTTCCTTCCCATATAAATAGGAGATCGTCGATATACCTCCTATAGAAGAGCAACTGGTCTCTTTGGGATGAGAAGACAGCTTTATCTTCCCATTCTCCCATGAACAGGTTCGCCAAACTGGGGGCAAATTTAGCCCCCATGGCGACACCCTTCCGTTGGGAAAAAAACTGTTGATCGTACCAGAAATAATTGTGAGACAGGCAGAAGTCCAATGCCTGTCTCAAAAAAACTTTCTGCTCGAATGGGATGCCTTCTCTTTGACATAAAGCCCAATTAAGGGCCAAAAGAGCATCATCATGCTGGATTATCGTATATAGAGAAGAGACGTCCGCCGTTACCAAGAAGACATCTCTTTTATTTGTCAAATCTATTTCATTAATATATTGTAACAAGTTTTTTGTATCCTTTACATATGCCTTTGTCTTTACCACACTCGCCTGTAAAAAAGTATCCAGGTACTGTCCTAATCTCGATGACACTGATCCTATACTATTTACTTTCGGACGGCCTGGTGGCACAGTAGGATTTTTATGTACCTTGGGTAAGGTATAAATTGTTGGAACTCTACAGAAACTAGGTACTAAAAATTTGGTCTCCTTTTTGTTCAAAACTCTACTTTGCGATCCCAGATCTATAAGTATCTGTAGATCTTTTTGATATGGACCGGTAGGGTCTGATTGTAGTTTAACATATGTGGTTTCATCTGCCAGCATATTTTTAAGTTGGTCATCATAAAAACTTTTTTCTAAAATCACGACTCCTCCCCCTTTATCGGCGGGTCTAATAATTAAATTCTTTCTTTCTTCCAGATGTTTAATTCCATCATATATACAACGATGATTAACAAATTTCTTTGGACTCACCTGTTCCAGGTCTCTCAGTACAAGATTTTTAAACACTTCTACGTGCTGGTTAGCTATATTCAAAGGGTTGAAGAGAGAACGATTCTTCAGACCGCTATCAACACCAATTACATTTGTGTTTACTTTCTTAGGTACTACTGGGCCGCTATTTATGAAGTATTTTTTGATGTTTATCTTCCGGATATATTTATGGATATCCATATAAATGTCAAACTTATTCATAGATCTCTTAGGGGCACATTTTAAACCAGATTGTAGAATATTTAATTCCTTTTTGGTCAATTCTGTATTTGTTAAATTATAGATGCCTACAGATCCTGATCCAATCTTCTTTTTTTGTTGGGTTCTCCTGCCTGCCCTACATCCCCTCCTTCCCTTGGTGGGGGGTCTGTGGATTGACGGTATTCTCTCTCTGATTGTGGGGGTTTCCACCAACGTGGCTGTGGAGGCAGGGGTGGATAAGGTCGAGACATATCGGGGGGGTAATGTCCGTATTGTCTGTTCCCTTGATGTCCACGATTTCCTCTCCTTCCTCTCTCTAAAAAAGGACGTGGAGGACTGTAATTTTTCCACTCATCTTCTCTATATACGATAATCCAGCATGATGATGCTCTTTTGGCCCTTAATTGGGCTTTATGTCAAAGAGAAGACATCCCATTCGAGCAGAAAGTTTTTTTGAGACAGGCATTGGACTTCTGCCTGTCTCACAATTATTTCTGGTACGATCAACAGTTTTTTTCCCAACGGAAGGGTGTCGCCATGGGGGCTAAATTTGCCCCCAGTTTGGCGAACCTGTTCATGGGAGAATGGGAAGATAAAGCTGTCTTCTCATCCCAAAGAGACCAGTTGCTCTTCTATAGGAGGTATATCGACAATCTCCTATTTATATGGGAAGGAACCGAGGATTCATTACATAATTTTATGAAAGAGCTAAACACTAACAAAAATAACATCGTGCTGGACTATGAATTTAGTAGAAATCAAATTCATTTCCTTGATGTAAATATTATGAGACAAGAAGATAGATTGATTACGTCCGTTTATTTTAAACCTACAGATAGGAATAGCTATTATCCAATTTTCAGTGGCCATCACCCTCATTGGCTTAAAAATATTCCTAAAGGCCAAATAATGAGGGTGAGGAGGAATTGTACAACAGATGTTGATTTCCAGGCTCAGTCTGAGATACTCAAATCTAGATTCCTCCAAAAAGGGTATAATGAACAGAACCTGAATCAGATTATCACCGAAGTAGCTAATACTCCCCGGGAAGTATGTTTAGCTGATAAAGTCTCTGTGAAGAACTCCAAGCATGAATGGGGTTTTATCTCTAACTTTCACGACCAATATAGGGATATTGAACAGATTTTTAAACAACACTGGAACGTATTGTGTATGGATAAATCCCTAAGTTCTATTTTACCAAAAAACCCTCCTTTTATATATAGGAAAGCCCCCAATTTTGGGGACAAGGTGGTGAAAAAAGTACTTGACCCACCTAAGAGACCAACTATGTTCTGGAATTTTGCCGGTTTTTACGCATGTAGAAAATGCAAAACATGCGCTAAAGTCTCAACACCTATGCGAGGCATCACTGAATTTACTTCCACTGGTAATAATGTCAACTTTAAAATCAAAGAGTTCATTACTTGTAATACCACTCATGTGGTCTATGTCCTACAATGCCCGTGCAACCTGATGTATGTGGGTCGCACTAAAAGGACCCTGAAGAAACGAGTTTCAGAGCATATCTATAATATTGAAATAGGCTTTAAATATCACGGTGTGTCTCTTCATTTTAAAAAATATCATAACCAGGACCCTTCTGGTTTGAAGTTTTGGAGTATAGATAGAACTTACCCAAATTGGCGAGGAACAAACCTGGTAAGAGAGATATCAAAAAACGAAACTCGATGGATATATCTAATGAACACTTTGACGCCTTCAGGACTAAACATAGAATTGGATGTGAACTGTTTTATTAGCGATTATTAATTAATTTTATTACTATCTTATATTAATTTTCCTATTATTGATTTTCCTGATATCCTTTTGATAGTATCTTTTTATAACATCTCTCTTTTTAGCAATATGTTGACACTATGGTGTTCGTCTATTTATTTTTTATTTCTATTTATCAGATCGGTTATTAAGTTAATTACATTTGGTATTTGTCTCTATTTTAACTTTTTGATGTGTATGTCCTACACAGATTATCTTGCCTTCCTTGGTAATATTTAGTGTGTCATCCCTGGGTTTGCAGTCCTGTGTTCCATGGATGACCTTAGGGTGTATGAATTTCAACTAAAATTCCCCACACATTTTTTATATGAGATGTAAGGGGTAGCCGTCTAATGGATTATTTGTAGCGTATTTAGTCTCATGTAAATAGTTAATATCAGCTGGAACTAACCTATTAGGTTCAGATGGTGAGAACTAGCTATATCTCTTGCTCACACTGGGATTAACAGCTACCATTGATTTTAGCAATAGGTGTTTGCGACAATAAGGGGGTGCCTGTGTACAAGTGTATTTTAATGCCATCTATTATCAATGGAAGGATTGGTGGGACTCACCGTGTGACCTGTGATTAGGTTGTCCTCATGAACAAGATTGGGGCAATTATATTCTGTGTTCATTCAGTTGATATTTAATATAATCCAATCATTATTTCTTTTTATCCTTGTCTGTGCGCATAATTTAGTACACATAGTGTGCATCATTGCTGTAATGATCGGCACAGGAATGAACTATTTTTATTTTAGTCATTTTATTATGTCTAATTGAAAATGCACAGGTGAATAAGCGTTTTTTAGGGCAGTATATTAGGTTACTGCTCTTTTACCTTTTTTTAGCATTTTTAAAAAAAAATTATATATTTTTAAATACTGTCATTTTGTGCATATTGCGTTTTTATAGCATATTAGAGGTTGATATTTAAAATGTATTAATGCTTCCATGTGTTATGATATGTAATATACTTATAGTGTATTGTGGTTTTTGTTTGCTCATAATGTAGCTGTGTTTAATATTGTACACAGCATAGCATCCGTCTGCCGAGATCTCGCGAGATCCTAAGGCCGCTTGTTTACCTTGGCTGTGGTTACCAAGGAGACGATCGGCTGTAAAGGAGATATGCGAGACGTGCATAGTTGGATAGCAGAGTGACACGCTGTCCAGGCGGAGCTCCGCCTAATCCTCATGTGACCTACGGCTCACTGAACAGTGAGCCGAGGTACACAGAGATGGGTCAGCTGACGCCATGCGTCCAATTAGAGCGCAGTAGCTGATGAGAGGAAGAGATCATATAAAACGAAGCACAGCGTGTCTTGTCTCTACCCTCAGATGAAGTCACATAGACGAAACTAGTCAGGGTGAGAACAAGACACGCAGGAGGAGACGCCAGCCAGCCACTTAACTGGAATACTGGACATTTTATTATTTCCTTTATCATCTACTATTGTGAACTCTTATGTGGACTTCAATTATTATTGTTGGTGCTTGAATGTTATACATGCACTAGCGCTATCTGGGTTGATATTATTCATATTTTATTATATTGTTTAGATCCACCTTTTTTTACAGTTTCTAGGTTACAGTATTTTATTACTTTTAAGATAGCAGCTTTTTTCCACGATTTCCATAATTTTATATGTGTATGGACCTTTTATAGACAGACATATACATATATTTCTATATCTTGTCTGGAGTATCTTTTTTTCCAGGAGCGCTTGTTTTTTGTTTTATGAGGGTAGGCCTACCTCAAGTACATATTTTGATTGAATATACTAAACATAACCACAGTCAGTGTAGATATCACACATACATCATAATATAATAATGATACCATTAGTAATATTAATGGTGTGGTACTTAAAGAGCAGCAACTCTATGTGGGGTACACTCGTTAACACAAATTTTGTAAACTCTTAAGCTGCGTACACACGATCGGTTTTACCGATGAAAACAGTCCGATGGATTTTTTTCATCGGACAAACCGATCGTGTATGGGCCCCATCGGTCTTTTTTCCATCGGTGTCAAAAAATAGAACATGTTTTAAATTTTTCCGATGGATAAAAAACCGATAGCAAATTCCGATCGTCTATGGGCATGTGCATCGGTTAAAAAACCCACGCATGCTCAGAATCAAGTCGACGCATGCTCAGAAGCATTGAACTTCGTTTTTCTCGGCTCATCGGAGTGTTTTACGTCACCGTGTTTGGAACGGTCGGTTTTTTGACTGATGGTGTGTAGGCAAGACTGATGGAAGTCAGCTTCATCGGTTTTCCGATGGAAAAATCCATCGGTTTAAAAACCATAGGAATTTTTATTTTTTTTCTGCACTGAGTGCTAATTCACACCAGATGTAGTTCCGTGTGTTTTTTTCTTCACTAAAAATCTATGCAGTGTTTTGCATGTATTTCAATAGTTCAAACCAGTGCAGTCAGTTTGCGGTGCAGAAAAAAAAGGTAGAGAATGTTGCATTTTTTTTGCACAGAACTGTACTGGAATCTAGCAAATTGTATCAAAAACGCACTGGAACTGCACTGGAACTGCATGTGGTGTGAACTGTAAGCAAAAACTGATCTGGAACGTATGAGTGCATTTTTGTGGTGGGAACTGGCCCTAAAAATGCATGCACAGTGTTTTCCATGTATTCCAATAGCTCTAGTTCACACCAGTGCAGTCAGTTCCAATCAGTTTTCAGTCAGTTTCCGGTGCAGAAACTCACCGGAAACTGACTGGAACTGACTGCATTGGTGTGAACTTTAGCCATTGGAATACGTGGAAAACACTGTGCATGCATTTTTAGTGCAAAAAAAAAGCGCACGGAACTGCATCTGGTGTGAAATGGCTCTTAAAACCACTGGAGTGGTGTACTTAATGTCTTGCCATTGTGGGTCAAATTACGTTGGAAAAATTGGTGCAAAAGTTTGAAAGTCCCTCAGTGGAACATTAGGGAGGCCTAGCTGACAGGTATCTGGTACTGGTTTTCATAGGGGCCGTTCTCCGTTACAGTATGTGGTTAGATGGTCTGGTCTGGGCAACAAGGTGCTATCCCTGTCCTTTCCTCTCCCCTGGACTACTTGTTTGGCTGGTTAGGTGGAGTTGGGATTCACAACATATGAAGATGTGGCAGTTAGGGATGAGCATCAGAACATGAGAACAGGCAATAAATTTGTTCAAACATCCGAACACCGTTAAAGTCTATGGGACACGAATATGAAAAATCGAAAGTGCTAATTTTAAAAGCTTATATGCAAGTTATTGTCATAAAAAGTGTTTGGGGACATGGGTTCTGCCCCAGGGGACATGTATCAATGCAAAAAAAAGTTTTAAAAACTGACGTTTTTTCGGGAGCAGTGATTTTAATAATGCTTAAAGTGAAACAATAAAAGTGAAATATTCCTTTAAATTTCGTACCTGGGGGGGTGTGTATAGTATGCCTGTAAAGTAGCGCTTGTTTCACGTGCTTAGAACTGTCCCTGCACCAAATGTAATTTCTGAAGGAAAAAAAGTAATTTAAAAGTACTCGCGGCTGTAATGAATTGTCGGCTCCTGGCAATACAGAGAAAAGTCATTGAAAGTCATTGATAAAAAAAATGTGTGGGGGTCCCCCCAAATTCAATTACCAGGTCCTTCAAGTCCGGTATGGATATCAAGGGGAACCCTGCGCCAAATTTAAGAAAAAAATGACGTGGGGTTCCCCCCAAATATCCATACCAAACCCTTCAGGTCTGGTATGGATTTAAAGGGGAACTCCGCACCAAATTAAAAAAAAAATGGCGTGGAGTTCCCCCCAAAAATCCATATCAGACCCTTATCCAAGCACGCAACCTGGCAGACCGCAGGAAAAGAGGGGGGATGAGAGAGCACCCCCCTCCTGAACCGTACCAGGCCACATGCCCTCAACATGGGGAGGATGCTTTGGGGCCAAAGCACCATGTCCCCATGTTGATGGGGACAAGGGCCTCATCCCCACAACCCTTGCCCGGTGGTTGTGGGGGTCTGCGGGTGGTTGGCTTATCGGAATCTGGAAGACCCCTTTAACAAAGGGGACCCCCAGATCCCAGCCCCCCCTATGTGAATTGGTAAGGGGTACATTGTACCCCTACCATTTCACAAAGAAAGTGTAAAAATAAAAAATAAAACACACAGACACAGTTGGGATAAGTCCTTTATTAAAAATAAATAAATAATAAAAAAAAAAAGATTCCAGCGGTGGTAATCCACTCTCGATCTCCACTCCAGTGATGTCAGTATCCAGCGACGGATGGTCTGCAGGCTCCAGCAATGATGTCCAGCGAGGAACAGCACACGGTCCTGTCTCCACCGGAGACACCCCGGGAATGACGTTGCCTGACAGGTCTTATGTAGCTGAGGACGGGGCCACCCGTCACGTGACCACGTCCCCCTCTGACGCAAGGGGAAACCCGGGCTTTCCCAGTGACGTGCGGGTGACCCCGTCCCCCTCTGATGCAACAGAAAATCTGCGTTACATCAGAGGGGGGCGGGGTCACCTACATAAGACATGTCAGGTTGCCCCAACGTCATTCCCGGGGTGTCTCCGGTGGAGACAGGACTGTGTACTGTTCCTCGCTGGACATCATTGCTGGAGCCTGCAGATCATCTGTTGCTGGATACTGACATCACTGGAGTGGAGATCATGAGTGGATTACCACCGCTGGAATCTTTTTTTCATTTTTTTTATTTTTAATAAAGGACTTATCCCAACTGTGTCTGTGTGTTTTTTTTTTACACTTTTTTTACACTTTCTTTGTGAAATGGTAGGGGTACAATTCACATAGGTGGGGGCTGGGATCGGGGGGGTCCCCTTTGTTAAAGGGGTCTTCCAGATTCCGATAAGCCCCCTGCCCTTCAGACCCCCACAACCACCGGGCAAGGGTTGTGGGGGTGAGGCCCTTGTCCCCATCAACATGACCCCAAGCATCCTCCCCATGTTGAGGGCATGTGGCCTGGTACGGTTCAGGAGGGGGGGGGGCGCTCTCTCGTATGGATTTTTGGGGGGAACTCCTCACCATTTTTTTTTAAATTTGGCGCGGAGTTCCCCTTAAAATCCATACCAGACCTGAAGGGTCTGGTATGGATTTTTGGGGGGAACTCCACGCCATTTTTTTTTTATTTGGCGCAGGGTTCCCCTTAATATCCATACCAAACCTGAAGGGCCTGGTAATTGAATTTGGGGGGACCCCCACACATATTTTTTTTATCAATGACTTTCAATTACTTTTCTCTGTATTGACGGGAGCCGACAATTCATTACAGCCGCGAGTACTTTTAAATTACTTTTTTTCCTTCAGAAATGACATTTTGTGCAGGGACAGTTCTAAGCATGGGAAACAAGCGCTACATACACACCCCCCAGGTACGAAATTTAAAGAAATATTTCACTTTTATTGTTTCACTTTAAGCATTAATAAACTCACTGCTCCCGAAAAAAAATCAGTTTTAAAACTATTTTTTGCATTGATACATGTCCCCTGGGGCAGGACCCAGGTCCCCAAACACTTTTTATGACAATAACTTGCATATAAGCCTTTAAAATAAGCACATTAGATTTCTCCCATAGACTTTTACAGGGTGTTCCATGGCTTTTCGAATTTGCCGCGAACACCCCAAATTGTTCGCTGTTCGGCGAACGGGCAAACAGGCAATGTTCGAATCGAACTTGAGTTTGACACGAACTCGAAGCTCATCCCTAGTGGCAGTAGCTTGCAGTCTTACATCATCAGCATGCCTAAGCTGTGCATTGGATGCAGTGTTTTCACAGTGGTGCATACTTTGTTCATGTGGGTGGTGGGAGCGGTCTTGGCTCACACATGCAGGGAGTTGTTTAAAGTGTTATATGATCTCTGCCTAGGTGGGAAGGACATGGAGATTGTGCTATTGTTAACAGTAAGTAGACATTAGTGTCCACATGGGAATGAATGTTTGCGTGGGTTTCGAGATAATGGCTTAGAGGAATTAAGTCATATACTGTATAACCTGCATTTGTGCTCCTTTGTATGGTACGTGGGCCAGATTTTATTGGACTGGGATAGTATTGTTTTTAATATTGAAGATTTCTACCATGTGGTTACTTTTTAGGGATTCATTTATATATCCTTTACACTGTGTATATATATATATATATATTAATCCACATGTAAAGCACATTGGCCTAAATCTCTCGGGAAACCGTTAACAGGAATTGTAGTACCGTATATATACCATGTATCAGTGCTCAATATTAGAGATTTGTTGGATCTACTATGACCCCAAACTTAACCCTTTTGCTGCCAGGCTCTGCACTCCACTTTTAAATTTATGTGACCAGACAATTTCTGCAATATCTCCATAGTTTTTCATTTTTCCCTTACAAAATACACTAAAATCATTATTAGTGGATACGATACATACATGGCAAAATTTACAAAATTCATGCCAAATTCCTAATATAATATTCCAATAAAAGATAAAACTGTATTGAGATAATAAATGACAAATATTTGTGCATTTTACATTTTTTGTGAAATAGTGAAATCGGGAGGTGCCCAAAACTGTAAATAAAAACAATTTACTCAAAAAATCTGGAGGTTACCACTTTTCACCTACAGCTTTCAGAGTTTCTAAAAGACCTCCCAAACCATAAATTTTCTGAAAGCACATGACATGTAGAATAAAAAATAAATGTGCTACTGATTTTTTAGGCCAACAATAGTAGTTATAGAATAGTAAAATCCTTATTAGTGGACACAAACACAACATAACTTCCATGGGGCGTACTAAAGTGTTTATCCAAAGAGGGATTCACAGATGCATCTCCGTGCAAGCAGTTCTATTCTTGTAAAATGGGATGCAATGGCTGCACAGGCACAGCTGCTGCTCCCAAACTGGCATCCATGTAAGTGAGTGTGGGTGCATGATCCTGAATGCAGACAGTGTGAGGTCAGGGTCAAGCACCTGGATGGATCCACTTGGATGTCAAATTGGGAGCAACGGATGTGTTTGTGCAGTTACTACATCCCAAATCATATGGATAGAACTGCTTGCACGGAGATGCATTTGTGCATCCCTCTTTGGGTAAACACTTTAGTACGCCCCATGGAAGTTATGTTATGTTTGTGTCCACTAATAATGATTTTAGTGTATTTTTAGTAAAAATAGTAACAGATAAACATTTGTGCAACTATTGTGCTATTGTGGCCACATAGGCAAGTGAGACGGTAAATTACAAACTCAGAGGAACAGTTGTAGAATTCCCCTGAGATTGTATACCTTTCCTTTCCCATGTAAAATGCTCTTTGTCTATGTTGGGAGAATAGGCACATTTGGCATAGTTTTTTTCTGGCACTGATACATCCCTACTAGGTTACAGAAAGAGTTAAGAGTATTATTTGTTGGTTTTATAGTGGTGTGATGTCTCATCCTGCTGGGAAACGTATTTATTAAACTAGGTGCCTTCCGATACACAAACATATTTTTTTCGGAATGATTGACCCTAAGTTAAGGTCCTGTTTTAAAATATTGCAATGTTTTTTGATAATAGTTTCCATATTCTGGTATTTTTGGAGGAATTAGGTGATATATCTGACCTCTGTGTAATCTCGCTGTATTTATTTGTATGGAGTTCTTGGTGGGAGAGCAATTAGTGCTACAATCCAAAAGGGCCTTCTCTAATGCCGCGTACACACGGCCATTTTTCTCGTCTGGAAAAATTTAATTTTTTCAATTTGACGAGAAAAACGCCCGTGTGTGGGCTTTCCAGCATTTTTCCCGATGAGAAAAACCGCAAGAATCACGACGAGAAATTTTTCTCGTCGTGATTCACGGCATTTTTTTCCGCGGCAGTTTTCCTATAGGGAAACACTGCCAGGAAGCCTACACACGGTCGTTTTTCACGACCAAAAGAAAAAATGTAATGAAAACCGGCCGTGTGTAGGGGACCAAGGCGGTCCTCGTTTTTCAAGTCGATTTTCTCGGCGGTGTTTTTACCGTCGAGAAAATCGATCGTGTGTACACGGCATTACTCTTCTTTATCAGCAAACTATTGATTACAATCATATTTTGGGCCATATAATGCCCATCAGTGGTACAATTTTTTCTTAAAAGATTAAATGAGCTTTTTGGTATATAGGAATATGAAGGTATTGGGACTTTTAAGGTGCAACAACTACACAATATTCAATATAAAAAATATAATTTTATTACAAAAAAATATATGAAAATTCATATGTACAAATATACATGAACCATCAAAATAAACATAATAGAGTTTCCAAAGTGCATACAGACAAAATTCTCTACATGTTTCGCCATTTTGTAGGCTTCCTCAGGAGTTTGTCATGCAAATACTGGAAACAAAAAAAGAAAAATAATAAATACATAATATTATTTACTCAAATTTCAAACTCAAAATTACAAAACAGAATATTATTAAGAAAAAAAGGATAACTGAAAACCATAACCAGCCCAATGGTTGCTCAAAAGTTCATCTCAGAATTAGATCTATTTATTCAAGGTATATGACCTTATTAGTATCAGTTGTAAGTACATTACCTGTAAATTTTGATGGTATAATCTAAAATGAAGAATGACCAGATAGCCAATGAGCTATCCCACACGGGGGCGCCCGTAAGGAGGGGATCATATGGTGTATCATAGAGGGGGAGAAATACTGGCACAAATAACCACCCGGATATTACTAGCACAGGAACAGAGGGCCATCTGGGGGAAATTACAAAGAAAATTCGAATGAAGTCAAATAACAATCTATGTATAAGAGTAAAGGCGTCTAATCTAGTTATACGGCACATACCCCATCAGTATTTACCTGTTTATGGCTGTTGATAGTAAAAAATATAAATTAGAATAGGCAAAAAAGGGGGCAGTATCTCCAAAGTACCCCAATCAGTGTCCACTCTAAAGGAAACAGAAATAGTGGAAATTACTATAAATATATATAATAATCCCCTCTAGTTGGTAATCAGAATTTTAATTTTTAGCCATATACTTGCTAGCTGATATATACCTGGTTAATCCAATTGGATAAAGTATGTCCACATTAGGGCATCTCTGCCGAAAAACTTGTTTTACAAAACCGATCAATCAGTTTACTGAAAAAATATAAAATATAAAAACCATTTGGGATTAAAGACCAAAGTAAACCAGACAACAGGATAAAAACCAATGTTGCCCATAAAGAGATCTAGTGCCTAAGTAATTTACCTTTGACTGATATCTAAGAACGTCTTCTCCCCAGAGTGTTGGTCATGCTACTGATTTACAAGGCTGCGATCCGGACTATATACCCCCCCTCCCCCTTCCCATTGGACGCACAATGGCGCCAAATCAATGGGCGGAGCGGGCACGTCAGTTCCGACATCCGCCCATCGTCAGATCCGACCCGGAAGTGACAATTCCACCACTGAAAAACCGGAGACGTCCGCCGGAAGCACCACCCCGCTCATCAGGAGAAAACATCCTGACGAGCTGGACGCACCATAAGACGGATCCGGAAGGGGAAAAAACATGCCTAAAGTATAGAAAAGGGCAGACTTCCTTTTAAAATCACGGCAGAAAGGGCACATTGGATGTTAAAAAATGGGGCCAGGATATCCGGTGGGCTTAGTCGGATGGCGCTCAGATTGTCTCCCAAAGGAGAACAAAGAGAAACGCCCTGGGCGCCCATATGATCACCAAATCCCCCCCAAAAAAGAAAAGGGAAACGCCACCCTAAAAAATGTGGTAAACTCAATTGAAATCAATTACATATAATGTAGATTTATCAATGATTAAAGAGAGCCCCTATGGAATATAGAAATGGTACATTCAGTCACCTGTACATAAAGACAAATTTAATAAACAAAAATAAAAATAACAAAACAAAATTTAATTTGTTTTAAACAGAGTCTACATATACAGCATAACGATTTTTTTCCCTACAAAAAGGGTTTGAAACTGATGGACTCATTTAACCCGGGATACATAGTAGCTCTCAAGGTATGTATCCATCTGGTTTCTCGTTGTAGGAGATTTTTGTCCACATCCCCACCTCTTTCATTAAGTGGTATGTATTCTAAAGCAAAGAATGTAATCTTTGACAGATCGAAGGAGTGGAAAAGACCACTATGTCTACTAATAGGAGTCTCCATTTTTTTCTTTTGAATGAGAGATACATGGTCTCTCATTCTGTGAAAGAAAGGCCTCTTCGTTTTACCAACATAGAAGGCCTTACAATCACAGATCATCAAATAAATTACGCCAATTGACTGGCAATTGCTAAAGAAATTTGGTCTATACGTAACTCCATTAGGGAGAACTATTTCAGTAGAATCATATATAAACCTGCAAAATTCACAATGACCACATGGGGCCGAACCCTTTCTACTCTCAACCCTCTTGATTTGGAGATGGCTATGAACTAATTGATCTTTTAGAGACCTAGATTTTCTATAGGTAATTTGGGGAAATGGCTTAATATATTTGGAGATAATCTCATCTGTTGCTAGCAAAGGCCAGAATTTTTCAATAATTTTTCTTACTTTCTGATGTTCACCAGAGAACCTGGTAATTAATCGTACCGTTTGGTCAGTAGTTTGAGGTTTCTTAGGATGTATTAGATCTTTCCTGTTTTTATTTTTTGCTCGTTTATAAGCTTTTTTGAGGGTTGAACGACTATACCCTCTAGCAATTAGTCGAGATTGGAGGGCAGAGGCCTCCGTCTCGAAATCTACTTCCTTACTACAATTTCTTCGAATTCGTAAATACTGACTGTATGGGATACTTTGTACCAGAGTCCTGGGATGAGAACTTGTGGCATGCAGGATGGTATTGCCTGAAGAGGGCTTTCTATATAATGAAGAGCCCAAGGTGCCATCAGAGTTTAAGTAAATAGAAATATCCAGAAAATTTATCACATTCTGGTCACAAATCATCGTAAATTTGAGATTAAAGGAATTTACAGCTAATGAAGACATAAAAGATGTCAATTCCTCTAAGGAGCCAGTCCACACAACAAAAATGTCATCGATAAAGCGTCGCCATATCAAGACTTTATTAAAAAACATTTCAAATGATTCTAAAGAAAAAATCTCCCGTTCCCACCCCCCCAGGTACAGGTTGGCGTACGACGGGGCACACTTGGTCCCCATCGCAACACCCTGCACCTGGAGGTAGTGGGAATGGTCGAAAACAAAAATATTGTTGGTAAGTATGAACAGCAACAATTCCAAAATGACTTTTTGTCCTGATCAGGAGGTTGATGCCTTTGAAATTATAAAGGACGTCAACCTCTTTGCGAGAAAACTTACTTTTAAGATTATGTTTGACAGGGATTATCAACGTTCTCCCATGGATTCCATGGGGGAAGATCTTTGGCAAAATAAAACAATTAAGGAGATTCAGGCAATAAATGAATTAATGGAATTATGGGAAGAAGGTAATCCACTAGATGACCCCCTTGAGGAACCCCAGTCTGGCCTCGTAGATGAGATTTCCACGGAGAGAATTTTTCCTCCACCTAATCTATATAAACCGAAATCCAGGACCTTTCCTACTCTCCAAGGAAACCCCAACATTTGGGCATTCACCCAACAAGTTACAAAGGAACTACAGAGTACCAATTGGAAAAGGTTTAGAAGAAATACCAACCTTAAGCCATCCCAACAAAAAGCCGTGTTATCTTTAAAACAGAACGAACAATTAGTGATAAAACCCTCGGATAAAGGAGGTAACATAGTGGTAATGGATTTAAACAAATATAAGCAGATGGTCATGAACCTCCTTTCAAATAAAAGTTGGTATCGCTCTATTCCTTTTGCACAGGTAAAATATGCGGAGACAAAATACCGTATTCTCATTAATCGGGCATTTTGTGATAACCTTATAGACAAAAAGACGTGTGAATTCTTGGTTATTGATAAGCCGAGACTTCCCACGTTTTATGCTCTGCCAAAGGTGCACAAAAATTTGGAAAATCCCCCTGGCCGTCCGATTGTGTCAGGGATTGGTTGCCTTACAGAACCAGCTAGTAAGCTGGTAGACGACTATTTGAGGCCCCATGTAGGTTCTTTAAGTTCCTACATTCAAGACACCGCCGATCTACTGAGATCTTTGGATGGTCTATGTGTACCACCGGGGTCATGGCTAGTAGCTATAGACGTTGAAGCCCTCTATAACTCTATCCCCCACACTAGGGGTATTAAAGTTATAGACGGCTTCCTCTCTGAGAGAGGACCTGGAGCCAGGCCCTACAACAATTTCATTTTGGAATTGTTGCTGTTCATACTTACCAACAATATTTTTGTTTTCGACCGTTCCCACTACCTCCAGGTGCAGGGTGTTGCGATGGGGACCAAGTGTGCCCCGTCGTACGCCAACCTGTACCTGGGGGGGTGGGAACGGGAGATTTTTTCTTTAGAATCATTTGAAATGTTTTTTAATAAAGTCTTGATATGGCGACGCTTTATCGATGACATTTTTGTTGTGTGGACTGGCTCCTTAGAGGAATTGACATCTTTTATGTCTTCATTAGCTGTAAATTCCTTTAATCTCAAATTTACGATGATTTGTGACCAGAATGTGATAAATTTTCTGGATATTTCTATTTACTTAAACTCTGATGGCACCTTGGGCTCTTCATTATATAGAAAGCCCTCTTCAGGCAATACCATCCTGCATGCCACAAGTTCTCATCCCAGGACTCTGGTACAAAGTATCCCATACAGTCAGTATTTACGAATTCGAAGAAATTGTAGTAAGGAAGTAGATTTCGAGACGGAGGCCTCTGCCCTCCAATCTCGACTAATTGCTAGAGGGTATAGTCGTTCAACCCTCAAAAAAGCTTATAAACGAGCAAAAAATAAAAACAGGAAAGATCTAATACATCCTAAGAAACCTCAAACTACTGACCAAACGGTACGATTAATTACCAGGTTCTCTGGTGAACATCAGAAAGTAAGAAAAATTATTGAAAAATTCTGGCCTTTGCTAGCAACAGATGAGATTATCTCCAAATATATTAAGCCATTTCCCCAAATTACCTATAGAAAATCTAGGTCTCTAAAAGATCAATTAGTTCATAGCCATCTCCAAATCAAGAGGGTTGAGAGTAGAAAGGGTTCGGCCCCATGTGGTCATTGTGAATTTTGCAGGTTTATATATGATTCTACTGAAATAGTTCTCCCTAATGGAGTTACGTATAGACCAAATTTCTTTAGCAATTGCCAGTCAATTGGCGTAATTTATTTGATGATCTGTGATTGTAAGGCCTTCTATGTTGGTAAAACGAAGAGGCCTTTCTTTCACAGAATGAGAGACCATGTATCTCTCATTCAAAAGAAAAAAATGGAGACTCCTATTAGTAGACATAGTGGTCTTTTCCACTCCTTCGATCTGTCAAAGATTAAATTCTTTGCTTTAGAATACATACCACTTAATGAAAGAGGTGGGGATGTGGACAAAAATCTCCTACAACGAGAAACCAGATGGATACATACCTTGAGAGCTACTATGTATCCCGGGTTAAATGAGTCCATCAGTTTCAAACCCTTTTTGTAGGGAAAAAAATTGTTATGCTGTATATGTAGACTCTGTTTAAAACAAATTAAATTTTGTTTTGTTATTTTTATTTTTGTTTATTAAATTTGTCTTTATGTACAGGTGACTGAATGTACCATTTCTATATTCCATAGGGGCTCTCTTTAATCATTGATAAATCTACATTATATGTAATTGATTTCAATTGAGTTTACCACATTTTTTAGGGTGGCGTTTCCCTTTTCTTTTTTGGGGGGGATTTGGTGATCATATGGGCGCCCAGGGCGTTTCTCTTTGTTCTCCTTTGGGAGACAATCTGAGCGCCATCCGACTAAGCCCACCGGATATCCTGGCCCCATTTTTTAACATCCAATGTGCCCTTTCTGCCGTGATTTTAAAAGGAAGTCTGCCCTTTTCTATACTTTAGGCATGTTTTTTCCCCTTCCGGATCCGTCTTATGGTGCGTCCAGCTCGTCAGGATGTTTTCTCCTGATGAGCGGGGTGGTGCTTCCGGCGGACGTCTCCGGTTTTTCAGTGGTGGAATTGTCACTTCCGGGTCGGATCTGACGATGGGCGGATGTCGGAACTGACGTGCCCGCTCCGCCCATTGATTTGGCGCCATTGTGCGTCCAATGGGAAGGGGGAGGGGGGTATATAGTCCGGATCGCAGCCTTGTAAATCAGTAGCATGACCAACACTCTGGGGAGAAGACGTTCTTAGATATCAGTCAAAGGTAAATTACTTAGGCACTAGATCTCTTTATGGGCAACATTGGTTTTTATCCTGTTGTCTGGTTTACTTTGGTCTTTAATCCCAAATGGTTTTTATATTTTATATTTTTTCAGTAAACTGATTGATCGGTTTTGTAAAACAAGTTTTTCGGCAGAGATGCCCTAATGTGGACATACTTTATCCAATTGGATTAACCAGGTATATATCAGCTAGCAAGTATATGGCTAAAAATTAAAATTCTGATTACCAACTAGAGGGGATTATTATATATATTTATAGTAATTTCCACTATTTCTGTTTCCTTTAGAGTGGACACTGATTGGGGTACTTTGGAGATACTGCCCCCTTTTTTGCCTATTCTAATTTATATTTTTTACTATCAACAGCCATAAACAGGTAAATACTGATGGGGTATGTGCCGTATAACTAGATTAGACGCCTTTACTCTTATACATAGATTGTTATTTGACTTCATTCTAATTTTCTTTGTAATTTCCCCCAGATGGCCCTCTGTTCCTGTGCTAGTAATATCCGGGTGGTTATTTGTGCCAGTATTTCTCCCCCTCTATGATACACCATATGATCCCCTCCTTACGGGCGCCCCCGTGTGGGATAGCTCATTGGCTATCTGGTCATTCTTCATTTTAGATTGTACCATCAAAATTTACAGGTAATGTACTTACAACTGATACTAATAAGGTCATATACCTTGAATAAATAGATCTAATTCTGAGATGAACTTTTGAGCAACCATTGGGCTGGTTATGGTTTTCAGTTATCCTTTTTTTCTTAATAATATTCTGTTTTGTAATTTTGAGTTTGAAATTTGAGTAAATAATATTATGTATTTATTATTTTTCTTTTTTTGTTTCCAGTATTTGCATGACAAACTCCTGAGGAAGCCTACAAAATGGCGAAACATGTAGAGAATTTTGTCTGTATGCACTTTGGAAACTCTATTATGTTTATTTTGATGGTTCATGTATATTTGTACATATGAATTTTCATATATTTTTTTGTAATAAAATTATATTTTTTATATTGAATATTGTGTAGTTGTTGCACCTTAAAAGTCCCAATACCTTCATATTCCTATATAGCTTCGTAATGAAGGGATGTGGTGCCTATGAGATACAGGTGACAGGTATTATTTTCAATTTCTCCTTGAGCTTTTTGGTATGTTAAGTACTAGGGTCCGTACCGAACTTTTGGGTTTTTGGGTCCCGGACCCGAACCCGAACAATTGACTGTATGTTCGGGTTCGGGTCTGGTGTTCGGCGATGTTACGGCGCATTTTTAAAAGCTGCAGGGCAGCCAATCAACTTTCGTTACGGAATTTTCTGTATATTGTTTCCGTGTGTGTAAAGTATGCCTGTAAAGTCGCACTTGTTTCCCGTGCTTAGAACTGTCCCTGCACCAAGTGTCATTTCTGAAGTAAAAAAAGTAATTTAAAACTCACTCGCGGCTGTAATGAATTGTCGCCTCCCGGCAATACATAGAAAAGTCATTGATAAAAAAAAAAAAATGCGTGGGGGTTCCCCCAAATACAATTACCAGGCCCTTCAGGTCTGGTATGGATATTAAGGGGAACCCTGCCGCAAATTTAAAAAACAAATGCGTGCGGTTCCTCCCAAATATCCATACTAGGCCCTTCAGGTCTGGTATGGATTTTAAGGGGAACTCCACCCCAAATAAAAAAAAATGGCGTGGAGTTCCCCCAAAATTCCAGACCAGACACTTTATCTGAGCACGCAACCTGGCAGGCTGCAGGAAAAGAGGGGGGACGAGAGAGCACCCCCCTCCTGAACCGTACCAGGCCCCCACATCCTGGTCCCCCCCTATGTGAATTGGCAATGGGGTACATTGTACCCCTACCATTTCACAAAGAAAGTGTAAAAAATTGTAAAAAAAATACACAGACACCGTTGGGAAAGTCCTTTATTAAAAATAAAAAAATAAAAAATAAAAAAAAACATTCCAGCGATGAAATCCAGTGTCCCACGGTGATCCGATGTCCAGCGCTGTCCACACGAAACGTCATTGGCTGAGCCTGAGTACGTTCGACTCGAACATCGGCTGTTCGACCGAACATCGAACGATTTGGGCCGTTCGCGCCAAATTCGCGAACGGCCCACAATACACTGCGCCATCGCAGTGCAATCTCGGCGCTGTGATTGGCCAAGCATGCACTGTGACCCCGCATGCTTGGCCAATCACAGCGCCGGCAGCTAGGAGAGCCATAATTGGCCACAGGCAGGTTGCCTGTGGCCAATTATAGCTCAGGGGGTTTAGCACACGCCCCACACTATAAAAGGCCGCCAGCGCGGCGGCCTTGTGTAGTGTGTTCCGGCGCAGGGAAAGAGTTACATAGGCAGGGACAGTGTCCGTGCTATTTGTACCTCAAACTTGTGTGTAGGGAGAGAGAAGGATAGGCAGGGAGAGTGTCAGTGTCATATTTTTTGCTAAACCTTGTGTGCAGGGAGAGAGAAGGATAGGCAGGGGACAGTGTCAGTGTCACATTCTTTGCTAAACCTTGTGTGCAGGGAGAGAGAAGGATAGGCAGGGAGAGTGTCAGTGTCATATACTTTGATAAACCTTGTGTGCAGGGAGAGAGAAGGATAGGCAGGGGACAGTGTCAGTGTCATTGTTGCTAAGCCTCCTGCACATTATACAACAGGCATTTGCAGCACTTACAGCGGGCGGAGTGTGCCTCCTGCACATTATACACCTGAAGTTAGCCTGTATTGCTGCGTTTTCCTGGTGTGTTACACCAACAGGCATTTGCAGCACTTACAGCGGGCGGAGTGTGCCTCCTGATCATATTACACCTGAAGTTAGCCTGTATTGCTGCGTTTTCCTGGTGTGTTACACCAACAGGCATTTGCAGCACTTACAGCGGGCGGAGTGTGCCTCCTGATCATATTACAACTGAAGTTAGCCCGTATTGCTGTGTTTTCCTGGTGTGTTACACCAACAGGCAGTTGCAGCACTTACAGCGGGCGGAGTGTGCCTCCTGCACCTTATACACCTGAAGTTAGCCTGTATTGCTGTGTTTTCCTGGTGTGTTACACCAACAGGCATTTGCAAAATATACTCGTGAAGCTAGGCCTTATTGCTGGTTTTCCCATTTCCCTGCAGGCCATTAGAATGTCTGGAAGGCAAACAAGGAGAGGCAGACAGTCAGGAGCCAATAAAAGAGGGCAAGCAGGCTCTGTGTCTAGAGACAACAGTGCTGGTCGTGGACGCGGTGCATCGCCATCAGCACGTGGCCATGGGACACGCTTGTCCTTCTTTTCGGCAGCTGGACGTGCCAAAGACTTGGTAGAGTGGATGACCAAGCCCTCCTCATCCTCCTCATCCTCTCTCACCCAGGCTCAGGGTACTGGCAAAGCAGCTGCCAAAGCGTCCTCTTCCCAGGTATCAATGTCATCATCAGTCACTCCTTCCCTAGACCAACCATGTCCTCCTGAGGAGTCCCCCGAACTGTTTGAGCACAGTGTTGGGTACATGCTCCAGGAGGATGCCCAGCTTTTCGAAGGGTCTGATGATGATAATACCCAGCTAGAGGAAGGCAGTAGCGTGAGAGCAGAGAGAGGGGATGCTCAAGAAGGACACCAATCTGGCAGTCATGTTCCAGCAGCTGCAGCATACTGCCAGATTGGCTCCAGTGATGAGGAGGGAGGGGATGAGGAGGTCACTGACTCCACGTGGGTGCCTAATAGGAGAGAGGAGGAGGAGGAGGAGGATGAGGAGGAGGCACATCTCCAACGAGGCAGGATGCCCTCGGGGGGCCAGCGTAAGGGCAGCACACCGACGGAATCACACCGCAGAGCTCCGCCTGCGCAGGGTGCTGCCTCTGCCCGTTATTCAAAAAGTTCTTTGGTGTGGGTCTTTTTTGAGTCGAGTGCATTCGATCGCACAGCTGCTGTTTGCAACATATGTCTCAAGCGTATATCGCGTGGCCAAAACATCACCCGCTTGGGCACCACATGCTTGACCAGACATATGTTAGACCTGCCATGCAGCTCGTTGGGAAGCCTACCTTAAAGACCCACACCAAAGAACAAAGAGGACCTCTCCTTGCACCGCATCAGCTGGGATCTCCAACCCCACTATACCTTCAGTCCTCTCTGAAACCTGGACTGAGAGGAATGAAGGTGTAGAATTAGGTGTGTCACAGCCAAGTACTTGCGGGCACTCTGCTAGCAGTACACCGACGTTTGATTCTAGCAGGCAAATTTCCCTGCCCCAGCTGCTGGACCATCGAAAGAAGTTCACTCCCAGCCATCCACATGCCCAGCGGTTGAATGCTAGCTTGGCTAAATTGCTAGCGCTTCAACTGCTGCCTTTTCAGTTGGTAGACTCGGCCCCCTTCCGTGAGTTTGTGCAATGTGCGGTTCCTCAGTGGCAGGTTCCCAAACGCCACTTTTTCTCACGGAAGGCGATTCCGGCTCTCTACCGGCATGTGGAAGGCAATGTCTTGGCCTCGCTGGACAGGGCGGTCAGCGGTAAGGTGCATGTTACCGCTGACTCATGGTCCAGCAGGCATGGACAGGGACGTTACCTTTCTTTCACGGCCCATTGGGTCACTCTTTTGGCAGCTGGGAAGGATGCAGGACAAGGTGCAGTAGTGTTGGAGGTTGTTCTGCCCCCACGCCTCCAAAATGCTACTACTGGTTGTGACACACCTCTCTCCTCCACCCCCTCCTCTTCTTCTTCCTCCATGGCCTCTTCCTGTGCTTTGTCCTCGGAACCAGCGGTGCTCCGTAGGCGTTCAAGGGGCTACGCAAGTACGCAGGCAAAAAGATGCCATGCCGTGCTTGCGCTGGTGTGTTTGGGGGACAGGAGCCACACTGGGGCAGAGGTGGTTGATGCCACGCCAGCTTAAGCCAGGAATGGTGGTTTGCGACAATGGCACCAACCTCCTCTCCGCCCTCCGACAGGGACAACTGACCCATGTGCCCTGTGTGGCTCACGTCATTAACCTGGTGGTGCAGCGGTTCTTGAGCAGGTACCCGGGCTTACAGGATGTCCTGAGGCAGGCCAGGAAAGTCTTTGTGCATTTCCGCAGATCTTATAATGCCAGTGCTCGCCTGGCTGAGCTGCAAAAGGAGTTGAACCTGCCCAAGAACCGCCTTATATGTGACATGCCCACCAGGTGGAACTCAACGTTGGCCATGCTGCAGCGGCTGCACAACGCAGCAGAGGGCCATCAATGAATACCTGTGCAACTACGGCACCAGGACAGGGTCAAGGGAGCTCAGGTTTTATTCACCACGCCAGTGGGGCATGATCAGGGATGCATGCACTGTCCTGGCACCATTTGAGGAGGCCACGAGGATGGTGAGCAGTGACAGTGCATGCATCAGTGACACTGTACCTCTTGTCCACCTGTTGGAACATACGCTACGTGGAAGAATGGACAGGGCACTTGAGGCAGAACAGAGGCAGGAAGAGGAGGACTTCCTTGCCTCTCAAGGCCCCCTTTACCCAGTGTTCCTTCTGTCCCACCCATCGCACAGGAAGAGGAGGAGGAGGAGGAGGAGGATTGTGTCAGCATGGAGGTGGAGCCTGGCACTCAGCATCATCAGCAGCAGTCTTTTAGGGATGATTTACAGTCCCAAGAAACCAGTGGACTTGTACGTGGCTGGGAGGAGGTGGCTGCGGATCATGTCGTCCTTAGTGACCCAGAGGACTCCGGACCGAATGCCTCAGCTAACCTACGCTGCATGGCCTCCCTGATCCTGCAAAGTCTGCGGAAGGATCCTCGTATTCTTTGGATCAAGGAGAGGGACCATTACTGGCTGGCCACTCTCCTTGATCCACGGTACAAGGGTAAGGTTGCGGACCTTATCTTACCGTCGCAGAGGGAGCAGAGGATGAGACAACTCCGGGAGGCCTTGCAGAAAGGTCTGTGCAACGCGTTCCCAGAGACTGGGAGGTTACAAACTCCTGGTCCTGGACAACGAGTTGCTGAGGCTTCGGACAGTCAAAGAAGGAGCGGTGGGGAAGGTGGCCGTCTGACCGATGCGTTCAGACAATTCTTTAGTCCACAGCCCCAAGGTATGATCAGTTCCAGCAACCATCGCCAGCGTCTGATATACATGGTGCAGGAATACCTACGGGCAAGGTCAGACTTGGACACCTTCCCCACCGAAAATCCTCTGGCTTACTGGGTCTTGAGGATGGATCACTGGCCAGAGCTTGCACAGTATGCAATTGAGCTACTGGCCTGACCTGCATCCAGCGTTCTTTCAGAACGCACATTCAGTGCTGCTGGAGGATTTGTCACGGATCACAGGGTGCGCCTGTCCACCGACTCGGTTGATCGACTGACCTTCATAAAGATGAACCAGTCTTGGATCACCACCAGCTACCAAACACCTGAAGCTGATATAACAGACTAATTTATTTTCAAATGTCACATCCCTTCAAGACTGATGCTGATGCTGAGAGACTGTCCTGTTATGTTGACTGACTATCCTCCTCCTCCTCCTCAATGATCCGATTGATGATGATAGCTTGGAAGAACATTTTTGTTTCTGGGTGCCGCCACCAGTGGCTAAGGCCCAATTTTTCAGCCCCTGTTTAACAGGGGCATGTAATTAAAAAAAAATATGCAATGCTTTGCAGCAGGGCTCATTCCTGCACTCCAACTAGAGTATCTGGGAGAGGTTGCAGTGTCGTGGCACCAGCACCAGTGGCTAAGGCCCAATTTTTCAGCCCCTGTTTAACAGGGGCGTGTAATTAAAATTTTTGATGCAATACTTTGCAACAGGGCTCATTGCTGTGCTCCAAGTACAGTATCTGTGAGGGGTTGCAGTGTTGTGGCACCAGTGCCTAAGGCCCAATTTTTCTGCCCCTGTTTAACAGGGGCATGCAATTACAATTCTTGATCTAATAATTCACAGCAGGGCCCATTCCTGCGCCCACCAAGAGTAAATGTGAGGCCTTAAAGTGTTGTGTCAACACCACCACCACCAAAGGCCCAATTTTTCAGCCCCTGTTCAACAGGGGCATGCAATTACAATTCTTGATCTAATAATTCACAGCAGGGCCCATTCATGCGCCCACCAAGAGTAACTGTGAAGGCTCACAGTGTTGTGGCAACACCAACATGTAAGGGGCAAATTTAAGCTGAGTATATACGGCAGGCCCCTACTTTCAAACATCCAACTTACAAACGACTCCTCCTTGCGAACGGAAGGATACAACAGGAAGTGAGAGGAAATCTACCCCTAGGAAGGCAAATTCTCTCCTGTAAGAGTTAATATGGGAAAAAAAGTGTCTCCTCTCCACTGATGCTTGATCACCAATTCTTGTTTCAATAAAAACCTCAAATTTTCAAAAAACATTTGTCATTAGGACGGAAAGTGAGGTGAACTGTTCTGAACAGGTGCACATTGCTCAGACAGCAAAACAAATGTTACAGGGGTGATAACCCTTCCCTATGTTTTCCAAAAAGCTTAAAAATAGATTTTTTGGCTGGAGCTACACTTAAACAATGTACCTGTTCAAAATTACAAACAGATTCTACATAAGAACAAACCTACAGTCCCTGTCTTGTATGCACCGCCTGTATACGGCTGTTCAGAGTATATAGGGCCTTTTTTATTTTGTGTGCAGGGTTCCCCTTAATATCCATACAAGACCCAAAGGGGCTGGTAATGGGCTGGGGTAGGGGGGGGGGGGGCTGTGATGGGGTAGCCATGCCATTTTTCTTACAGATTTTCATCCATATTACCGGGACCAGAAATTACATTAAAGCCGCAAGCAGTTTTAAATGGCTTTTTTTCCTTTAGAAATTTAATTTTGTGCAGGGACAGTTCTAAACACAGGAAACACGTGGCACTTCACAGGCATACTTTAGACACCCCCCAGGTATGATATTTAAAGGAATATTTTCCTTTTTTTCCCCCTTCACTTTATGCATTATTAAAATGACTGCTCCCGAAAAACGGACGTTTTTAAAACTTCTTTTTGCATTGATACATGTCCCCTGTTGCAGAACCCGGGTTCCCAAACCCTTTTTAGGACAATAACATGCATAATAGTCATTATAATTAGCACTTTAGATTTCGAACGTTCGCATCCATTGTATTTAATAGGGTTCTAAAGTTCGTGCGAACTTTCGGTCCGTTCGCAGGTTCTGGTGCGAACCGAACCCGGGGGTGTTCGGCTCATCACTAAGCCTGAGCAGATCTGATGGGGAACTTCCTCCGCAGTGTAATAAATGAATAGACCCGCCCCTTCTAAAGTTCCCCATCAGGTCTGCTCAGCCAATGACGTAGGTGTAAGGCTGAGGACCTGATGTGGAACGTGAGAAGGGGCGGGTCTATTCATTTATTATACTGCGGAGGAAGTTCCCCATCAGGTCCGCTCATCCAATGACGTGGGCGGGGTCTGACATACGAGGGGGCGGACCTGATGGGGAACTTTCTCCACAGTTTAATACATGAATAGACCCGCCCCTTCTCACGTTCCGCATCATGGGGAACTTTAGAAGGGGCGAGTCTATTCATTTATTGCACTGCGGAGGAAGTTCCCCATCAGGTCCGCTCAAGCTCAGCCAATGACGTTTCGCGTGGACAGCGCTGGACTTTGGATCACCGCGGGACACTGGATTTCATCGCTGGAATGTTTTTTTTATTTATTTATTTTTTATTTTTAATAAAGGACTTTCCCAATGGTGTCTGTGTATTTTTTTTTAACATTTTTTACACTTTCTTTGTGAAATGGTAGGGGTACAATGTACCCCATTACCAATTCACATAGGGGGGGCCGGGATCTGGGGGTCCCCTTTGTTAAAGAGGTCTTCCAGATTCCGATAAGCCTCCCGCCAGCAGACCCCCACAACCACCGGGCAAGGGTTGTGGGGACGAGGCCCTTGTCCCCATCAACATTAGGACATGGTGCTTTGAGGGGTCACAGACCCCCAAAGCATCCTCCCAATGTTGAGGGCATGTGGCCTGGTATGGTTCAGGAGGGGGGGCGCTCTCTTGTCCCCCCCCTCTTTTCCTGCAGCCTGCCAGGTTGCGTGCTGGGATAAAGGGTCTGGTCTGGATTTTTGGGGGAAAATCCATACCAGACCTGAAGGACCTGGTAATTGAATTTGGGGGAACTCCCACGCATTTTTTTATTTATTTTTTATCAATGACTTTTCTATGTATTGCCGGGAGCCGACAATTCATTATAGCCGCGAGTGAGTTTTAAATGACTTTTTTTACTTCAGAAATGACACTTGGTGCAGGGACAGTTCTAAGCACGGGAAACAAGCGCAAATAGTCCTCAGAAGTTCGGGTCCCCATTGACTTCAATAGGGTTTGGGTTCGGGGTCAAGTTCGGTCCCGAACTCAAACTTTTTGCCGAAGTTTGGCCGAACCCGAACATCCAGGTGTCCGCTCAACTCAATTAAGTACCCAATTAGGATGGATTTGGAAAACACTGGAGACTAATTGAGCAGGGATTACAGTGTGCCCAAGCAAAAAGTTCTATACTTATCTATTCTGCAGCCGATCCGGTCTGGTCTCCAGCGGCAGAAGCTGTGTGCAGTAGAGGACCGACAACAGCTGTGAAATGGCTGGGAAGTGACTTCACCCATAGACTTACTATGTGGACTTCCATTGTCGGCTGCCTCTCCTGCACACGCCTCCACACTAAAGCCGGCACAGACAGCTGATGCTGGGACCAGACCGGATCGAATGCAGATATAATAGCAATTTTTGTTTTACAGGGTTAGATCGATTAGGTTTAGAATGTGCCAGAGAGCAGGTTTAGCATTAGTTATTTTTTGCCTGGATTTTCACTTTAACCACTTGCCGACTGGCTCATGCCGACATACTTCGGCAAAGTGTCACGTTCCCGCAAATCACTGTATGGGTACATCTTCCCCTTTAAGAGCCGATGCGAGTGGCCGGTGGGTGCGATCGCCGCCGACCACCCGTGATTGTGGGAACAAGAGCTAGAATGGGAATTAGTGTGTGTAAACACATAAATCCCTATTCTGTCAGGGGAGAGGAGACATATCGTTTGTTCCTAGTAAGTAGGAACAATGATATGTCTCCTCCCCCAGTCAGTCCTATCCCCATACAGTTAGAAACACTAACTAGGGAACACATTTAACCCCTTGATCGCACCCTAGTGTTAACCCCTTCCCTGCCAGTGACATTTACACAGTAATCAGTGCATTTTTATAGCTCTGATCACTGTATATATGTCAATGGTCCCAAAAATGTGTCAAAAGTGTCCGATCTGTCCACTGCAATGTACCACTAAAAATAACAGATCACCGCCATTATTAGTAAAAAAATATATAATAATAAAAATGCCATAAATCTTTCGCATAGTTTGTAGATGCTATAACTTTTGCACAAACCAATCAATATACACTTATTGCAATTTTTTTTACCAAAAATGTGTAGAATAATATATATTGGCCTAAACTGGTGAAGAAATTTGTTTTTTAAAAACATTTTTGGGGATATTTATTATAGCAAAAAGAAAAAAATATATATTTTTTTCAAAATTGACACTCTTTTTTTGAATTTATGTATAGCGCAAAAAAAACCAAAAAAACAGAGGTGATCAAATACCACAAAAAGAAAGCTCTATTTGTGGGAAAAAAAGGAAGCAAATTTTGTTTGGGTACAACGTTGCATGACCATGCAATTGTCCGTTAAATTGACGTAGTGCTGTCATTAAGTAGCCAAATCTTCTATCTGTAAGTGGTTAAACGTAAACAATCCACTAAGCGCCTAAAAGTTTGGATAATAGAAACCATACCAAAAGGTGGGTCTTTTGCTGACAGGTTTTAAAAACAATGTCAAACAGAGACCTACTGGATATTCATCCTGAACACTTTAGCTCCTAAAGGGTTAAATGAGGAGTTGGAATGTCATACTATAATCTAGTGTAACATATAAAGAAAACAAAAAGAGAGACAGGCTCTCACTAATGGGATTTTGCAGGGGGAAAACAGTTCTGATAGCAGGTGAGTGTACTAGAAACAACAATTTAAGAAAAATATAAATTTATTTGTAGCATCATAAAAGTTACATGAATACAGATTCATAAATTGGAAAATAAAGATCTATGTTGTGCAATTAGCCGACATGTTTCGCACTGTATGCGCTTCGTCAGGGCTTAGCACGTGTCTTTAATTTCATGAGGTCTGTATAAGACATAAAAATATATATAATTAATATCATAAACAACAGTACATGGATTGATCTGATAAAAAATACTACATATTAACAAATTTAATGAAGGTATGACATGCTCGACCAATCTGATTATGAAATAACTGGAATAGGATACACATCACTGAGACAGTGGCAGTTTAATAAACCTATACCAATAGGATAGCATAGGCTAGCAATACAGCTTTAAAAATACTAAAATATAAAATATATAAAATATATTACATTTCTAGATGTGTATATATGATAGTAATCACACAGCTGCTGGCCAATTGTATATACAAGAGACCAGCGCTCGGTACTATCTACTCACTGTATATTGGCATTGTAAGGCCAAAATATACAGAAACCCACAAACAGATAAACCAAACAAAGCAAAAAGGAAGTTGTATGGCTACTAATAGTTGTAATACCTATATCCCCACGGTGTCTACCAACCCACACTGCCTAAACTCAACACCTGTAAGAGGTCCAATCCGCAGGAAATAAATATATGAAGTCCCGATAAGTCACAGATCATTTCATTCCCTAGAAGCCAGGTCACTGCGTCAGCAATTCCCTCAGGATGGCACATGTCGGAAGACGCCAACTGCGCCATTCTATATAGTCAGAGTCATCCCGGAAGTGAAGGGTCAGTCATGACCCCTGACTTCACTTCCAGTCCGGACGTTCAGATGCCGCGCATGCGCGTGCGCAAGATAACGCTACAGCGCATGCGCGATCCGCCGTCCATATCAGGATGGACGGAAGATGAGAAGGGGAGAAGATTATTCCCCTATCTCTCACCATAGAACGCCCGGAATTCCCTACGTAATTCAAACTGAAGTGGAGGAGAGACGGCCAATCGCAAACAACGCCGTCCCGCGATGCAAAAATCTTCCAGTCATCAAAATCAGAGCAATTCAACAACTTTAAGAAAAAACATATAAATAATAAATGATCATTAATTTACAAATAAGAAATAAAGAAAAATTCTAGATAATATAAGCTAAGACACTTATCAATTAATTAGGTCAATTACAAGCAATGTAAGCATAAATTCACTTTGGATATAGAATATAAACCATTGATATACATGAATGTACATATAATCAGAAAGAAAGGGAGAGGGGATAAAAGAAAAAAGAAAAAAGAAAAAGGAAACCCATATGACTTAAAATATCAAAAAATAAAATACAATGTCATAAAATAAAATAAAATTCAATGTCATAATAGGTATATTAAATAGACCAAAGGAGGAGGACAGAATCATACCAGTGATGTACATAACATATCCAGTTAATCAACATTGGTCAAATGGATATTATGATTGTATATTTGGAGATGGTCTATCCATTACAATCAATACTAAATAAAACTATGATATTATGAACTGTGTATGCCACAGTCATAAAAAGATTTGAAATTAGTCAAAAGATAATAGTGCAATACATCATAATAGTTTCTGTCATGCTCCTTTATAGGCACTTCATTATACTAAATATACTCAAAGGAATGGTTTAAAGGAAATATTGGTGTTGAGGCCTGGGGGATATGTGGCCCTTTGATTAAAGATCCATTTTGCTTCCTGCTGGAGGATCTTTTTATCAAAGTCTACACCTCTTGGAGGTTCGGAGATCACTTCCAATACGAAGAAAGACACAAAGGATGGATCATAGCTATGATTAAGGCCTATGTGCTTACAAATGGGGGTGTAAAGCAAACCTGCATCAAGATAGTACAGGTGATCCTGTACCCTTTTTGCAAAAGGACGCTTAGTTTTGCCTATGTAGAATGCACCACAGAGGCACGTTGCTAAATATACTACTCCTACTGTGCTACAATCTGCATACATCTTAGATTTATGGAAACCTCCTCTTGGTAGAGGGCATACTGTACCTTCCTTTATCCAAGGGCATTGATCGCAACTGCCACATCTATATGTACCACTACTAATAGTTGCACCTTCCTCTATCATTATAGGAGTTAAATGACTATGAATAAGACCATCTCTGATTGATCGTGATCTACGATACACAATTTCGGGTCTGTCTGCTACATACTTAGATATGATTGGATCCTCGGAGAGGAAATGCCAATTATTACTGACTAGTTGGCGAAAAACATCTTGATGTGCACTAAATGTGGTAATGAATTTGGTAGTAGGGGCATGTTCACGAGTTTTGGATTTGAAAATGAGTGTGTGGCGTGTATTTTCTTTAGCTCTCCCATAGGCTTTTTTAAGAACTTTTTTACTATATCCTCTAACGAGGAGACGTGAATAAAGAGCTTTCGCTTCACGCTCGAAGTCCTCGTCCCTGGCACAGTTCCGGCGTAGCCTAAGATATTGGCTAAAAGGGATACTACGTACCAGGGAACGGGGATGGGAGCTCGAATAATGTAAGATGGTATTACCAGCCGTTTCTTTCCTGTACAAACTACTGTATAAACTTCCATTCTCATCCAAATATAGACGTAAGTCCAAAAACTGAATACTGATAGTATTACATTCCATTGTAAACTTGAGATTGAACTCGTTCACTGATAGGAAAGCCATAAAATCAGAGAGCTCACTCGCTGTCCCAGTCCAGACGACCAAAACATCGTCGATGTACCTCCGCCAAAGTAATACGTGGCGGAGGTACAGCGACGCGTAGTCATCTGAAAATAGGGCTCTCTCCCATCCCCCCAGGTACAGGTTAGCGTATGATGGGGCACACGAAGTCCCCCTCGCCACTCCCTGTACCTGGAGGTAGGTGGAGCCATTGAATGTGAACATGTTATTGGTCAAGATATGTTCCAAAAGATCAGTAACAGATTTGCAAAGTTTCCAATTATTATGGTCCTGTTCTCGCAAGAACCCCGATATTATTTCAATACCCTTTTGATGGGGAATGCTAGAATAAAGAGCCTCTATATCGATAGCGACTAAAATTGCGCCAGGTGGTACTGTAATTCCCTCTATTACCTTGAGTAAATCCAAGGTATCTTTGTGGTATGATGGAAGGTTCATAACGTGGGGGCGTAGTTGAGTATCAACATATTTGCTGGCAGTCTCAGTATGGCTGCCAATCCCTGATATTATGGGGTGCCCTGTTGGATTGAGTACGTTTTTGTGAATTTTAGGTATTGAGTAAAAGGTCGGAGTTATTGGCCATTTGATTTCTAAGTACTCACGCAGATCCTTATCGATAAGGGTATCATGATATGCCTGTGTAATGTGAGAAAGATATTGAGTTCTAGCTTCCATTAGATTCTCATGAGGCACCTCATTGTACCATTCCTGATTACTTCGAATTTTATTACACATTGATACATATTGGGCCCTATCCATGACAACGACATTGCCACCCTTATCGGATGGCTTGACAATGATTTGATCATTACTCATAATACTAGTTAATGCTTCTTGTTGATTTTTAGGTAAATTCTGTGAAAAATGTTTTGGAAAGGTATAATTTTCAATTTGTTTCTTAGTCTGTTTCAGAAATGCCCAAACAGCTGGGCACGTCTGAAGATTGGGAATTTTTTGTGATTTTGCCTTGAATTTGCAAGGTTCTGGAGTTGTTTCTTTTTCCTCCTCAGCCTCCTCATCCATCAATGAAGGATCAACGGACTCGCCAGATGACTCATTTTCATCCAAGAGTTGGATGAGAATCTTAAGGGCCCTAAAATCCTGGACTTTGAAGCCTTTGTATTGGTCTTCCTCCCTACCTGTTACTCGCCCACTCTCACTATCAAAGATGTATTTATAAGTAAGATTCCTTGCGAAGAGATGTAAATCCTTCGCCAGGGTAAATTTATAAATTTTTTGAGATGGGCAGAAACTAAGTCCCAATCGTAGGACCTCAGTTTCAGTCGGTGAGAGTTCATAGGAAGATAGGTTGACTACATCAAGTCCGGTTCTATCGGAGTTTGTTTGACTACAATGGATCCATTTTTCCCATCCTCATATGAGGGATGGGTGTGACCGGTATCTGATTCGGGCCTAAAGGGGCACGACCTTGGTGAATATTGCCATGACTGATTTTTGGGGTTGCTCCTAGATCCCTAGGTGGTGTAGATGTAATATCCTCGGTGAACATTGATAATGGGGTACTACCCATAGCCATATCGCTCAGGTCTTGGTCTGCCATCTCCCCCTGATAAATTGGGGGAATATTGTTTTTTAACGGCGAGACCATACGTTTCTTACTTATAGCCCCATGTATATCATTGAGTCCACCCTTACCCCGTTTGGGGACACGTTCTCGGCCCAAAGGTCCTCGTGAACTTTTGTTACCTGGTTTATGAGACGACAATGATGAAGAGGACATAGAGAGATCAGAGTCGGATTTATGGGATGGAGTATCTTTGTATGTATTATGGCGTTGGGGCTTACCCTTGTTGCCATTGGAGAAACCCCTTTGCCATTTATAGGCATAACTACCTGAAAATGCCAATTTATCTTTATAAAACTTCTGATCCTTTTTCAATACCACATTCTTATTATATTTTTCCAAATGCTGGAAGAGATCCTGTTCTCTTCTTTTGTACTCAGCACTGGAGGACCATTGATTGCTCGTGGTTCGTAAAGTCTCTATTTCTCTATCTAGATCAGAAAGATCCAGATTGTGTTTATCTCTCAACATTGTCATCATATTTGCTGTACATAGACTAAGGTTATGTTCCCACTTTTCCTTAAATGCATTTTCAGTTACATCAAAGGTGGGAAATATTTGTATCCTCAGACCTTGGGGATTGACATGTTCACGTAAATAACGGTCAAAAAATCTAATGTGCCACCCTAAATTCGACTTCTTTTCCATCAGTTTTTTAAGTTTCATAAAGAAGACATCCAATCCCACTTCAGTTTTGGCCTGGGGAGCACAAGAATTTTGGATGGTATCCGAAAATTTCTCTCATACTGGCCCTGAAAATTGAGACATGAGGACAAAGAAGAACAACAAGCCTGAATAATTAATTGGGGAACAAATTCTGATTATTATGAATCATATATATCCTGGAGCAACCATATCCATAGATTACTTCTATTGTACAAGACCTTCAATTAAATAAGATAAAAACTAATAACAAAAACGAATAAGTCTAAGATCAAATACTATACATATTAGCACATAGCTACTTAAACTGGAAAAGATCCAATAATAGAGAATGGGATTTTGCACCCCTGTTGATAGAATATATATGAGGAATATTTGGATATTGTCCAGATACAGATACTGTATGATCTCCCAATCCCACATGGAAAATATAAAGAAAACAAAAAGAGAGACAAGCTCTCACTAACGGGATTTTGCAGGGGGAAAACAGTTCTGATAGCAGGTGAGTGTACTAGAAACAACAATTTAAGAAAAATATAAATTTATTTGTAGCATCATAAAAGTAACATGAATACAGATTCATAAATTGGAAAATAAAGATCTATGTTGTGCAATTAGCCGACATGTTTCGCACTGTATGCGCTTCGTCAGGGCTTAGCACGTGTCTTTAATTTCATGAGGTCTGTATAAGACATAAAAATATATATAATTAATATCATAAACAACAGTACATGGATTGATATGATAAAAAATACTACATATTAACAGATTTTATGAAGGTATGACATGCTCACCCAATCTGATTATGAAATAACTGGAATAGGATACACATCACTGAGACAACCGTTTCAGCACAGTGACTGGCCCCCATCCACAACTGTTGGAGCCGGCGGGCGTCAGAACCAGCCGGTCGAAATGCAGGAAAGTTTTGACTCTGTAAGCTGACCAGATAGATAACATACTCAAATTTCAAATTTTTAATTTTGTATCTTAGATTATTAATTTATTAAATTATTTTACCCATATAATAAAACATTATCAAAATCAATTAATTAATTAATCAATAAATGGTGACATAAGTATATTTATAACCCCCTCATAACTATCAAGTTTATTTAGGGCAAGGATGAAAAAATAAATTTTTATAAATTTCATTATGGAGATATCAACAATAACATTTTAATTTATATCCATTCAGGTATTAGATTTTAAATTTGATGAAATTTTAAGGATACTGGAGCTAACTATAATGAAATATCAAAATAATCCATTGTAGCGGGTCCGTCCTATATAAAGGTATAAAATGGCAGTGATAGTAGTTAGTATTAAACGTTGGGGATGATCAGGGATGAGCCGAACACCCCCCTGTTCGGTTCGCACCAGAACCTGTGAACAGACAAAATGTTCGTGTAAACTTTAGAACCCTATTAAATACAATGGACTCGAACGTTCGAAATCTAAAGTGTTAATTATAAAGGCTAATATGCAAGTTATTGTCCTAAAAAGTGTTTGGGGACCGGGGTCCTGCCCCAGGGGACATGTATCAATGCAAAAAGAAGTTTTAAAAACGGCCGTTTTTTCGGGAGCAGTGATTTTAATAATGCTTAAAATGAAAAAATAAAAGTGAAATATTCCTTTAAATTTCGTACCTGGGGGGTGTGTATGATATGCATGTGAAGTGGCGCATGTTTCCCGTGCTTAGAACTGTCCCTGCAAAAAATGTCATTTTTGAAAGAAAAAAATGCATTTAAAACTGACTCGCGGCTATTAATGAATTGTCGGCTCCCGGCAATACATACAAAAGTCATTGATAAAAAAAAAAAAAAGCGTGGGTGTTCCCCAGAATTCAATTACCAGGCCCTTCAGGTCTGGAATGGATATTAAGGGGAACCCCGCCGCAAATTAAAAAAAAAAATTGACGTGGGGTTCCCCCAAATATCCATTCCAGGCCCTTCAGATCTGGCATGGATTTTAAGGGGAACTCCACCCCAAATTTTTTAAAAAAATGGCGTGGAGTCCCCCTAAAAATCCATACCAGACCCCTTATCCGAGCACGCAACCTGGCCGGCCGCAGGGGAAAAGGGGGGGACGAGAGAGCGGCCCCCCCTCCCTCCTGAACCGTACCAGGCCACATGCCCTCAACATGGGGAGGATGTCCCCATGTTGATGGGGACAAGGGCCTCATCCCCACAACCCTTGCCCGGTGGTTGTGGGGGTCTGCGGGCGGGGGGCTTATCGGAATCTGGAAGACCCCTTTAACAAAGGGGACCCCCAGATCCCGGCCCCCCCCTATGTGAATTGGTAAGGGGTACATTGTACCCCTACCATTTCACGAAGAAAGCGTAAAAAAATGTTTAAAAAAACACACAAACACCTTGAAAAAGTCCTTTATTTAAAATAATAAAAAAAAACATTCCAGCGGTGAAATCCAGTGTCCCGCGGCGATCCCGATGTCCAGCGCTGTCCTTCATTGGTTGTGCCTGAGCGGACCTGATGGGGAACTCCCTCTCAGTATTTTAAATGTATAGACCCGCCCCTTCTAAAGTTCCCCATCAGGTCCGCTCCCTCGGTATGTCGGACCCGCCTACGTCATTGGCTTGAGCGGGGAACTTCCTTCACTATGTAAATTTAAATTACACAGTGAAGGAAGTTCCCCGCTCAAGCCAATGACGTAGGCGGGTCCCACATACCGAGGGAGCGGACCTGATGGGGAACTTTAGAAGGGGCGGGTCTATACATTTAAAATACTGAGAGGGAGTTCCCCATCAGGTCCGCTCAGGCACAACCAATGAAGGACAGCGCTGGACATCTGGATCGCCGCGGGACACTGGATTTCACCGCTGGAATGTTTTTTTTTTTTTTTTTTTTTTAAATAAAGGACTTTTTCAAGGTGTTTATGTGTTTTTTTAAACATTTTTTTACGCTTTCTTCGTGAAATGGTAGGGGTACAACGTACCCCTTACCAATTCACATAGGGGGGGGCGGGATCTGGGGGTCCCCTTTGTTGAAGGGGTCTTCCAGATTCCGATAAGCCCCCCGCCCGCAGACCCCCACAACCACCGGGCAAGGGTTGTGGGGATGAGGCCCTTGTCCCCATCAACATGGGGACATCCTCCCCATGTTGAGGGCATGTGGCTTGGTACGGTTCAGGAGGGAGGGGGGGCCGCTTTCTCGTCCCCCCCTTTTCCCCTGCGGCCGGCCAGGTTGCGTGCTCGGATAAGGGGTCTGGTATGGATTTTTAGGGGGACTCCACGCCATTTTTAAAAAAAAATTGGGGTGGAGTTCCCCTTAAAATCCATGCCAGATCTGAAGGGCCTGGAATGGATATTTGGGGGAACCCCACGTCAATTTTTTTTAAATTTGCGGCGGGGTTCCCCTTAATATCCATTCCAGACCTGAAGGGCCTGGTAATTGAATTCTGGGGAACCCCCACGCTTTTTTTTTTTTTTTTATCAATGACTTTTGTATGTATTGCCGGGAGCCGACAATTCATTAATAGCCGCGAGTCAGTTTTAAAAGACTTTTTTTCTTTCAAAAATGACATTTTTTGCAGGGACAGTTCTAAGCACGGGAAACATGCGCCACTTTACATGCATATCATACACACCCCCCAGGTACGAAATTTAAAGGAATATTTCACTTTTATTTTTTCATTTTAAGCATTATTAAAATCACTGCTCCCGAAAAAACGGCCGTTTTTAAAACTTCTTTTTGCATTGATACATGTCCCCTGGGGCAGGACCCCGGTCCCCAAACACTTTTTAGGACAATAACTTGCATATTAGCCTTTATAATTAACACTTTAGATTTCTCCCATAGATTTTTCGAATTTGCCGCGAACACCCCAATTTGTTCGCTGTTCGGCGAACGGGCGAACAGGCAATGTTCGAGTCGAACATGAGTTCGACTCGAACTGGGATGATAGCTAAATGTGCATATGGCAGTTTAATAAACCTATACCAATAGGATAGCATAGGCTAGCAATACAGCTCAAAAATACTAAAATATAAAATATATTAAATATATTAAATTTCTAGATGTGTATATATGATAGTAATCACAGAGCTGCTGGCCAATTGTATATACAAGAGACCAGCGCTCGGTACTATCTACTCACTGTATATTGGCATTGTAAGGCCAAAATATACAGAAACCCACAAACAGATAAACCAAACAAAGCAAAAAGGAAGTTGTATGGCTACTAATAGTTGTAATACCTATATCCCCACGGTGTCTACCAACCCACGCTGCATAAACTCAATACCTGTAAGAGGTCCAATCCGCAGGAAATAAATATATGAAGTCCCGATAAGTCACGGATCATTTCATTCCCTAGAAGCCAGGTCCCTGCGTCAGCAATTCCCTCAGGATGGCACATGTCGGAAGACGCCGACTGAGCCATCCTATATAGTCAGAGTCATCCCGGAAGTGAAGGGTCAGTCACTAGCAAAAGAGCTGGAAGAAGATAGTGGAGGGGCAGGCAGAAGGACAACGGAGAGCCGGACGAGACGACAGGAAGACCGGGCCTCTCCGCTAGCAAAAGAGCTGGAAGAAGATAGCGGAGGCCCGGCGGAAGAAAGAACCGGAGAGCGAGAGAAGAACCAGAGAGTGGGAGAAGAAGAAGGCGACGGAGAAGACCGGGGCCCACTAGCAAAAGAGCTGGAAGAAGATAGCGGAGGCCCGGCAGAAGAAAGAACCAGAGTGCGCGGAGACGTCACCGGAGACCCCCGAAGCTGTGCAATAAATTACTTTAAAAAGCTGTGTGTGTTTTTTATTGACATTTTTTTTCCACCAGGTGAATGGGTAGGGGTACGATGTACCCCATACTCATTCACATAGGATGGGGGGCCGGGATCTGGGGCCCCCTTATTAAAGGGGGGCTCCCGGATTCCGATAAGCCCCCGCCCGCAGACCCCGACAACCAACGGCCAGGATTGTCGGGAAGAGGCCCTGTCCTCATCAACATGGGGACAGGGTGCTTTGGGGTGGGGGGGTCGCAGGTCGCCCCCCTGCCCCAGAGCACCAAACCCCCCATGTTGAGGGCATGCGGCCTGGTACGGTTCAGGAGGGAGGGAAGGCCGCTCTCTCTTCCCCCCCTCTTCCCCTGCGGCCTGCCAGGTTGCGTGCTCGGATAAGGGTCTGGTTTGGATTTTGGGGGGGACCCCCACGCCGTTTTTTTGGCGTAGGGGTTCCCCTTCAAATCCAGACCAGACCCAAGGGCCTGGTATGCTCCTGAGGGGGAACCCATGCCAGCTTTTTATTTAAAATTTGGCCTGGAGTTACCCCTCAAGAGCAGCACAGCACAAGTCACATGCCAAAGTCGGATCATGCAAGACTGCGGTCCGACTTTGATCCGACTTCAATGATAGTCAATGGGCTGAAGTCGGATCAAAGTCGGACCAAAGTAGTACAGGGAGCATTTTCAAAGTCGGACCGACATGTGTCGGACCAGTTAAGACGGCTCCCATAGAGAAACATTGATTTTTACACGTCATGCGACATGAGCTCCCAATGTCGGAGCGTTTGTCGCCCCAGTGTGAACCCGGCCTCCAGGTCTGCCAACTAAGCGAGTTTCAGCTGGCTCTGGTGTTTCCTACATCACTTGTACAGCCTTAACCAAGTGTGTGTTTGTCTCGCACTGATCCACACTGACTGCTAGCTGCTTGAAAGCGGGTCTGCTATTGTTTTTAGAGAATTAAAGATATGCAGCTATTTAACTGGATCCTGCATTCCTGTACACTTTTGTTTTCTATGTACTCCCTATGCTTTCCCTATCACAGCTAAGCAGATTGTCACTGTGACTGCTTGGAACTCTGCCTTTTATAGTGAGGGGGCTGGAACATTATTAGCAATCTGGCCTAACTTTAAAGGTCAGGAAGTGCATTACTGGTAGTTGGTTGGTTTGTTGGCGAACACATTGGGTTTACAAGGAACCCATGCTCAACTCAAACTTGAAGGTCATTGTTACCCAACAAGGTCATTTAAAGAACTAAAGCATACATTTTAAAGTAGATGTAAAGCCAAATACTAAAATCTCATATAACCTTTAACATGATAATATCATTTGGAAAGTCTTTTTTTAGTTATTTTCAAGAAAATTACAATTGGTGATACTAATATATAGGTCCTTATTTGGGTACTTTGTGTTATACTGTGACACCTGATATTTAAGAGCCCTGTCTCGGCACTTTGTTATGTGTGACAATTCTTTGCCCATCTTCCAAAATTTCCTGCCTGTAAATCACTTTCACAAAGGAAACTATAAGTTGCTGTGCTGATTGTATAGGCATACATTGTATAGGCATATTCCACTGTTGTCACCGTTAAAAGAAAGGTCTTTGATAAAAACAATTGCACTCAGCAACAATTAAGTATACCCTGCGAAAAAAAGACATGCAGGCTGTAAATAGGCTGAAAGACATCAGCAGCATAGTTACATAGTTACATAGTCAGGTTGAAAAATGACAAAAGTCCATCAGAGAGTATTGATAAATGGGGAGTACTGGGAATGGTCAGGGGTAGAAAGTGGGGTCCCCCAGGGTTCTATGCTGGGACAATCATATTTAATTTGTTCATAAATGACCTGGAGGATGGAATAAACAGTTCAATCTCTGTATTTGAGAACAAAACTAAGCTAAGCAGGACAATAACTTCTCCGCAGGATGTGGAGAAGATCTGAACAAATTAATGGGGTGGGCAACTACATGGAAAATGAGGTTTAATGTGAAAATTTTTTAATAATGCATTTGGTGGCAAAAATATGAATGCAATCTACTCACTGGGGGGAGAACCTCTGGGGGAATCTAGGATGGAAAAGGACCTGGGGGTCCTAGTAGATGATAGGCTCAGCAATGGCATGCAATGCCAAGCTGCTGCTAACAAAGCAAACAGAATTTTGGCACGCATTAAAAAGAGGATTAACTCAAAAGATAAAGCGGTAATTCTCCCACTCTACAAGACTCTGGTCCGGCCTCACCTGGAGTATGCTGCCCAGTTCTGGGCACCAGTCGTTTAAAAAGGATGTACTGGAAATGGAGCGAGTACAGAGAAGGGCAACAAAGCTAATAAAGGGACTGGAGGGTATTAGTTATGAACAGGGATGAGCCGAACACCCCCCTGTTCGGTTCGCACCAGAACCTGCGAACAGACAAAATGTTCGTGTGAACTTTAGAACCCTATTAAATACAATGGACTCGAACGTTCAAAATCTAAAGTGCTAATTATAAAGGCTAATATGCAAGTTATTGTCCTAAAAAGTGTTTGGGGACCTGGGTCCTGCCCCAGGGGACATGTATCAATGCAAAAAAAAGTTTTAAAAACGGCCGTTTTTTTGGGAGCAGTGATTTTATTAATGCTTAAAATGAAAAAATAAAAGTGAAATATTCCTTTAAATTTCGTACCTGGGGGGTGTGTATGATATACATGTAAAGTGGCGCATGTTTCCCGTGCTTAGAACTGTCCCTGCAAAAAATGTCATTTTTGAAAGAAAAAAAGTCATTTAAAACTCACTCGCGGCTATTAACCACTTAACAACCACCTGCCGACAAATAACGTCGACAAGGTGGTTGCTTAACTCTGGGAGGACGTTATATAACGTCCTCCCAGAATCGCGCTCCCGCGCGCCCCCTGGGGCGCGCACACGGGAAACTCCGTGACCGCAGGGTCCAGAGGACCCGGCGGATCACGAATCGCGGTAAATCGCCGCTGATAGCAGCCGTTTACCACGTGATCGCTCCGTCAAATGACGGAGCAATCACTTGTAAACAGACCGGCGTCATTTGATGACGCCGGTTCCTCCCTCCCCTCTCTGTACCGATCGGTACAGTGTGAGAGGGGAGGGGGAGGGAGCGGATGGCAGCAGCAGCACTGTGGGCTGGATCTGTGACAATTGCAGTCACAGATCCAGCCATCCATCCATCCCTGCTCAGCCATCCCTGTGCTATACCCTGCCAATACTCTGCAATACACCCTGCCAATACTCTGCAAAATACCCTGCCAATACCCTGGTGCAATACTCTGCAATACCCTGGTGCAATACTCTGCAATACCCTGGTGCAATACTCTGCAATACCCTGGTGCAATACTCTGCAATACCCTGCGAAATACTCTGCAATACCCTGCAAAATACTCTGCAATACCCTGGTGCAATACTCTGCAATACCCTGGTGCAATACTCTGCAATACCCTGGTGCAATACTCTGCAATACCCTGGTGCAATACTCTGCAATACCCTGCACAATACTCTGCAATACCCTGCACAATACTCTGCAATACCCTGCAAAATACTCTGCAATACCCTGCAAAATACTCTGCAATACCCTGCAAAATACTCTGCAATACCCTGCGCAATACTCTGCAAAATACTCTGCAATACCCTGCACAATACTCTGCAATACCCTGCACAATACGCTGCAATACCCTGCACAATACTCTGCAATACCCTGCACAATACTCTGCAATACCCGCCACAATACTCTGCAATACCCTCCACAATACTCTGCAATACCCTCCACAATACTCTGCAATACCCTCCACAATACCCTGTGCAATACCCTCCACAATACCCTGTGCAATACCCGTGCAATACCCTGCCATACACCGCAATACCCTGCCATACACCGCAATACCCTGCCATAGTCCGCAATACTCCGCAATGCCCGGCAATACTCCGCAATGCCCGGCAATACTCCGCAATGCCTGGCAATACTCCGCAATGCCCGGCAATACTCTGCAATAACCACTTCCCGCCCTCCGGCCGTCATATGACGTCCTTGACTTTGTGCGGGGATATCTGAATGATGGGAGCAGCTACAGGCATCATTCAGATATTAGCTTTTTCAGCCGGCGATTCCCTACACCATAAGAACAATCATAGCAGCTGTTCCGCCGCTTGATCATTCTTACGGGAGGCGAGAGGGGATGTCCCCCCCCCCGCCGCCCTCCGGTGCTTCTACCGACTCACCGCTACGATCAAAGCCAGGATTGTTGTTTTTTTTTGTATTTTTTTCAGGCTTCCCAGCCTAGAGGTGAGATGTGGGGTCTTATTGACACCCCCCCCCCCCAAATCTCACTGTAAAGAGGACCTGTCATGCCATATTCCTATTACAAGGGATGTTTACGTTCCTTGTAATAGGTATAAAAGTGATCAAAAAAAGTTTAGGGCGGAAAAACATGTCAAACTAAAATAAATAAAGTAAAATGAAGAATACATTTTTTTTTTTTTTTTAAAGCGCCCCTGTCCCCGTGAGCTCGCATACAGAAGCGAACGCATACGTAAGTCCCGCCCACATATGAAAACGGTTTTCAAACCACACATGTGAGGTATCTCTGCGAACGTTAGAGCGAGAGCAATCATTTTGGCCCTAGACCTCCTCTGTAACTCAAAACATGTAACCAGTAAAAATATTTAAAGCGTCGCCTATGGGGATTTTTTAAGTAGCGAAGTTTGGCGCCATTCCACGAGTGTGTGCAATTTTTAAGGGCGACATGTTAGGTATCTATTTACTCGGCGTAACTTCATCTTTCACATTATGCAAAAACATTGGGCTAACTTTACTGTTTTTTTTTTTTTTAAGCACAAAACTTTTTTTTCCGTAAAAAACGCGTTAAAAAAATTGCTGCGCAAATATCGTGCGAGATAAAAAGTTGCAACAACCACCATTATATTCTCTAAGGTCTTTGCTAAAAAAACATATATAATGTTTTGGGGTTCTATGTAATTTTCTAGCAAACAAATAATGATTTTTACATGTAGGAGAGAAATGTCAGAATTGGCCTGGGTGCTCCAGAACGCCTGAAGGTGCTCCCTGCATGTTGGGCCTCTGTATGTGGCCACGCTGTGTAAAAGTCTCACACATGTGGTATCGCCATACTCGGGAGTAATAGCAGAATGTGTTTTGGGGTGTAATTTGTGGAATGCATATGCTGTGTGTGAGAAATAACCTGCTAATATGACAATTTTGTGAAAAAAAAAAAGAGAAAAAAAAAATCTTGATTTTGCAAAGAATTGTGGGAAAAAATGCCAACTTCAAAAAACTCACAATGCCTCTTTCTGAATACCTTGGAATGTCTTCTTTCCAAAAAGGGGTCATTTGGGGGGTATTTGTACTTTTCTGGCATGTTAGGGTCTCAAGAATTGAGATAGGCCGTCAGTACTTCAGGTGTGATCAATTTTCAGATATTGGCACCATAGCTTGTGGACTCTATAACTTTCACAAAGACCAAATAATATACACCAATTTGTACTTATTTTTACCAAAGATATGTAGCAGTATAAATTTTGGCCAAAATTTATGAAGAAAAAATAGTAATTTGCAAAATTTTATAACAGAAACGAAAAAAAAATCATTTTTTTACAAAATTTTCAGTCTTTTTTCTCTTATAGCGCAAAAAATAAAAAACCCAACAGTGATTAAATACCACCAAAAGAAAGCTCTATGAGTGCGCATGCGCGGGGACTCGGAGAAGGACGTGTGCTGACCGAGCTCCCGGCACCCCGACCCACCAGAGCTAACGATAGCGCAGGCACTGAGGTCCGTGAGCCAGGACCGATCCCACACCAGCCCCGAAGTGGCGATGAACCGTAGGGCACAGGGGCAGCCGCGGAAAGGACACGATACGCAAACTACAGCCCAGAAGAGAGCAGGGCCTTCCCCTACAGCACAGCCGCGATCCAAGATGGCGCCGGGTAAGCCAGACACACGAGGCAGCACGGCAGCAGCCAGATCCGACGGCGCTACACAGAGAGGAGACAGGCAGCTAAATCTGGAGCCAACTAGGGATCCATTCTCCTCACAATCCTCGGGAGAGGTGGAGACCGGACAGCGGGGTGAGTCACTATCACATCCCCCATCCCCAGCCATATACGCTGATAGACATGACTCTCCAAACTCCCCTGCCTCCCCTGCCTCCTCCATGGATAGGAACATGGCAGACTTAGCAGAAGTCCTCATTAGCCAATCCAGCCAATCCAGCCAGGATATGCCAATTCCCCAGCTCTCACACTATTCCCCTGATGCTGTACTGTTGGGCAGATTCTCCACCATGCTGCAGCAGGAGCTCTCTAAGGCCTGCACATTAATCACCACTGACCTGAAAAAAGACATCCATAGCTTGGGAGAGCGTTTTGAGCTAATTGAAACCAAAGTGGATGGAGCCATCAAAAGAGTCAACCAGAACTCAGCCATGGTGACAGACCTCCAGGATAGATTAGAAGAGGCATTCACAAAAATTGAAGATTTGGAGAATCGTTCTCGTAGGTACAATGTCCGCGTGCGTGGCCTCCCTGAAACTCACACAGATCTAGAGGGGGCTGTAAAAGACCTGATGAAAACCCTTATCCCTGATATAGCCAACCACCACATGGAAGTTGATCGCGTTCACCGAGCACTGACAGCCCCAAGGGCCGACGGCCTACCACGAGACATTATTGTTAAGCCACATTACTACCGCATTAAGGATAAGATGATGCTTGCGGCTCGCAACAGGCCGGACCTGTCGCTATTTGGAACACCAATACAGCTCTTTACAGATTTGGTGCCATCAACGGTCCAGAAACGCAGAAACCTACGGCCATTACTCCAGCAACTTATGGCCAAACAGATTAAGTATCGATGGTCGTTCCCTTTTAAGTTATCATTCACTTACAACGGAAAGTCCCACTCCTTTTCCACGTTCCAAGCAGGCGAAGACCTACTGCTTAGTCTCGGCATCATTGCACGGACTCTCCGACTCCGATTTCATCTCCCCCTTGTCTGGATCATCGTCCCCTCTCCCCGATATGGCAGGATCGCACACGCTCACAGGCCAGAAATGCTCGCCGGAATACCTGAGTATTATTGCTCTTCTCTCTTTTTGCTTTTTTGCCCCTTTTGGGAACTGTTAGTGCTTGATTGCACGGATATGGCCTGGGCCCATGGTGGACTATGGGCCTGATGGGGCCATCGTTACCGTTCACAGTTCACAGGTTACAAAGTCACGGGTTACAAAGTTACTGGAGTTCCTGGTTCTTCGGACTGGCTGCCAGCCGAATATTTTACAACCCCGACGGGCCCAACCTGGTCGAAGAAATTTTGCTTTTTGCTTTTTAGCAGTCTGGGGGCCTTAGTCGGACCGCAATGTGTTCCCCTGTTGGGCTGTGGCTCGGGGGCCGGAACGACCGATGGGGACCCTTCCGGCCCCGGCGCCACTGGCCTTGGGAATGCATGTTCCTATAGACAGCCTGTTATGTTAAAACTGTATTGATTGATTTTGTCATTTCCGATATGACCTCGAATAGCCTGCTCGTACAGAGTGTAATCATATTTGGGTCGGGGTGGTCATGCTTGCCACCCAACTGCAAGACTACCTATCCTACGACAAGGATGGTACCCTTGCACCTAATTTGCCGGATGTTGTCTCCGGCAGGGGTTATTCCCCATTCCTTCATTCATCAGCTAGGATTGAGTTATATTGATTGTTTGGGCCTAAGGCCTATGTATATGTTTTTTTGCTTTTATTTTTGTTTCTCTTCTTCTCTAATGCCTTTTCCTTCTCTCCCTTCCCCCTCTTTCTTCGGAGCCTCGGTTCAGCGCCCTTCCCTTATGTCATGGTCTGAGAGGTCACATAGCCAAACAGTCATCATCATCGGGACCCTTCTCGCTTCATTCATTATGCAAGGTAAGAGTGCTCTGCCCTACCACGATGGCCACCACATATAACACAGACTATTCGATAGTTAGCCACAATGTACATGGATTTAACTCCCCTACTAAAAGAACTAAGGCTTTCCAGTTTTATCATAAACAGAAGGCTGAAGTCCTGCTATTGCAGGAAACTCATTTCTCCAATGTCTCAGCGCCCCGTTACCTCAATGGGAAGTATCCACAGTTTTACTTGGCAGGGGGTCGGGAAAAGAAGGGCGGTATAGCCATCTGCTTTTCGAAACGGACCCCCTTTACCCCCATCGCTATCGTTAAGGACAAGAGAGGTAGATATATTTTGGCAGTGGGGCGGCTCCATGACCAGGAGGTGTCCTTTATATCATACTATGCCCCGAATACTGGACAGCCGGAATTCTTTAGCAAAATGCTGAAGATTCTTATGCCCAAAGTCCAGGGTCAGGTCATTATGGGAGGCGATAGTAATATTCCCTTGGACAGAATTATGGATAAATCGGACTCCTCTAGACCAACATTGAAACGCCCACCGACTGGAAGCAGCAAGGTTGCACGTCTGTTTCATTTCTATGACCTCATCGACGCCTGGCGAGAAAATAACCCTACGGTCAGAGACTTTACACACTTTTCACAAGCCCATCATACTTACTCGAGGATAGACCACGTTCTAGTACGTACGCCTTTGCTACCATTTATTAAGTCGGTTAAGATTTTATCTACCCCTTGGTCTGATCATTCCCCGATAAAACTCTCTACTTCAGGGCTATGGACTAAATCTAGACCCTCCCCGTGGAGACTTAATGTGAGCTTGCTGAATGACCCTACAATCTTTTTAGAGATTCAAAAGGAAATACAGGAATACTTTAGACTTAATAAGGCATCGGACACATCCCCCGCAATTAACTGGGTAGCTCATAAAGCAGCGATTAGGGGCATATTGTTACAAGTGGCAGCCAGGATTAAACGCAATAGGGAACAGGCAAATAAGATTCTGGAAACTAACTTAGATAACTTACTTAGTGAACAGCACAGAAATCCCCTGGTAGATATAAGGCATAAAATTGACGAGGCTCGACTAGCACTAAATCTTAGCTTGACTACTCAAGCGGAGAAACATATTAGTTGGTCTAAGCACAGGTTCTATACGATGGGTGATAAACCTACCACAATGTTAGCTAGAAAACTGGTTCCTCGACCGTACACACCGACTTTGCCTAAACTACGACTATCCACGGGCCTAACCTCCCAGAACCCCGAACGGATAATTGGAGAATTTCACAAATTTTATACTAAGCTGTATGGAGTGCAGGACAAGTTCGATTCATCTGAAGCGAGCACATTCTTTCGCGACTTACAGCTGCCTAAATTGACACAAGCCCATGCGGAACTGATGGATGGTGCTCTTACAGAGCCTGAAGTCAGGGCTGCAATCAAAACCCTACACCCTACCAAGGCCTCTGGGCCAGATGGATTCCCGGGTCACTACTATAGGAAATATCACGATCTTCTGGCCCCACATCTCTGTACTTACTTTAATGACCTGAGAAGCGGCAGCAAGCTCCCCAGCCATGAAAATGTAGCCTATATAAGTGTTATCCCGAAACCAGGAAAGGACCATACAGACTGTTCCAATTATCGCCCAATTTCTCTGATCAATACGGATCTTAAGATTCTAACCAAAATACTGGCCCAGAGACTTAATACTTTTCTTCAGTGTTATATCCATCCTGACCAAGCAGGTTTTGTCCCGACAAGACAGGCATCGGACCAAACCCGCCGGATAATTAACCTTATCTCGGCAGTTCGGTCTGATTGGGATGGAAAGGGGACTAGGAGGGGAATGTTACTTTCATTGGATATCCAGAAGGCGTTCGATTCTATCTCCTGGGACTATCTTTTTGATGTTCTCACACGCTTTGGATTTGGGAGACGCTTTCTGGATCTCCTTCACATATTATATGATTCCCCCAGTGCCTCGCTAATGCTCAGAGGATATACATCCCAAACATTTCCTATCAGGAGAGGAACTAGACAGGGCTGCCCGTTGTCGCCACTATTATTCGCCCTGGCGATTGAACCACTAGCGCTCAAAATTCGCGCCTGCAGAGATATACAGGGCATTTATTGCGGAGACTATGAACACAAATGTTTACTCTTTGCGGACGACTTGTTGCTGACCTTGACCTCACCGATCACATCCCTACCTAACTTGTATGCTATTTTGCAGCCTTTCTCCAACATTTCCGGGTTGGCAATTAATCATAGTAAGTCAAGAGCACTGAACTTATCTTTGCTAAGCTCCACTCAGGCTACGCTTGAAAAATCATTTCAATTCCGATGGGAATCCACAGCTCTCCCTTATTTAGGCATACAGCTGACCTCATCTATTGGTGAGTTGTACAAAGAGAATTATCCAGCCCTTTTCAAACGGCTAACAGCTGACATGGCTAAGTGGCAGGTTCACCCGCCATCGTGGTTTGGCAGACTTCACTCAATTAAAATGAATGTTCTACCTCGATTATTGTATTTCTTCCGTACCTTGCCAGTTTCATTGGCCCGTGATGACCTTAAACGATTCCAGAATAAAGTACTACAGTTTATTTGGGGTGATAAGAGACCCAGGGTGAATAGGAGCACTCTATACACGTTGAAGCGGAGAGGAGGACTTGGTCTTCCAGACTTATTAAAATATTTTTATGCTGCCCAGATAGCACAACTTACAAGGTTTCACTCCCAACAGGCACAGGCCATTTGGATGGCTATGGAATCTTATTCCTGCCGTCCCAAACCTATTTCTTATATTTTATGGCTCCCTATCAAGGAGCGACCTCCTATACTTTGCCCTACTTTATCCATGTCACTGGAACTATGGGACAGACTCTCCAGATCTCACAAATTCAAATCTCCTCATTCTCCACTGACACCTCTGCTTCAAAATAAAGCATTCACCCCGGGTCTCACTCCACTAGCGTTCGAATGGTGGACTAATAAGGGTTTTAAGTGTATTGCTGACTTGTGCGATCATAGAGGTATGCTGACCGAACGGACTATGGCTGACAGGCATCAAATGCCTCCAGCGGAGGGTTATAGGTTCGCCCAAATCTCACATTATGTACAAACCCTGGCTCGCAAGAGCAACCTAGCAACCCAAACTCCCATGGAACATCTATGCAAAAATTATGATAAAATTAAAGGACATTTATCTGCTATATATTCGATATTGCTGAGTGTATCACACCCCAGACGATGCAAGTTATTGCGAAACGCGTCGGGAGACTCCACTGCTGCCACTGAGTGTTTTGCAAAGCGCTATGTTCATGGATTGAATGTAAGTGTATTTACCCACATTTATTAAATATCCTTTACGGTATTACGCTATGTGCCCTCTCCTTCTTTTTTCCTCTATGACTCCTATGTGAGCCATTTTACTATCCATCGAGCTTGGATATTTGGTGTCATCACTTGTTCCGGATTTTGGATATATATGTGTGCAGTGCCAACTGGGATCCCATATGTACGGATATACATATACCAAGCCTGTTTGACCCTACGGACGTACGTCTATTGGGTCCATTTCATCCGGTAAGCCTCCCCTCCATGTGGTGGTGGTTACGTTACAAGTCACTTGTTTTTTGAAAGGTCACCATTCTGTTTTGGAAGTTTCAGCAACATCCACGTTTTGGTCATCAGAGACTTTTTCTAACTTACCATTTTTCACAGTTGGACTCATTTATAGAATTTTTGTGATTTAAGTCATTTAGAGCACTGCACTTGGGTGTTATTTTTATTTTTACACATAGCGCTACATTTTTTGTATATTGCTGAGTGTATCGACAAAGCTGACTTATATGGTCCAATGGGAGACCGACTTGCAGGAAACCCTGGATCTGGACGAATGGCATAGGATAGCCGAGACAGCATCTCGTTCGCTCGTCAATACTTCAATAATTGAGGCCAATTATAAGGTTCTACTGAGGTGGTATATGGTGCCGGTCAGACTGGCAACTTTTGTCTCAGGAGCTACCCCGTTGTGCTTTAGAGGATGTAGCCAGATGGGCACCACCTATCATATTTGGTGGACATGCCCAAAGGTCCGGAGGTTTTGGATCAGGGTGTATAATTTAGTTTACTCCCTTACCCAACTAAACCTAACTAAATCAGCTAAGCAAGCACTACTGGGGGGAGGAGATGTGGAAGCCTCCAAGTCCTGCAAGAGGCTCTTGACATTTATTTTTATTTCAGCCAAAATCACTATTGCTAGGAACTGGAAATCGGCAGCTCTACCATTCGATCAGCTTAAAGGCAAATTGTCTTGGTTGATGCTAAACGAACGCTTGACCGCTCTGGCCCAAGATAAAATGAAACTGTTTCATGGAGTTTGGGACCCATGGCTTCGTTACCTAACTAATGACCCGGAGATGTTTACAGCATAGCCTAGGGGATTAGGCTGAGATGTCTGGATGCTGAATCGGGGCTCCTCCCCCCCTCCCTCCCCCCATTCCCCCCTCCTCAACTGTCCTTTCCTTACTCTGTCTCCTTCCTTCTATTCTTTGTCACTGTCCTCTTTCCTCTCTTTTGAAATTTGTTTATTGTTTATTTTTGGAGTCAGATCCAGACCTTAGAGGTTTGTGCTGCTCCCTGTTTTCTCAGCTCCTACGGGACCATTGTCAGTCTGATCAGACCTCTGGGCTGCCCACACGGCCGGCTGAGTTGCGCCCCCCCCGATAGATGGATGGGGGGGCGGCTCATCTGGGTGGACGGTTCAGATATGATCTGCGATGCTAATAGGGGTTAACGGCTCTACGGAGCTTCGGACTACTCCAAGGACCCCTACACTTGGTGATCTTCATTGTGTTACCCCAAATGTTGATTGTGACTGTACAATGTTATGTGGCGACTTTTATACATTTTGTATGACAAAACTTGAATAAAAAGATTGAAACACAAAAGAAAGCTCTATTTGTGTGAAAAAAAGGACAAAAATTTCATATGGGTACAGTGTTGTATGACTGAGTAATTGTCATTCAAAATGTGAGAGCACCGAAAGCTGAAAATTGGTCTGGTTATTAAGGGGGTTTAAGTGCCCAGTGGTCAAGTGGTTAATGAATTGTCGGCTCCCGGCAATACATTCAAAAGTCATTGATAAAAAAAAAAAAAAAGCGTGGGGGTTCCCCAGAATTCAATTACCAGGCCCTTCAGGTCTGGAATGGATATTAAGGGGAACCCCGCCGCAAATTAAAAAAAAAATTGACGTGGGGTTCCCCCAAATATCCATTCCAAGCCCTTCAGATCTGGCATGGATTTTAAGGGGAACTCCACCCCAAATTAAAAAAAAAATGGCGTGGAGTCCCCCTAAAAATCCATACCAGACCCCTTATCCGAGCATGCAACCTGGCCGGTCGCAGGGGAAAAGGGGGGACAAGAGAGCGGCCCCCCTCCCTCCTGAACCGTACCAGGCCACATGCCCTCAACATGGGGAGGATGTCCCCATGTTGATGGGGACAAGGGCCTCATCCCCACAACCCTTGCCCGGTGGTTGTGGGGGTCTGCGGGCGGGGGGCTTATCAGAATCTGGAAGACCCCTTTAACAAAGGGGACCCCCAGATCCCGGCCCCACCCCCTATGTGAATTGGTAAGGGGTACATTGTACCCCTACCATTTCACGAAGAAAGCGTAAAAAAATGTTTTAAAAAAACACACAAACACCTTGAAAAAGTCCTTTATTAAAAAAAAAAAAAAAACATTCCAACGGTGAAATCCAGTGTCCCGCGGCGATCCCGATGTCCAGCGCTGTCCTTCATTGGTTGTGCCTGAGCGGACCTGATGGGGAACTCCCTCTCAGTGTTTTAAATGTATAGACCCGCCCCTTCTAAAGTTCCCCATCAGGTCCGCTCAGCGGACCAGACGCGGAACATGAGAAGGGGCGGGTCTATACATGTATTACCAAAGTGAGAGCAGTTCCCCATCAGGTCCGCCCCCTCGGTATGTCGGACCCGCCTACGTCATTGGCCTGAGCGGGGAACTTCCTTCACTATGTAAATTTAAATTACACAGTGAAGGAAGTTCCCCGCTCAAGCCAATGACGTAGGCGGGTCTGACATACCGAGGGGGCGGACCTGATGGGGAACTGCTCTCACTTTGGTAATACATGTATAGACCCGCCCCTTCTCATGTTCCGCATCTGGTCCGCTGAGCGGACCTGATGGGGAACTTTAGAAGGGGCGGGTCTATACATTTAAAATACTGAGAGGGAGTTCCCCATCAGGTCCGCTCAGGCACAACCAATGAAGGACAGCGCTGGACATCGGGATCGCCGCGGGACACTGGATTTCACCGCTGGAATGTTTTCTTTTTTTTTTTTTTTAAATAAAGGACTTTTTCAAGGTGTTTGTGTGTTTTTTTAAACATTTTTTTACGCTTTCTTTGTGAAATGGTAGGGGTACAATGTACCCCTTACCAATTCACATAGGGGGGGGGGGCCGGGATCTGGGGGTCCCCTTTGTTAAAGGGGTCTTCCAGATTCCGATAAGCCCCCCGCCCGCAGACCCCCACAACCACCGGGCAAGGGTTGTGGGGATGAGGCCCTTGTCCCCATCAACATGGGGACATCCTCCCCATGTTGAGGGCATGTGGCCTGGTACGGTTCAGGAGGGAGGGGGGGCCGCTCTCTCGTCCCCCCCTTTTCTCCTGCGGCCGGCCAGGTTGCGTGCTCGGATAAGGGGTCTGGTATGGATTTTTAGGGGGACTCCACGCCATTTTTTTAAAAATTTGGGGTGGAGTTCCCCTTAAAATCCATGCCAGATCTGAAGGGCCTGGAATGGATATTTGGGGGAACCCCACGTCAATTTATTTTTAAATTTGCGGCGGGGTTCCCCTTAATATCCATTCCAGACCTGAAGGGCCTGGTAATTGAATTCTGGGGAACCCCCAAGCTTTTTTTTTTTTTTTTTTTTATCAATGACTTTTGTATGTATTGCCGGGAGCCGACAATTCATTAATAGCCGAGAGTGAGTTTTAAATGCCTTTTTTTCTTTCAAAAATGACATTTTTTGCAGGGACAGTTCTAAGCACGGGAAACATGCGCCACTTCACATGCATATCATACACACCCCCCAGGTACGAAATTTAAAGGAATATTTCACTTTTATTTTTTCATTTTAAGCATTATTAAAATCACTGCTCCCGAAAAAACGGCCGTTTTTAAAACTTCTTTTTGCATTGATACATGTCCCCTGGGGCAGGACCCGGGTCCCCAAACACTTTTTAGGACAATAACTTGCATATAAGCCTTTATAATTAGCACTTTAGATTTCTCCCATAGATTTTTCGAATTTGCCGCGAACACCCCAATTTGTTCGCTGTTCGGCGAACGGGCGAACAGGCAATGTTCGAGTCGAACATGAGTTCGACTCGAACTCGAAGCTCATCCCTAGTAGTGATGAGCCGAACACCCCCGGGTTCGGTTCGCACCAGAACCCGCGAACGGACCGAAAGTTCGCACGAACATTAGAACCCTATTAAATACAATGGATGCGAACGTTCGGATTCTAAAGTGCTAATTATAACGACTATTATCCATGTTATTGTCCGAAACAGAGTTTGGGAACCCGGGTTCTGCAACAGGGGACATGTATCAATGCAAAAAGAAGTTTTAAAAATGGACGTTTTCCGGGAGCAGTCATTTTAATGATGCATAAAGTGAAAAAAAAAAAGTCAAATATTCCTTTAAATATTGTACCTGGGGGGTGTCTAAAGTATGCCTGTGAAGTGCCACGTGTTTCCCGTGTTTAGACCTGTCCCTGCACAAAATAACATTTCTAAAGGAAAAAAAGCCATTTAAAACTGCTTGCGGCTTTAATGCAATGTCTGGTCCCGGTAATATGGATGAAAATCTTTAGGAAAAATGGCATAGCTACCCCATCAACCCCCCCCCCCCCCTACCCCAGCCCATTACCAGCCCCTTTGGGTCTTGTATGGATATTAAGGGGAACCCCGCACACAAAATAAAAAAGGCCCTATATACTCTGAACAGCCGTATACAGGTGGTGCATACAAGACAGGGACTGTAGGTTTGTTCTTATGTAGAATCTGTTTGTAATTTTGAACAGCTGCATTGTTTAAGTGTAGCTCCATGTCAAATTCCTTTTTTTTAGCTTTTTGGAAAACATAGGGAACGGTTATCACCCCTGTCACATTTTTTTTGCTGTCTGTGCCCCTGTTCAGAACATTTCACCTCACTTTGCGTCCCAATGACAACTGTTTTTTAAATGTGGTGTTTTTATTGAAACAAGGATTGGTGATAAAGCATCAGTAGAGAGGAGACAACTTTCTCCCATATTAATTCTTACAGGAGAGAATTTTCCTTCCAAGGGGTAGATTTCCTCTCACTTCCTGTTGTCTTCTTCCGTTTGCAAGTAGTAGTTGTTTGTAAGTTTGATGTTTGAAAGTAGGGACCTGCCGTATATACTCTGCAGAAATTGTCCCCTTAGGTGTTGGTGTTGGCACAACACTGTAAGCACTCACAGTTACTCTTGGTGGGTGCTGGAACGCCCTGCTGTCAACTATTATATCAGGAATTGTAATAACATATAATTGTTGATCAGTGGTAGTAAAAATTGGGCCTTTGATGGTGGTGCTGGTGCCACAACACTGTAAGGCCTGACAGTTACTCTTGGTGGGCGCAGCAATGGGCCCTGCTGTGAATTATTTGATCAATAATTATAATTGCATGCCCCTGTTGAACAGGGGCTGAAAAATTGGGCCTTTGGTGGTGGTGGTGGTGGTGATGGTGGTGCTGGTGCCACAACACTGTAAGGCCTGACAGTTACTCTTGGTGGGCGCAGCAATGGGCCCTGCTGTGAATTATTAGATCAATAATTATAATTGCATGCCCCTGTTGAACAGGGGCTGAAAAATTAGGCCTTTGGTGGTGGTGGTGGTGGTGATGGTGGTGCTGGTGCCACAACACTGTAAGGCCTGACAGTTACTCTTGGTGGGCGCAGCAATGGGCCCTGCTGTGAATTATTAGATCAATAATTATAATTGCATGCCCCTGTTGAATAGGGGCTGAAAAATTGGGCCTTTGGTGGTGGTGGTGGTGGTGGTGGTGATGGTGGTGCTGGTGCCACAACACTGTAAGGCCTGACAGTTACTCTTGGTGTGCGCAGCAATGGGCCCTGCTGTGAATTATTCGATCAATAATTATAATTGCATGCCCCTGTTGAACAGGGGCTGAAAAATTAGGCCTTTGGTGGTGGTGGTGGTGGTGATGGTGGTGCTGGTGCCACAACACTGTAAGGCCTGACAGTTACTCTTGGTGGGCACAGCAATGGGCCCTGCTGTGAATTATTAGATCAATAATTATAATTGCATGCCCCTGTTGAACAGGGGCTGAAAAATTGGGCCTTAGGCACTGGTGGCACAACACTGCAACCCCTCACAGATACTGTACTTGGAGCACAGCAATGCGGCCTGTTGCAAAGTATTGCATCCAAAATTTTAATTACACGCCCCTGTTAAACAGGGGCTGAAAAATTGGGCCTTAGCCACTGGTGGCGTCACCCATAAACCAAAATGATCTTCCAAGCTATCATCATTAATCGTATCATTGAGGAGGAGGAGGAGGATAGCCAGTCAACATAACAGCACAGGCACTCAGCATCAGCATCAGTCTTGAAGGGATGTGACATTTTAAAATCAATTAGTCTGTTATATCAGCATCAGGTGTGTGGTAGCTGGTGGTGATCCAAGACTGGTTCATCTTGATGAAAGTCAGTCGATCAACCGAGTCGGTGGACAGGCGCACCCTGTGATCCGTGACAAATCCTCCAGCAGCACTGAATGTGCGTTCTGAAAGAACGCTGGATGCAGGACAGGCCAGTAGCTCAATTGCATACTGTGCAAGCTCTGGCCAGTGATCCATCCTCAAGACCCAGTAAGCCAGAGGATTTTCGGTGGGGAAGGTGTCCAAGTCTGACCTTGCCCCTAGGTATTCCTGGACCATGTATATCAGACGCTGGCGATGGTTGCTGGATCATACCTTGGGGCTGCGGACTAAAGAATTGTCTGAACGCATCGGTCAGACGGCCACCTTCCCCACCGCTCCTTCTTTGACTGCCCGAAGCCTCAGCAACTCGTTGTCCAGGACCAGGAGTTTGTAACCTCCCAGTCTCTGGGAACGCGTTGCACAGACCTTTCTGCAAGGCCTCCCGGAGTTGTCTCATCCTCTGCTCCCTCTGCGACGGTAAGCAAAGGTCCGCAACCTTACCCTTGTACCGTGGATCAAGGAGAGTGGCCAGCCAGTAATGGTCCCTCTCCTTGATCCGAAGAATACGAGGATCCTTCCGCAGACTTTGCAGGATCAGGGAGGCCATGCAGCGTAGGTTAGCTGAGGCATTCAGTCCGGAGTCCTCTGGGTCACTAAGGACGACATGATCCGCAGCCACCTCCTCCCAGCCACGTACAAGTCCACTGGTTTCTTGGGACTGTAAATCATCCCTAAAAGACTGCTGCTGATGATGCTGAGTGCCAGCCTCCACCTCCATGCTGACACAATCCTCCTCCTCCTCCTCTTCCTGTGCGATGGGTGGGACAGAAGGAACACTGTCTGGGTAAAGGGGGCCTTGAGAGGCAAGGAAGTCCTCCTCTTCCTGCCTCTGTTCTGCCTCAAGTGCCCTGTCCATTATTCCACGCAGCGTGTGCTCCAACAGGTGGACAAGAGGTACAGTGTCACTGATGCATGCACTGTCACTGCTCACCATCCTCGTGGCCTCCTCAAATGGTGCCAGGACAGTGCATGCATCCCTGATCATGCCCCACTGGCGTGGTGAAAAAAAACAGAGCTCCCCTGACCCTGTCCTGGTGCCGTAGTCGCACAGATACTCATTGATGGCCCTCTGCTGCGTGTGCAGCCGCTGCAGCATGGCCAACGTTGAGTTCCACCTGGTGGGCATGTCACATATAAGGCGGTTCTTGGGCAGGTTCAACTCCTTTTGCAGCTCACCCAGGCGAGCACTGGCATTATAAGATCTGCGGAAATGCACACAGACTTTCCTGGCCTGCCTCAGGACATCCTGTAAGCCCGGGTACCTGCCCAAGAACCGCTGCACCACCAGGTTAAGGACGTGAGCCATACAGGGCACATGGGTCAGTTGTCCCTGTCGGAGGGCGGAGAGGAGGTTGGTGCCATTGTCGCAAACCACCATTCCTGGCTTAAGCTGGCGTGGCATCAACCACCTCTCGGCCTGCCCCTGCAGAGCAGACAGGACCTCTGCCCCAGTGTGGCTCCTGTCCCCCAAACACACCAGCGCAAGCACGGCATGGCATCTTTTTGCCTGCGTACTTGCGTAGCCCCTTGAACGCCTACGGAGCACCGCTGGTTCCGAGGACAAACCACAGGAAGAGGCCATGGAGGAAGAAGAAGAGGAGGGGGTGGAGGAAAGAGGTGTGTCACAACCAGTAGTAGCATTTTGGAGGCGTGGCGGTGGAACAACCTCCAACACTACTGCACCTTGTCCTGCATCCTTCCCAGCTGCCAAAAGAGTGACCCAATGGGCCGTGAAAGAAAGGTAACGTCCCTGTCCATGCCTGCTGGACCATGAGTCAGCGGTAATATGCACCTTACCGCTGACCGCCCTGTCCAGCGAGGCCAAGACATTGCCTTCCACATGCCTGTAGAGAGCCAGAATTGCCTTCCGTGCGAAAAAGTGGCGTTTGGGAACCTGCCACTGAGGAACCGCACATTGCACAAACTCACGGAAGGGGGCCGAGTCTACCAACTGAAAAGGCAGCAGTTGAAGCGCTAGCAATTTAGCCAAGCTAGCATTCAACCGCTGGGCATGTGGATGGCTGGGAGTGAACTTCTTTCGACGGTCCAGCAGCTGGGGCAGGGAAATTTGCCTGCTAGAATCGGACGTTGGTGTACTGCTAGCAGAGTGCCCGCAAGTACTTGGCTGTGACACACCTAATTCTACACCTTCATTCCTCTCAGAGCAGGTTTCAGAGAGGACTGAAGGTATACTGGGGTTGGAGATCCCAGCTGATGCGGTGCAAGAAGAGGTCAGCTTTGTTCTTTGGTGTGGGTCTTTAAGGTAGGCTTGCCAACGAGCTGCATGGCAGGTCAACATATGTCTGATCAAGCATGTGGTGCCCAAGCGGCTGATGTTTTGGCCACGCGATATACGCTTGAGACATATGTTGCAAACAGCAGCTGTGCGATCTGATGCACTCGCCTCAAAAAAGGCCCACACCAAAGAACTTTTTGAATGACGGGCAGAGGCAGCGCCCTGCACAGGCGGAGCTCTGCGGTGTGATTCCGTCGGTGTGCTGCCCATACGCTGGCCACTCAAGGGCATCCTGCCTCGTTGGAGATGTGCCTCCTCCTCATCCTCCTCCTCCTCCTCTCTCCTATTAGGCACCCACGTGGAGTCAGTGACCTCATCATCCCCTCCCTCCTCATCACTGGAGCCAATCTGGCAGTATGCTGCAGCTGCTGGAGCATGACTGCCAGATTGGTGTCCTTCTTGAGCATCCCCTCTCTCTGCTCTCATGCTACTGCCTTCCTCTAGCTGGGTATCATCATCAGATCCTTCGAAACGCTGGGCATCCTCCTGGAGCATGTACACAACACTGTGCTCAAACAGTTCGGGGGACTCCTCAGGAGGAGGACATGGTGGGTCTAGGGAAGGATTGACTAATGAAGATAATGATACCAGAGAAGAGGACGCTTTGGCAGCTGCTTTGCCAGTACCCTGAGCCTGGGTGAGAGAGGATGAGGAGGATGAGGTGGGCTTGGTCATCCACTCTACCAAGTCTTCGGCATGATGTGGCTCAACATGTCCAGCTGCCGAAAAGAAGGACAAGCGTGTCCCATGGCCATGTGCTGATGACAATGCACCGCGTCCACGACCAGCACTGTTGCCCCCAGACACAGAGCCTGCTTGCCCTCTTTTTTTGCCTCCTGACTGTCTGCCTCTCCTTGTTTGCCTTCCAGACATTTTAATGGATGGCCTGCAGGGAGATGGGAAAAAGAGCAATAAGGGCTACCTTCAGGTGTATACTGTGCAGGAGGCTTAGCAACAATGACACTGACACTGTCCCCTGCCTATCCTTCTCTGTCCCTAAACACAAGGATTTGCAATATGCTTCAGCAAGATTGGTTTAGCACAGAACAGCACACTGACAGTTTCCCTCACTGTCCTTCTCTGTCCCTACAAACAAGATTTAGCACAGAATAGCACACTGATAGTTTCCACGAGTGTCCTTCTCTGTCCCTAAACTCAAGGATTTCAAATATGGAACAGCAAAATTGGTTTAGAACAGGATAGCACACTGTCAGTTTCACTCACTGTACCTCTCTGTCCCTAAACTCAAGGATTTCAAATATGGTTCAGCAAAATTGGTTTAGAACAGAATAGCACACTGACACTTTCCCTCACTGTCCTACTCTGTCCCTCCCTACAAACAAGATTAAGCACAGAATAGCACACTGATAGTTTCCACGAGTGTCCTTCTCTGTCCCTAAACTCAAGGATTTCAAATATGGAACAGCAAAATTGGTTTAGAACAGAATAGCACACTGTCAGTTTCACTCACTGTACCTCTCTGTCCCTAAACTCAAGGATTTCAAATATGGTTCAGCAAAATTGGTTTAGAACAGAATAGCACACTGACACTTTCCCTCACTGTCCTACTCTGTCCCTCCCTACAAACAAGATTAAGCACAGAATAGCACACTGATCACTGATAGTTTCCACGAGTGTCCTTCTCTGTCCCTAAACTCAAGGATTTCAAATATGGAACAGCAAAATTGGTTTAGAACAGAATAGCACACTGTCAGTTTCACTCACTGTACCTCTCTGTCCCTAAACTCAAGGATTTCAAATATGGTTCAGCAAAATTGCTTTAGAACAGAATAGCACACTGTCAGTTTCACTCACTGTACCTCTCTGTCCCTAAACTCAAGGATTTCAAATATGGTTCAGCAAAATTGGTTTAGAACAGAATAGCACACTGACACTTTCCCTCACTGTCCTACTCTGTCCCTCCCTACAAACAAGATTTAGCACAGAATAGCACACTGATAGTTTCCACGAGTGTCCTTCTCTGTCCCTAAACTCAAGGATTTCAAATATGGAACAACAAAATTGGTTTAGAACAGAATAGCACACTGACACTTTCCCTCACTGCCCTACTCTGTCCCTCCCTACAAACAAGATTTAGCACAGAATAGCACACTGATAGTTTCCACGAGTGTCCTTCTCTGTCCCTAAACTCAAGGATTTCAAATATGGAACAGCAAAATTGGTTTAGAACAGAATAGCACACTGACACTTTCCCTCACTGTCCTACTCTGTCCCTCCCTACAAACAAGATTAAGCACAGAATAGCACACTGATAGTTTCCACGAGTGTCCTTCTCTGTCCCTAAACTCAAGGATTTCAAATATGGAACAGCAAAATTGGCTTAGAACAGAATAGCACACTGTCAGTTTCACTCACTGTACCTCTCTGTCCCTAAACTCAAGGATTTCAAATATGGTTCAGCAAAATTGGTTTAGAACAGAATAGCACACTGACACTTTCCCTCACTGTCCTACTCTGTCCCTCCCTACAAGCAAGATTTAGCACAGAATAGCACACTGATAGTTTCCACGAGTGTCCTTCTCTGTCCCTAAACTCAAGGATTTCAAATATGGAACAGCAAAATTGGTTTAGAACAGAATAGCACACTGTCAGTTTCACTCACTGTACCTCTCTGTCCCTAAACTCAAGGATTTCAAATATGGTTCAGCAAAATTGCTTTAGAACAGAATAGCACACTGTCAGTTTCACTCACTGTACCTCTCTGTCCCTAAACTCAAGGATTTCAAATATGGTTCAGCAAAATTGGTTTAGAACAGAATAGCACACTGACACTTTCCCTCACTGTCCTACTCTGTCCCTCCCTACAAACAAGATTTAGCACAGAATAGCACACTGATAGTTTCCACGAGTGTCCTTCTCTGTCCCTAAACTCAAGGATTTCAAATATGGAACAGCAAAATTGGTTTAGAACAGAATAGCACACTGACACTTTCCCTCACTGCCCTACTCTGTCCCTCCCTACAAACAAGATTTAGCACAGAATAGCACACTGATAGTTTCCACGAGTGTCCTTCTCTGTCCCTAAACTCAAGGATTTCAAATATGGAACAGCAAAATTGGTTTAGAACAGAATAGCACACTGACACTTTCCCTCACTGTCCTACTCTGTCCCTCCCTACAAACAAGATTAAGCACAGAATAGCACACTGATAGTTTCCACGAGTGTCCTTCTCTGTCCCTAAACTCAAGGATTTCAAATATGGAACAGCAAAATTGGTTTAGAACAGAATAGCACACTGTCAGTTTCACTCACTGTACCTCTCTGTCCCTAAACTCAAGGATTTCAAATATGGTTCAGCAAAATTGGTTTAGAACAGAATAGCACACTCCCTCACTGTCCTACTCTGTCCCTACAAACAAGATTTAGCACAGAATAGCACACTGACACTTTCCCTCACTGTACCTCTCTGTCCCTAAACTCAAGGATTGAAAATATGGTTCAGCAAGATTGGTTTAGAACAGAATAGCACACTGACACTTTCCCTCACTGTACCTCTCTGTCCCTACAAACAAGGTTTAGCACAGAATAACACACTGACACTCTCCCTACCTATCCTTATTTGTCCCTAAACACAAGGAATCCAGGATTAGTAAAGGAAAAAATGAAACTGTCCCTGCCTATGCTTCTCTTTCCCTGCTCCGGAACACACTACACAAGGCCGCCGCGCTGGCGGCCTTTTATAGTGTGGGGCGTGTACTAAACCCCCTCAGCAATAATTGGCCACAGGCATCCTGCCTGTGGCCAATCATTGCTCTCCTCGGTGCCGGCGCTGTGATTGGCCAAGCATGCGGGGTCACAGTGCATGCTTGGCCAATCACAGCGCCTGGATGACACTGCGATGGCGTAGTGCATTGTGGGCCGTTCGCGTCACTCGAATTTGCCGCGAACGGCCCAAATCGTTCGATCTTCGTCGAACGATCGAACAGCCGATGTTCGAGTCGAACGTATGTTCGACTCGAACACGAAGCTCATCCCTAATCCCTAGTTATGAAGAAAGGATGCGAGCACTGAACTTATTCTCTCTGGAGAAGAGACACTTGAGAGGGGATATGATTTAAATTTAAAAATACCACACTGGTGACCCCACAATAGATAAAACTTTTCATCTGAAGAGATTTTAATAAGACACATAGCCACTCATTAAAATTAGAAGAAATGAGATTTAACCTTAAAATGCGTAGAGGGTTCTGTACTGTAAGAGCGGCAAGGATGTGAAATTCCCTTCCACAGGCAGTGGTTTCAGCGGGGAGCATCGATAGTTTTAAAAAAAAAAACGTTTATATAAGCACCTGAACGACCACAACATACAGGGATATACAATATAATACTGACATATAATCACACACATAGGTTGAACTTGTTTCTTTTTTCAACCTCACCTACTATGTAACTATGAAGTTTAACCAAAAAAATAAATAAAAATACAATCCTATATACACAATCCTTCACCCACAGTTGATCCAGAGGAAGGCAAAAAACAGAATTAGGATGTTAGTATGTAAAAAACGGATGAATATGTAAAAGTAAAAACCCTTCCCCCAACCCCCTAATTCTTTAAGATACACAGAAGTTTTCTATCTACTTGTCATTCAGTAAGGGTATACATCCACTTTTTTTTATTATTTATATCAAATATATTTTTTATTTTTGTTATGCTTATTCCATTCAAAAGTTTAACCCCTTCCATACCGGGCCAGCGATCCTGCGCACCATAAGAATGATCATAGCGGCGGTTCCGCCGCTTGATCATTCTTATAGGCAGCGGAAGAGGACATCCCCCTCCCGCCGCCATCCGGTGCTTCTCCGGGCTCTCCCGTGCCATCGGGGACCCGGAGAGAATCGTCCAGCGCCGGTGGTGGGTCACGTGACGAGCATAGAGATGACTGGTGACCATCTGGTCACCAGTCATCTCTATGACCGTCGGAGGCTCGGGCGCGATGTGATAACGCCATGCCCGGGTCCTCAAATGTAAACAAAGTCGCCATTGCGGCTGTAAGTATGAGATCAGTGAAATTTTTTCACGATCTCATGCTTTCCAGCCGTATTGACCCCACATCTCTCCATAAAGAGGACCTGTCACACACATTCCTATTACAAGGGATGTTTACATTCCTTGTAATAGGAATAAAAGTGATCAAAAAAAAAAAAAAAGTGTAAAAAAAAAAGAAAAAAGAAAAAAAAAAAAAGGAAAAAAAAAAAAAAAAAATGAAAACGCCCGTCCCCAATAGCTTGCGCTTAGAAGCGAACACACACGTAAGTCCCGCCCGCACATGTAAACGTAGTTCAAACCACATATGTGAGGTATCGCCGCTTGCGTTAGAGCGCGTGCAACAATTCTAGCACTAGACCTCTTCTGTAACTCTAACCTGGTAACCTGTAAAAATTTTCAAAGCGTCGCCTATGGAGATTTTTAAGTACTGAAGTTTGGCACCATTCCATGAGTGTGCGCAATTTTAAAGCGAGACATGTTAGGTATCTTTTTACTCGGCGTAACATAAGCTTTTATATTTTACAAAAAAAATTGGCTAACTTTACTGTTTGGTTATTTTTTAATTCATGAAACCATTTTTTTCCCCCAAAAAAAGGCGTTTGAAAAATTATTGCGCAAATACCGTGCAAGATAAAAAGTTACGACCGTCATTTTATTCCCTAGGGTGTCTGCTAAAAAAACATATATAATGTTTGGGGGTTCTGAGTAATTTTCTAGCAAAAGAATGATGATTTGTACATGTAGGAGAGAAGTGCCAGAATAGGCCCGGTATGGAAGTGGTATAAAAAGCCCTGTATGGAAGTGGTTAAACAGGGCGATGGTGGATGTCTAAGGGAAGAGCTCCGGTCCCCGTCTCACTGCTCACGGCTCCTGTGCAGCATCTAAAGCTACAATCGCTTATCACCTGGAGCTCTCGGGCAGCTTATGGGCAAAATTGGCTATCAGAAAGCCATACAGTGGGTACGGAAAGTATTCAGACCCCCTTAAATTTTTCACTCTTTGTTATATTGCAGCCATTTGCTAAAATCATTTAAGTTCATTTTTTTTCCTCATTAATGTACACACAGCACCCCATATTGACAGAAAAACACAGAATTGTTGACATTTTTGCAGATTTATTAAAAAAGAAAAACTGAAATATCACATGGTCCTAAGTATTCAGACCCTTTGCTCAGTATTTAGTAGAAGCACCCTTTTGATCTAATATAGCCATGAGTCTTTTTGGGAAAGATGCAACAAGTTTTTCACACCTGGATTTGGGGATCCTCTGCCATTCCTCTTTGTAGATCCTCTCCAGTAGGGATGAGCTTCGTGTTCGAGTCGAACTCATGTTCAACTCGAACATTGCATGTTCGCCGAACAGCGAACAATTTGGGGTGTTCGCGGCAAATTGAAAAGCCGCGGAACCCCCTGTAAAAGTCTATGGGTGAAATCTAAAGTGCTAATTTTAAAGGCTTATATGCAAGTTATTGTCATAAAAAGTGTTTGGGGACCCGGGTCCTGCCCCAGGGGACATGTATCAATGCAAAAAAAAAGTTTTAAAAACTGCATTTTTTACGGGAGCAGTGATTTTAATAACGCTTAAAGTGAAACAATAAAAGTGAAATATTCCTTTATATTTCGTACCTGGGGGGGTGTATAGTATGCCTGTAAAGCAGCGCTTGTTTCCCTTGCTTAGAACTGTCCCTGCACAAAATGTCATTTCTGAAGGAAAAAAAGTAATTTAAAAGCACTCGCGGCTATAATGAATTGTCGGCTCCCGGCAATACAGAGAAAAGTCATTGATAAAAAAAATAAAAAATGCGTGGGGGTCCCCCCAAATTCAATTAGAAGGCCCTTCAGGTCTGGTATGGATATTAAGGGGAACCCTGCGTCAAAGTTTTTTAAAAAAATGACGTGGGGTTCCCCCCAAATATCCATACTAGACCCTTCAGGTCTGGTAAGGATTTTAAGGGGAACTCCACCCCATTTTTTTTTTTAAAATGGCGTGGAGTTCTCCCAAAAATCCATACCAGACCCTTTATCCGAGCAGTAACCTGGCAGGCCGCAGGAAAAGAGGGGGAGACGAGAGAGCGCCCCCCCTCCTGAACCGTACCAGGCCACATGCCCTCAACATGGGGAGGATGTCCCCATGTTGATGGGGACAAGGGCTTCATCCCCACAACCATTGCCCGGTGGTTGTGGGGGTCTGTGGGCAGGGGGCTTATCAGAATCTGGAAGACCCCTTCAACAAAGGGGACCCCAGATCCCACCCCCCTATATGAATTGGTAAAGGGGTACATTGTACCTCTACCATTTCACGAAGAAAAAACACAGACACCTTGGAAAAGTCCTTTATTAAAAAAATAAAAATAAAAACACATTCCAGCGATGTAATCCAGTGTCCCGCGGCGATCCGATGTCCAGCGCTGCAGTCTTCACTCGAAACGTCATTGGCAGAGCGGACCTATACTGCGGAGGAAGTTCCCCATCAGGTCCGCTCAGCCAATGATGTAGGCAGGGTCTGAGGTACGAGGGGGCGGGGGCGCCCTCATATCTCAGACCCCGCCTACATCATTAGCTAATCGGACCTGATGGGGAACTTCCTCTTCAGTGTAAAAAAATGAATAGACCCGCCCCTTCTCACGTTCCCCATCAGGAGCGGACCTGATGGGGAACGTGAGAAGGGGCGGGTGTATTAATTTTTTACACTGCGGAGGAAGTTCCCCATTAGGTCCACTCAGCCAAGATGTAGGCGGGGTCTGAGATACAAGGGCGCCCCGCCCCCTCGTACCTCAGACCCCGCCTACGTCATTGGCTGAGCGGACCTGATGGGGAACTTCCTCCGCAGTGTAGGTCCGCTCAGCCAATGACGTTTCATGTGGAGTGGAGACTGCAGCGCTGGACATGGGATCGCCGCGGGACATTGGATTACATCGCTGGAATAGGTTTTTTATTTTTATTTTTTTATTTTTAATAAAGGACTTTTCCAAGGTGTCTGTGTGTTTTTTTTTATATTTTTTTACACTTTCCTCGTGAAATGGTAGGGGTACAATGTACCCCTTAACAATTCACATAGGGGGGCCGGGATCTGGGGGTCCCCTTTGTTAAAGGGGTCTTCCAGATTCCTATAAGCTTCCTGCCCACAGACCCCCTCAACCACCGGGCAAGGGTTGTGGGGATGAGGCCCTTGTCCCTATCAACATGGGGACATCCTCCCCATGTTGAGGGCATGTGGCCTGGTATGGTTCGGGAGGGGGGGGGCACTCTCTCATCCCCCCTCTTTTCCTGCGGCCTGCCAGGTTGCGTGCTTGGGTAAAGGGTCTGGTATGGATTTTTGGGGGAACGTCACGCCATTTTTTTTTTAAATTTGGGGTGGAGTTCCCCTTAAAATCCATACCAGACCTGAAGGGTCTAGTATGGATATTTGGGGGGAACCCCACGTCATTTTTTTTTTAATTTGATGCAGGGTTCCCCTTAATATCCATACCAGACCTGAAGGGCCTGGTAATTGAATTTGGGGGGACCCCCACGCATTTATTTATTTTCTTTATCGATGACTTTTCTCTGTATTGCCGGAAGCCGACAATTCATTATAGCCGCAAGTGCTTTTAAATGCCTTTTTTTCCTCTAGAAATGACATTTTGTGCAGGGACAGTCCTAAGCAAGGGAAACAAGTGCTGCTTTACAGGCATACTATACACCCCCCCCCCCCCCCCAGGTACGAAATTTAAAGGAATATTTCACTTTTTTTGTTTCACTTTAAGCATTATTAAAATCACTGCTCCTGAAAAAACTTGAGTTTTTAAAACTTTTTTTTGCATTGATACATGTCCCCTGGGACAGGACCCAGGTCCCCAAACCCTTTTTAGGACAATAACTTGCATATTAGTCTTTATAATTAGCACTTTTGATTTCGAACGTTCGAGTCCATTGTATTTAATAGGGTTCTAAAGTTCACGCAAACTTTAGGTCTGTTCGCAGGTTTGGTGCGAACCGAACAGGGGGGTGTTCGGCTCATCCCTACTCTCCAGTTCTGTCAGGTTGGATGGTAAACATTGGTGGACAGCCATTTTTAGGTCTCTCCAGAGATGCTCAATTGGGTTTAAGTCAGGGCTTTGGCTGGGCCATTCAAAAACAGTCACAGAGTTGTTGTGAAGCCACGCCTTTGTTATTTTTGCTGTGTGCTTAGGGTCATTGTCTTGTTGGAAGGCAAACCTTTGTTCCAGTCTGAGGTCCTGAGCACTCTGAAGAAGGTTTTCGTCCAGGAGAACCCTGTACTTGGCCGCATTCATCTTTCCCTCGATTGCAACCAGTCGTCCTGTCCCTGCAGCTGAAAAACACCCCCACAGCATGATGCTGCCACCACCATGCTTCACTGTTGGGACTGTATTGGAGCGGTGATGAGCAGTGCCTGGTTTTCTCCACACGTACCGCTTAGAATTAAGGCCAAAAAGTTCTATCTTGGTCTCATCAGACCAGAGAATCTTATTTCTCACCATCTTGGAGTCCTTCAGGTGTTTTTTTTAGCAAACTCCATGCGGACTTTCATGTGTCTTGCACTGAGGTGAGGCTTCCGTCGGGCCACTCTGCTATAAAGCCCCAACTGGTGGAGGGCTGCAGTGATGGTTGACTTTCTGCAACTTTTTCCCATCTCCCGACTGCATCTCTGGAGCTCAGCCACAGTGATCTTTGGGTTCTTCTTTACCTCTCTCACCAAGGCTCTTCTCCCCCGATAGCTCAATTTGGCCGGACGGCCAGCTCTAGGAAGGGTTCTGGTCGTCCCAATTGTCTTCCATTTAAGGATTATGGAGGCCACTGTGCTCTTAGGAACCTTAAGTGCAGCATAATTTTTTTTTGTAACCTTGGCCAGATCTGTGCGTTGCCACAATTCTGTCTCTGAGCTCTTCAGGCAGTTCATTTGACCTCATGATTCTAATTTGCTCTGACATGCACTGTGAGCTGTAAGGTCTTAAATAGACAGGTGTGCAGCTTTCCTAATCAAGTCCAATCAGTATAATCAAACACAGCTGGACTCAAATGAAGGTGTAGAACCATCTCAAGGATGATCAGAAGAAATGAACAGCACCTGAGTTAAATATGAGTGCCACAGCAAAGGGTCTGAATACTTAGGAGCATGTGATATTTCAGTTTTTCTTTTTAATAAATCTGCAAAAATGTCAACATTTCTGTGTTTTTCTGTCAATATGGGGTGCTGTGTGTACATTAATGAGGAAGAAAAATGAACTTAAATGATTTTAGCAAATGGCTGCAATATAACAAAGAGTGAAAAATTTAAGGGGGTCTGAATACTTTCCGTACCCACTGTATACCGCGGATTTGTTCCACCGCCATCATTGAGGCCTACCCACGCTATGGATCGCTTTCTGTATAGGCTGCAATCCCCGGCCTTGAGTACAGCGGCCGGCCCGCCAGATCACGCCGATCCTCACCTAACGGACAAAAATACATCTCCGGCGGACTACGGATCACAGCAATCCCAATAATCAGATTATTTTGCTGTGGTGACAGTGGCTGTGCTGGATCTTATACTACAATCACTGCTCCAGGACTTGACCAATAATATAGCCAAAGAGGTGGGTAAATTGGCACATGAACTCAGGGGGAGATAGATCAGCTAGGGGAACGCACAGACACCTTGGAGAATAAATTTGATGAACTGACCCACTATGTGAATGTCTTAGAGGAAGATAATGCTGCCAAGAAACACACAGTCTCCCAACTCCAGTCTCACAAGAGGATTTGGAGAACAGGGAAAGGCGCCAAAACCTCAGGATCCGAGGGGTACCCAAATCGGATACTGACAGGGAGCTGCGTCCATATCTTCTTGGCCTATTTGTCACCCTGGCTCCCCATATCCCGGACATCGATTGGCACCTTGATTGGGCCCACAGATATTTGGCCCCTAAGCCCCCCCTGGCTCCAACCCAAGGGACATCATTGTCCATTTTCATTATTACGAAAGCAAGGAAGCTCTTACTGTCGCAACCCGTAACAAATCTCGCATCAAATTCAAACAGGCAAAGATCCAGATCTTCAGTGATCTCTCCCCTATCACTCTTGCTAAAGGACGTAGCTTTCGCCCTGTTACCACCCACATGCAAAATCACAAAATGCCTTACTGTTGGAGATTCCCTTTCCGCCTATCCACTACGAAAGATGGGGTCCAATACACAATGACAGATCTCTATGAGAGTGAGGCCTTCATACGTAACCTGGGCCTCCCACTCGTCCCTGAAGAGGACCTTCAGCTTCCTGTTATGAACCCCAAGCCTCTCATGACCCCTGCCAAGATCTGGACCCCTGGTTGACGAAGATCGCAAAAAGCCTTCTCTACCCCTCAACGAGATAACACCTCCAGACTCCCGACCCGACGGGATTCTCCAGTCAAGATTTTTTTTTGTCCTCTATCATTGCCGGTTGAAGTATAACTTGGCTGTACCAGTGGCCCTTGGAATTCAGGCCACTTCTTGTTCAAAAATGTCACTTTCTTAAATCTTGGGGTTTCGTTTTCCCCATGGGGTTCTTTTTTTATTCTTATTTTTTGAAGTGACTACTGAACTTGATGATCTTATGATTATTTACCTCCTTTTTCTTTTATCTTGCCACTTGCCCCACACACAACGGAAATGACTGTTTCCACAGAAGAGGCGGGAACCCACCGTCGGTTCTTGCAGGCTGCCATGCCCCTCATCCAACCCACAGACTGTTGTCTGTGTTCCCTGAAGTTTTTTCTATCTTCAGGGTTCTCATAAAGATGTTTTCGTATATTTAAAAAAAAATCACATTTTTTTCCCTTTTTGTTTTCTTTTTGTTCTCTTTTTGTTCTTCCTTTTATAGGTCTTTTTTTTACCTTTTTCTGGTTACTAGTGCTATATTTTTGGCATCATTTCAACTTACATGCTTATGTAGCGGGTATACACTTTCCTGTGTATTTAAAACTGGCAGAGACACCAGTGATGTGCAGTTCCCTGCAGCCCAGCGGGTGGCGCTGTCGCCTTGGGCTGGGGTTGAACCATTGCTGTGTGCCGTGCTCCCTTTTTGTCCTCCCTCAGTAGCGGTATGGTGGGGCGGGGACCCCGCCGTGCTTGCTGGGAGAGGGTATAAAGGGGCCGGCCATCTTTGTCACAGGGTCGAAGTCCCAGGCACCTTCAGCCTGAGGGCGGTGGTTGGACGGAGCTCCTAGGCGGCCTAGGCCTAGAGGACGTTCGGAGGTCGTGTTCCATCCCAGGCACCTTTAGCCTAGGGTGAGGTACTCGGATGGAGGTCTGGAGCTCAGTGCCCAACACTGAGTTCCGAGAGGGAAGGAGATCCTAGGGGACCCCGGGAGTGGGTACCCGAATCCGGATGGCGTAATGGACCGGTGGGAGATACTTGCTTGAAGACCTGGTGCAGCATATTGCCAGTGACAGGTGAGCCTTCCATCGGAGACCGCCTGGAAGGAAATCCCCCCTCGCTCGGAGACCGCAACCCACTTTCAGGAAGGAAAGTGGAGAGTTCATTGTGTCTGGGCCTACTCGCATCCACACCCCTCTGTCTGTTCTACTCGTTGAAGGAGTCCAAATGTCTGTGTATTACTCTGTTATCGGAAGAATAAAGGAGTGTTGGACTTTAATGGTGTGGGGCTCATTTTCTGGCAGACATTGTTCAAAGGAGGAGGAGGCTCCAGGTGCAGAACACTGACCCGAAGGTAAAAACAAGAACTTTGCTCACACCACACAACTATCTGTGGTGAAGGCTTGGCGTGGTGACCCCTCTCTCTCTCCATAAGGTGCCCCTAGACAAGAGAAAGACGAGCTGATGATAGAGTGGAGAGGGGGAGAGGCCGCTACACTTATATGTTTCAATGTTTTTTGCACCATGGTTATTTAGTTGTCTGTTTAAACTGTTTAAACTATATGCTAAGCTAGCTGTATATTCTCGAATCTTTAATGGCTCTTAAGATATACTCTTGCAGCGTGAAGGGCCTGAATACCATTGGGAAGAGGTGGCAAGCTTTAAAGGAGTTCAGGTCCTCCAATGCAGAGGTGATTATGGTTCAAGAGACCCACTTCAGACCTGGTGGATCCTTTAAATTTGCTTCTAAATAGGGATGAGCTTCGAGTTCGAGTCAAACTCATGTTCGACTCAAACATTGCCTGTTCGCATGTTCACCGAACAGCGAACAATTTGGGGTATTCGCGGCAAATTTGAAATGCCGCGGAACACCCTGTAAAAGTCTATGGGAGAAATCTAAAGTGATAATTTTAAAGGCTTATATGCAAGTTATTGTCATAAAAAGTGTTTGGGGACCCAGGTCTTGCCCCAGGGGACATGTATCAATGCAAAAAAAAAGTTTTAAAAACTGAAGTTTTTTCGGGAGCAGTGATTTTAATAATGCTTAAAGTGAAACAATAAAAGTGAAATATTCCTTTAAATTTCGTACCTGGGGGGTGTGTATAGTATGCCTGTAAAGTCGCGCTTGTTTCCCGTGCTTAGAACTGTCCCTGCACAAAGTGTTATTTCTGAAGGAAAAAAAAAGTCATTTAAAACTCACTCGCGGCTATAATGAATTGTCGGCTCCCGGCAATACATAGAAAAGTCATTGATAAAAAAAATGCGTGGAGGTCCCCCCAAATTCAATTACCAGGCCCTTCAGGTCTGGTATGGATATTAAGGGGAACTCTGCCGCAATTTTTTCTTTTAAATGCGTGGGGTTCCCCCCAAATATCCATACCAGGCCCTTCAGGTCTGGTATGGATTTTAAGGGGAACTCCATCCCAAATTAAAAAAAAATGGCGTGGAGTTCCCCCAAAATTCCATACCAGACCCTTTATCCGAGCATGCAACCTGGCAGGCCACAGGAAAAGAGGGGGGGACGAGAGAGCGCCCCCCCTCCTGAACGTTACCAGGCCACATGCCCTCAACATGGGGACGATGTCCCCATGTTGATGGGGACAAGGGCCTCATCCCACAACCCTTGCCCGGTGGTTGTGGGGGTCTGCGGGCAGGGGGCTTTTCGGAATCTGGAAGACCCCTTTAACAAAGATCCCGGCCTCCCCCTATGTGAATTGGTAAGGGGTACATTGTACCCCTATCATTTCATGAAGAAAGTGTAAAAAAATGTAAAAAAAACACTTTTAATAAAAGTCCTTTATTAAAAATAAAAAAAATAAAAACACATTCCAGCGATGTAATCCAATGTCCCGTGGCGATCCGATGTCCAGCGCTGCAGTCTCCACTCAAAATGTCATTGGCTGAGCGGACCTACACTGCGGAGGAAGTTCCCCATCAGGTCCGCTCAGCCAATGACATAGGCGGGGTCTGAGGTACGAGGGGGCGGGGGCGCCTCATATCTCAGACCCCACCTACATCTTGGCTGAGCGGACCTGATGGAGATGTAACGAAACTGTAGGCTCCCTTTATCATATTTTTGGGGAATGCCCACTCATTTTCCCCTTTTGGACCAATATTCAAGAGCTTCTACAACAGTTATTTTCTGTTCCTATACCTCTGTCTCCCTTCTCTTAGGCCTACCCCTCCCGAGATTACCTAAAGCTTCACAGAAACTGATATCCTTTGTTCTTTTGGCTGCAAAAAGGGCCATCCCTAGGCATTGGCTTTCCACCTCCCCTCCCACTATCCATCATGTTCTTATTATTATGGCTGATACGCATAGGATGGAACATTTGACCGCTAAAATTGAAGACTCTTTACCTTTATTCTTTAAAATATGGAAATTATGGGACGACTCAGAATATTCACTTGAATCTGACAATATTCATGACACTTGATCCTCGTGGTGCCACCTTTTGATCAAACTATGTCCCTATTTTTTTTTTCCTATTTTATTCAGAGCTGAATTATTTCTGCATGTAATGTTTGCTATGAGATACGGTATGTTATATATACTTGGTTGATCCCCTGTTGGAAAATGCTCTCGTCTGAATATACCTGTATCCGTGTTGAATTACTCATGTGATTGTTCATTCTGCTCTGTACTTTCAAAGTTGAAATGCTTTCTCTTTTGTATTGCATTGTATGATGTTTAAAAATTATTATAAATAAACAATAATTTAAAAAAAAGTTTAACCACTTAAGCCCCGGACCAATATCCAGCTAAAGGACCAGGCCCCTTTTTGCGATTCGGCACTGCGTTGCTTTAACTGGCAATTGCGCAATCGTGCAACATGGCTCCCAAACAAAATTGGCGTCCTTTTTTTCCCACAAATAGAGCTTTCTTTTGGTGGTATTTGATCAACTCTGCGGGGGTTTTTTTGGCGCTATAAAAAAATAGAGCGACAATTTTGAAAAAAATGCAATATTTTTTACTTTTTGCTATAAGAAATATCCCCCAAATATATATAAAAAAACAGTTTTTTCCACAGTTTAGTCCGATATGTATTCTTCTACATATTTTTGAAAAAAAATATCTCAATTGGCGTTTATTGATTGGTTTGTGTTTACAAAATAGGGGGTAGTTTTATGGCATTTTTATAAAATTTTATTTTTTTTACTAGTTATGGCAGCGATCAGCGATTTTTTTCATGACTGCGCGTGCGCGACCCACGGCTGGGCTCTTAAAGGGCAACGTACCTGTACGTTGATGTGCCCAGCCGTGCCCTTCTGCCGACGTATATTGGCGTGAGGCGGTCCTTAACCACTTAAGCCCCGGACCAATACGCAGCATAAAGACCAGAGGTGATTTTACAATTTGGCACTGTGCTGCTTTAACTGGAAATTGTGCGGACATGCAATGTTGTACCCAAACGAAATTTGCGTCCTTTTCTTCCCACAAATAGAGCTTTCTTTTAATGGTATTTGATTGCCTCTGCGATTATTATTTTTTGCAATATAAACGGAAAAAGACCGAAAATTTTGAAAAAAATATAATATTTTCTACTTTTTGTTATAAGTAAAATCGAATAAACTCAATTTTAGTCATACATTAAGGCCAAAATGTATTCAGCCACATGTCTTTAAAAAAAATGTCAATAAGCGTATATTTATTGGTTTGCGCAAAAGTTATAGTGTCTACAAACTAGGGTACATTTTCAGGAATTTACACAGCTTTTAAATTATGACTACCTATCTCATTTCTTGAGGTGCTAAAATGGCAGGGCAGTACAAAACCCCCCAAATGACACCATTTTGGAAAGTAGACACCCCAAGGAAATTGCTGAGAGGCATGTTGAGCCCATTGAATATTTTTTTTTGTCCCAAGTGATTGAATAATGACAAAAAAAATAAAAAAATACAAAAAGTTGTCACTAAATGATATATTGCTCACACATGCCATGGTTATATGTGGAATTGCACCCCAAAATACATTTTGCTGCTTCTCCTGAGTATGGGGATACCACATGTGTGGGACTTTTTAGGAGCCTAGCCACGTACAGGACCCCAAAAACCAAGCACCGCCGTCAGGATTTCTAAGGGCGCAAATTTTTGATTTCACTCCTCACTACCTATCAAGCCCTGTACACACGATCGGATAACCTATGGATTTTCGTCCGATGGATTTGACCATCGGAAATCCGATGAAACTGTTTTTCATCAGTCTTGGCCACACACCATCAGTTTAAAAACCGACGGCAACAAAACGACGGTATGTACAAAACGTACGACGCGCTATAAAAGGGCCGAACAAATCTAATGGCTCCACCCCTTGGGCTGCTTTTGCTGATTTCGTGTTACCGCGTGTTAGTAAAAGTTTGGTGAGAGCCGATTCGCGCTTTTCAGTCTCCATGCCTTGCAGATCGTTTCCTGGTGTTCAGTTTGTGCTTGTGGGTTTGTATTTGTGATTCAATGCGTGCAGTCAGGTCGTTACTGCCTTGCAGTGCCTTCTTGGCCGTTCGTTTCCTGTTTTTCAGGTCATTCTTCTCAGGCCTTGCTGTTCCACGGTGCGTTCTGTTTGAGTGCGTTCTGACCAGCCGACCGGTTTAAAACCATGTTTGAAGTGCGTTCTCGTTCTCGAGCTCGTGCTGGCTTTGGGCTTGGTGTTGCAGTTAACACTGTAACCCGAGTTCAGTCTGTGAACAGGGTGAGGAGGAGTTCATGGACTAAGAATTGGTTGCTCCAGCGGGACCAATTCTCTCGTATGCCTCTGCTGCGGGAAATCCATGAGAATAATCCTGATGATTTCAGGAATTATCTCAGGATGACGGACCCCGTATTTCACCGTCTGTTGGATTTGCTGTCCCCCTATATCACGAGGCAGGACACTGTGATGCACCAGGCCATCACTGCCGAGCAGAGGCTTATTGCCACGTTGAGATACCTGGCAACTGGGAGAAGCTTGCAGGACCTCAAGTTCTCAACAGGCATCTCCCCCCAGGCTCTCGGGATCATTATCCCTGAGACGTGTTCGGCCATCATTCAGGTCCTGCAGAAGGACTATATGAAGGTAATTTTTCTCCTTTAACCTCACATTATATGTTTTGATTGTTTTTAAATCTTCTTATTTTTTCCCTCCTAACTCAAATTTGCCTGTTTGTAATATCCTGGTAATGTCCCCATTTTCCCCATGCATTTTTGGACCTGTAAAGGCCTTTTTGGGCCCTCCATGGCTATTTCCCTTCACTAACCTCTCCAGCATGCTATCGTGGGTGCAAACCCAGCTAGCCTTCTATTTTCCTTTTCCTTTTTGTGGGGTCATTGCCCGCGTAGTTTGACAACCCTCCCTCCCCCCCTAAAGATGTTACCAATTTTTTAGTTCTCAATCAAGCTCAGCAGAGTGGTCGAGCCTTTTTTTGGATCCCCCACAATCACCTTAGGCCCCCCCTTAGTTTATTTTAGAATGTCCACTCAGCGGGGGTGAGGCATCTGCTAAGTGGGCCTTTGTTTATTGGTAGGAAATACTCCCCTAAATAATAATGTTAGAATGATGTTGGTAAACAATGTTTTTGTGTGTAATCTGCTTGCACTGTAAACATAAACCGTACTAATGTCTTCTTTTTGTTTGACTCCACAGTTCCCTTGCACACCACAGGAATGGCTGACTGTGGCCTCCCAATTTGCCCAGCGGTGGTATTTCCCCAACTGCGGAGGGGCAATTGATGGGAAGCACGTCCACATAGTGCCGCCACCCCCGTTCGGGGTCATACTATTTTAACTATAAAGGTTTTAATAGCATAGTGTTAATGGCGGTGGTGTCGGCACGGTACGAGTTCCTGTATGTGGACGTGGGGAAGAACGGCCGGATGTCCGATGGTGGAGTATTTGCTGAGATGGAGTTCGCTCACCGTCTGCAGGCTGGGGGTCTTGCACTGCCTCCAAATGCAGAGAACGTGGAAGGGCTACCGTTCGTTTTCATCGCGGATGAAGCTTTTGGACTAGGACCACACCTCATGCGACCATTTCCCCAACGCACCCTCACCCCGGAGAGGAGGGTTTTTAATTACCGGCTGGCCAGAGCCCGGAGAGTTGTGGAGAATGCCTTCGGGATAATGGCCAGCCGGTTCCGCCTGTTCCAGACAGCTATCAATTTGGCGGATTATAAACTGAACAACATTGTGTACTGCTGCTGCTTGTTGCACAATTTTTTAAGAAAATACTCCACAAATTATGTGTCATCAGTTGGGTCTGAGGCCGGTCCCTCTGAACTGATAAATCTGACCGGCCTCAGCACTGCCCGTACTGGCTTGGCCCCCCAAAGTGCCCGTGAAGTACGTCAGAAATACGTAGAGTACTTCACGGGTAGGGGGGCCATCGCAATGCCAGACCACATCTGAACTTTGATGTTACCTTTTTTAAATAAACAAAAATATTTGATTTACTACAAACTTGTGTTGTCATTCTTTGATTTGTGGTTTATGTGTCTCCCAGGTTCTAGTAGTGCCAAATGTATTTCTCCTTATTAGTAAATAGCCTCCAATCTCAGAGGTAAAAACACTCATTTTGCATCTTCAGAACTGCTATTGAGCATAGAAACAACAAGGCACACCTTTTTTCGACTTCCCCAATGTTTTTATTGATTACAACACAGTTTTTTTTTTTTTGAAAGATTTTTTTGGGGTGTTTTGTGTGGCTTTTTTGGCAGAAACATGTATGGGTCAAAAGCCACATTTTTTTCCATTAAAAAGTAATAAAATAACACAGTGAAAAATACAAACAGAAGATGAGGTGATGTTACCCCTGATCCATCCCAAATGTGAAGAAACACACTTTCTTTTTGGGGCTCAAATGGGTATCTTCAACATGATCCCATGGCTAGGGTAAACATGTGCTATCTGCCATCATGGGGGATCAATGGACATGCTTTGGGGGTGAAAACCCTTCCTCTCCCCTACTTGAGGAGGGAGGAAGAGGTTGCACCCCCAAAACAGGGACATAGATATCCTGTGACGGCAGATAGCACATGTTGAGTCTTCAGTGTGTGCATCTTCACATTTGGGCTGGTGGAAATCCCATAGAAAAATTCCAACACATAACAAAACACACAAAAAGGGGGGGGTCACACTATTCTCCCCAAAATATCTATCATGTTTTTATATTTTTGCTCAATCACAATCATTCTCTTTCTCATAATGTCCATTTCGCTACTGCATTCCATGATTTCCTGAATGATTATTTTTGCGCTGGCACTCGAGAATGGAGGATTTGGACTTCCTGACACACCCCCACGTTCAGTCCCTAAAAAGAAAAAAATATTTTAAAACTATGCAGGCCTACATCTGTATTTACCTTGAAGTTGTGGTGACAGACACTGACCTGTTGTGCTGATAAGCTCTACCTCTCCTTCCTCCACCTCTCCTTCCTCCACCTCCACTTTCTCCCCCTCCGCTTCCTGAACCTGCTGAACTTTGTCTGCTTTGGGATCTTCAGGGAGTTTCTGTGGTGTTGGGTTCCTCGTCTCATGAGCATGGTGTCCTCTCACTCTCCTCTCCCCTATGGGAATATAAAAAAAAATGTATCCTTTTAGCCCACAGACTTTTTAGGCCTGAAAATGGATTCTCAATGTTTTAAAGTGCGGTCCAATTGATATTTGGCCCTGAGTTTCAAGATGAACATATGAGATCTTGCAAACTCAACAAAGCAACATGTTATTTTGGAGGACACTCACAAATTCACTTGGATAAACACCAAGGTATCCACTGGACCACCTGTGTGTGACAGAAATTGGTCATGTGGCCCAGAGTATAGTATCTTGATGAAGAACAAAAAAGAGTACACAACTGCTGGAGTGTCATCTCCTTTACCCAGAATACAGTTTATTCTTTCATTCACATTCTAAATTTCCTTACAACACATCATCTAGCCAACAATGTGTAGATAAACATTGTTGAAGTAAAATGAGGCATGCCCACATGTAGTTTACGTGGATATGTGCCAAACATGTTTGGGGGGAGAGCAGCAATTTTTTGTTCAACACATTTAGCAAATAAGTGGACTCTCCACTTAACAGAAAAGTTGAGATTTTAAAATGTGAAACCAGTCAAGCCAAGCACATGGTGCAAAACATGGAAGAATACATATTACAATGTGAAAGAACACAGTAAAATAAACTTACTTTTTTCAATGCTTTTTATAAGCTTCTTATACTGCTCCGGCTCCCTGAGCTTCAGGTCTGACCACCTTTTACGGAGTTGTTCCTTGGATCTCCTGACCCCATATTTTTTATAGAGAGTCTTCGCAACTTTGTCCATAATTTGTGACTTCCGGAGATTAGGGGTGTCGTATGGGCCATGCTTGCCGTCGTAATCCTTCCTCCGCAGAATGTCCACCATCTCCGCCATCTCAGAAAAAGACATATTAGTCGCCTTGTATCTTTTTTGACTGGATCGGAACGTTTCCGCCTCCGGACTTTCCTCGTCGGTAATTTCAAGTAAAGAAGCCACCTGTGTCTGCGACATGTCGCCGTTTCACACTGTGCGCCGATCGTTAAGGGGCGGGGAAATCCTGGAAAAGTCCGTCATGGGCGGGCGACGAGGGCGGAGTTACACGCATGCGCAGGGTATAAAAAGGGGAAAGAAGTTATTAGGGATGCGCGGAGTAAGGACGACCGGAAGTGAACCAATGAAGTGAACTAAGGTAAGAAGGGAACTCGGGCCTGCAGTGGCCTATAATGGTTCATGATTGTAAAGGGCAATATTGTGATAAGTTGAGGAGAATCAATTCTGATCCTTTACTTTTTTTTCTTTTGTTTTTTACTTGTTGTTCAAAAAAGATGCAGAAACTACGAGAGCCGGAGGTGATGCTGATTTTTATAGAAAAATATAAGGAACAGCGCAACCTGTGGGAACTGAAACACCCAGCGTACTACAAGAGTGATGTACGTCGGGCAACTATTACCAAGTTAGCAGAGGATATGAAGCCATGGATCTCAGATGCAGACTACACTATGATCAATAATAAAATCAACAACCTGCGTAATTCCTATAAAAAAAATACAAGGAAGTGTGCCAGTTAAAGAGATCAGGAGCAGCAGCCGACGATGTAGTAAAGCCCAAGCTGTGGTACTACAGACATCTTCAATTTCTGGATGACCAGATCGAGGCCAGGGAATCTATTTCCAGCCTTCCCTCAACCCTTCCTTCAACCCTTCCCTCCAGCGTTCCTTCCACCCTTCCCTCCACCCCTGCAGAGGCGGAGGAGGAGCCTCCCGAGCTAGAAGAGCCAGATCTTCACATCTTCAGCCCGGTATAGTATTTTTGATCATAATTATTGTCCACTAAGTAATATTGTGTTGAACTGTTTGGATTAGCCATAAATGATATCATCCCCCAACCCCCCCAAAAAAAAAAACAGGAAAGAGATCAAAATTGTGTGTGATAGATTCCCCAAATAATCCAATTTTTCATTTTCTTTTAAAAACAGGATGAGGCAAGCCAGTAGGAAGAGGGTCAGGAGTGTGGCAGGCAGGAGGAGGCAGGGCCAAGTGGGACTCAGCAGGTCCCCAGGCCTAGTGGCAGCACCGTCTTCCAAGTGGCTCCCCTCCACGTCAGACCGCCAAAACAACGTCGGATGACACAAGTGGAGGAGGAGTCACTAAAGATGATTCAGGAGGCTGCTGCTATCATGAGGGCCCCCCTCAACCCTACAGAGGGGTTTAGCACCTATCTGGCGGATAAGTTGCTCAGAATGGAGGCGGGACAACGGGCCCTTTGTGAGCACCTTATATATATGGCCGTACACATGGGGGCAAGGGGGCTGCTGACTGAGGCCACCCATATCTCGCAGCAGGCCAATCCCTCTCCTCCTTCTCCTCCTCCTCCTGCCACATCACCACCCACAGTGGCCCAGCCTGCAAGGGTGCGTGGACGGGGCCGTGGAAGGAAGGCTACAGGAAAGAGCAGGAGGTGATTCCCTGGCCTCGAGCTGCTCATCCAGAAATTGAAGGTTGATGGAGTACCACAGCTTGGGATGATGTATGTCTTTGGCTGCTGCTCCTGATTTCATGCTGTTGTTGATTTTATTATTGATCATAGTCAGGTCTGCATTTGGGATCTAATGACTTTATATTCTCTGCTAATTTCGGAATAGTTGCCCTTCTGTTTTTTTTTTTGGTATTTTTTTTAAATAAAGGGAAATTTGATTTCAGCCAACATACATGCCTGATGTGTTTTTTTTTTGGAAGTAGCAATAAGATTTCATAAATACAATGTGTAATTAATAACAAGGGACACCAACCTCCATGAGTAAAAAATAAAAATAATATGTTGTTCTGAGAAATTGACACACCAAAAAATGCACAACAAATTTAAAGACAAAAACAAAAAAAAGGTGTAATTTGTGAGGTCGGCCTTGAAGAATTAAACAAATTATTCCTAAGATCACAAGAAAGAAGAAAGACATACGTTTGTCAGAACTCAGGAGAAAGATCTGCTGCCAAAATGACATTTTAAAGACCGTTCTAAAGCAACAAAACATGCGCTGCATTAAACGAAGCAATAACTTGCAGAATGACGAATGTGCTCTCTCCATTAGAAACGCTAGTTTTACCAGAACGAGCGCTCCCATCTCCTAATTCAGTCTGAGCATGCGTGGGTATTTTAACCGATGGACTTGCCCATAGACGAATGGCATTTTTATAAAATTTTATTTTTTTTACTAGTTATGGCAGCGATCAGCGATTTTTTTCATGACTGCGACATTATGGCAGACACATCGGACACTTTTGACACATTTTTGGGACCATTGTCATTTTCACAGCGATCAGTGCTATAAAAATGCACTGGTTACTATGAAAATGACACTGGCAGTGAAGGGGTTAACCACTAGGTGGCGCTGTAGGGGTTAAGTGCACCCTAAGAAGTGATTCTTACTGTAGGGGGGCGTGGCTACATGTTACACATCACTGATCGTCTGTTCCGATGAGAGGGAACAGACGATCACTGACATGCCATGGAGGAAAACGGGGAAAGGTTTGTTTACACTCACCTCTCCCCGTTCTTCAGCTCTGTGACCCGATCGCAGAACACCTGCAGCGATTAGGTCCGCGGGTCCCGCAGGAGCTGTCACAGAGCTCAGGACCGGGTCGCGAGCGCGCCGCCAACGGCGCATGCGCGCCCCACGGCTGGGCTCTTAAAGGGCAACGTACCTGTACGTTGATGTGCCCAGCCGTGCCCTTCTGCCGACGTATATTGGCGTGAGGCGGTCCTTAACCACTTAAGCCCCGGACCAATACGCAGCATAAAGACCAGAGGTGATTTTACAATTTGGCACTGTGCTGCTTTAACTGGAAATTGTGCGGACATGCAATGTTGTACCCAAACGAAATTTGCGTCCTTTTCTTCCCACAAATAGAGCTTTCTTTTAATGGTATTTGATTGCCTCTGCGATTATTATTTTTTGCAATATAAACGGAAAAAGACCGAAAATTTTGAAAAAATAATAATATTTTCTACTTTTTGTTATAAGTAAAATCGAATAAACTCAATTTTAGTCATACATTAAGGCCAAAATGTATTCAGCCACATGTCTTTAGTAGGGTACATTTTCAGGAATTTACACAGCTTTTAAATTATGACTACCTATCTCATTTCTTGAGGTGCTAAAATGGCAGGGCAGTACAAAACCCCCCAAATGACACCATTTTGGAAAGTAGACACACCAAGGAAATTGCTGAGAGGCATGTTGAGCCCATTGAATATTTTTTTTGTCCCAAGTGATTGAATAATGACCAAAAAAATAAAAAAATACAAAAAGTTGTCACTAAATGATATATTGTTCACACATGCCATGGTTATATGTGGAATTGCACCCCAAAATACATTTTGCTGCTTCTCCTGAGTATGGGGATACCACATGTGTGGGACTTTTTAGGAGCCTAGCCACGTACAGGACCCCAAAAACCAAGCACTGCCTTCAGGATTTCTAAGGGCGCAAATTTTTGATTTCACTCCTCAGTACCTATCAAGCCCTGTACACACGATCGGATAACCTATGGATTTTCGTCCGATGGATTTGACCATCGGAAATCCGATGAAACTGTTTTTCATCAGTCTTGGCCACACACCATCAGTTTAAAAACCGACGGCAACAAAACGACGGCACGTACAAAACGTACGACGCGCTATAAAAGGGCCGAACAAATCTAATGGCTCCACCCCTTGGGCTGCTTTTGCTGATTTCGTGTTACCGCGTGTTAGTAAAAGTTTGGTGAGAGCCGATTTGCGCTTTTCAGTCTCCGTGCTTTGCAGATCGTTTCCTGGTGTTCAGTTTGTGCTTGAGGGTTTGTATTTGTGATTCAGTGCGTGCAGTCAGGTCGTTACTGCCTTGCAGTGCCTTCTTGGCCGTTCGTTTCCTGTTTTTCAGGTCATTCTTCTCAGGCCTTGCTGTTCCACGGTGCGTTCTGTTTGAGTGCGTTCTGACCAGCCGACCGGTTTAAAACCATGTTTGAAGTGCGTTCTCGTTCTCGAGCTCGTGCTGGCTTTGGGCTTGGTGTTGCAGTTAACACTGTAACCCGAGTTCAGTCTGTGAACAGGGTGAGGAGGAGTTCATGGACTAAGAATTGGTTGCTCCAGCGGGACCAATTCTCTCATATGCCTCTGCTGCGGGAAATCCATGAGAATAATCCTGATGATTTCAGGAATTATCTCAGGATGACGGACCCCGTATTTCACCGTCTGTTGGATTTGCTGTCCCCCTATATCACGAGGCAGGACACTGTGATGCGCCAGGCCATCACTGCCGAGCAGAGGCTTATTGCCACGTTGAGATACCTAGCGACTGGGAGAAGCTTGCAGGACCTCAAGTTCTCAACAGGCATCTCCCCCCAGGCTCTCGGGATCATTATCCCTGAGACGTGTTCGGCCATCATTCAGGTCCTGCAGAAGGACTATATGAAGGTAATTTTTCTCCTTTAACCTCACATTATATGTTTTGATTGTTTTTAAATCTTCTTATTTTTTCCCTCCTAACTCAAATTTGCCTGTTTGTAATATCCTGGTAATGTCCCCATTTTCCCCATGCATTTTTGGACCTGTAAAGGCCTTTTTGGGCCCTCCATGGCTATTTCCCTTCACTAACCTCTCCAGCATGCTATCGTGGGTGCAAACCCAGCTAGCCTTCTATTTTCCTTTTCCTTTTTGTGGGGTCATTGCCCGCGTAGTTTGACAACCCTCCCTCCCCCCCCTAAAGATGTTACCAATTTTTTAGTTCTCAATCAAGCTCAGCAGAGTGGTCGAGCCTTTTTTGGATCCCCCACAATCACCTTAGGCCCCCCCCTTAGTTTATTTTAGAATGTCCACTCAGCGGGGGTGAGGCATCTGCTAAGTGGGCCTTTGTTTATTGGTAGGAAATACTCCCCTAAATAATAATGTTAGAATGATGTTGGTCAACAATGTTTTTGTGTGTAATCTGCTTGCACTGTAAACATAAACCGTACTAATGTCTTCTTTTTGTTTGACTCCACAGTTCCCTTGCACACCACAGGAATAGCTGACTGTGGCCTCCCAATTTGCCCAGCGGTGGTATTTCCCCAACTGCGGAGGGGCAATTGATGGGAAGCACGTCCACATAGTGCCGCCACCCCGTTCGGGGTCATACTATTTGAACTATAAGGGTTTTAATAGCATAGTGTTAATGGCGGTGGTGTCGGCACGGTACGAGTTCCTGTATGTGGACGTGGGGAAGAACGGCCGGATGTCCGATGGCGGAGTATTCGCTGAGATGGAGTTCGCTCACCGTCTGCAGGCTGGGGGTCTTGCACTGCCTCCAAATGCAGAGAACGTGGAAGGGCTACCGTTCGTTTTCATCGCGGATGAAGCTTTTGGACTAGGACCACACCTCATGCGACCATTTCCCCAACGCACCCTCACCCCGGAGAGGAGGGTTTTTAATTACCGGCTGGCCAGAGCCCGGAGAGTTGTGGAGAATGCCTTCGGGATAATGGCCAGCCGGTTCCGCCTGTTCCAGACAGCTATCAATTTGGCGGATTATAAACTGAACAACATTGTGTACTGCTGCTGCTTGTTGCACAATTTTTTAAGAAAATACTCCACAAATTATGTGTCATCAGTTGGGTCTGAGGCCGGTCCCTCTGAACTGATAAATCTGACCGGCCTCAGCACTGCCCGTACTGGCTTGGCCCCCCAAAGTGCCCGTGAAGTACGTCAGAAATACGTAGAGTACTTCACGGGTAGGGGGGCCATCGCAATGCCAGACCACATCTGAACTTTGATGTTACCTTTTTTAAATAAACAAAAATATTTGATTTACTACAAACTTGTGTTGTCATTCTTTGATTTGTGGTTTATGTGTCTCCCAGGTTCTAGTAGTGCCAAGTGTATTTCTCCTTATTAGTAAATAGCCTCATTTTGCATCTTCAGGTACTGCTATTGAGCATAGAAACAACAAGGCACACCTTTTTTCGACTTCCCCAATGTTTTTATTGATTACAACACAGTTTTTTTTTTTTAAGATTTTTTTGGGGTGTTTTGTGTGGCTTTTTTGGCAGAAACATGCATGGGTCAAAAGCCACATTTTTTTTCCATTAACCACTTAACGACCGCTCACTGTATATATACGTCGGCAGAATGGCACCGACAGGCACAATCACGTAGAGTGTACGTGATTGCCTTTGTACAGTTGGGGGGTCCAATCGGACCCCCCTCCTATACAGTGAGCGGTGGCTAAGTGTCCGGGAGCGTTCCGGGATGAGGGGGCAGCCATTCGTTTCTGGCCACCCCCTCGCGATCGCTCCCGGCGAATGGAAATGCCCCCTCTGTCTGTGTCAGACAGAGGGAGCAGGAGGAAGTGATGTCATCTCTGGTGCGGCGCTCACATATACCGAGCGCCGTACAAGAGAAGATATCAGGTCAGTGCACACAACACTACACTGACACCAGGACACATAGGGACATAAATCGCCCCCCCAGCCCCCCAGACACCCCAGATCACCCCCCAGATCACCCCCCCAGCCCCCAGTCACAGTGTCACTGATTGCAGTGACCATTTATTTAGTGATCACTGCAATCAGTGACATTTGTGACTGTAAAAGTGTCACCAAAGTTTAGTCTTAGGTTCAGTGTAGCCCCCTAACCCCCCCTAATAAAGGTTTAACCCCCTGATCACCCCCCAAATAACCCTTTCACCGCCTATCACCACTGTCGCTTAGCAATCATTTTTCTGATCGCTGTCTTAGCGTCAGTGATGCCGATCGGCAGCCAGTAATTTTTTGTAGGTTCGCCGCAGGTTTTTATAGCGTCAGGTACCCCAATATATTATCTAATAAAGGTTTAACCCCCTTGATCGCCCCCCAGGTAACCCTTTCACCCCCTATCACCACTATCACTAAGCGAACGTTTTTCTAAACGCTGTCTTAGTGTCTGTGATGCAGATCGGTAGCCGGTAATTTTTTTTAGGTTCGCCGCAGGTTTTTATAGCGTCAGGTACCCCAATATATTATCTAATAAAGGTTTAACCCCCTTGATCGCCCCCCAGGTAACCCTTTCACCCCCTATCACCACTGTCGCTAAGCAATTGTTTTTCTAAACGCTGTCTTAGTGTCGGTGATGCAGATCGTAGCCAGTAATTTTTTTTATGTTCGCCGCATGTTTTTATAGCGTCAGGTACCCCAATATATTATCTAATAAAGGTTTAACCCCCTTGATCGCCCCCCAGGTAACCCTTTCACCCCCTATCACCACTGTCACTAAGCGATCGTTTTTCTAAACGCTGTCTTAGTGTCTGTGATGCAGATCGGTAGCCGGTAATTTTTTTTAGGTTCGCCGCAGGTTTTTATAGCGTCAGGTACCCCAATATATTATCTAATAAAGGTTTAACCCCCTTGATCGCCCCCCAGGTAACCCTTTCACCCCCTATCACCACTGTCACTAAGCAATTGTTTTTCTAAACGCTGTCTTAGTGTCGGTGATGCAGATCGTAGCCAGTATTTTTTTTTAGGTTCGCCGCATGTTTTTATAGCGTCAGGTACCCCCATATATTATCTAATAAAGGTTTTAACCCCCTGATTGCCCCTAGTTAACCCTTTCACCAGTGATCACCATATAAGTGTTACGGGTGACGCTGGTTAGTTAGTTTGCTTTTTATAGTGTCAGGGCACCCGCCGTGTATATAACCCAATAAAGGTTTAACCCCCTGATCGCCCGGCGGGTGATATCAATTAGGTTTTAGCGTCAGAGAGGGTCTGAGTCACACCCCAGGCAGCGTCAGGTTAGTGCCAGTAACGCTAACACCCACGCGTGAAGCATACACCCCCCTTAGTGGTATAGTATCTGAACAGATCAATATCTGATCTGATCAGATCTATACTAGCGTCCCCAGCAGTTTAGGGTTCCCAAAAACGCAGCGTTAGCGGGATCAGCCCAGATACCTGATGGCACCTGCGTTTTGCCCCTCCGTCCAGCCCAGGCCACCCAAGTGCAGTATCGATCGATCACTGTCACTTACAAAACAAAAACACACATAACTGCAGCGTTCGCAGAGACAGGCCTGATCCCTGCGACTCCAGTGCTGTAGGAGGTGATTTCACCACCACAGTTAAAAAAAAAAAGCAAATATGCCAAAGCATTGGGGCAGCAGGGGCGGAGGAGCGATTTTGCTCCTAATGCCGCGTACATACGGTCGAAATTCCGACGGAGGCTTGCCCGTGAAAAAGTCTGACCATGTGTGTGCGGCATAACTTTTTTGCGGGAGGATGCCCCCATGCTTCGGCATATATAAATGGTGCGTGTATGCCCATCATTGGAAGTGGGTGGATGAAGGGCGGTATTCTAATGGTGGGCATACCCACCGATCAATCTCTTTTTTCGTTCAGCCAACTGGCTGCATGAAATAAAAAGATTACAATACATGTCCAACAAGGACCAGCAATGTACTGGTATGTTGCTGGACTTTGAATGTTTATACCAGAATGATGCCTGCGGGTTTAGGTATCATCTTGGTATCATTCTTTTCAGCCTGTGGGTCGGCTTTCATGTAAAAGCAATCCTAGCGGCTAATTAGCCTCTGGACTGCTTTTACAAGCAGTGGGAGGGAATGCCCCCCCCCCGGATATAAAAAGCGCCATTGGGAAATTGGGAATGCATTTTATCACACCGATCTTGGTGTGGTCAGATGCTTTGAGGGCAGAGGAAAAATCTAGGGTCTAGAAGACCCCAGTTTTTTCAAAAAAAGAGTACCTGTCACTACCTATTGCTATCATAGGGGATATTTACATTCCCTGAGATAACAATAAAAATGATTAAAAAAAAAATACTTGGAAGGAACAATTTAAAAATAAAATAAAAAAGCAAAATTAATAATAAAAAAAAAAAAAAAAAAAAAGCACCCCTGTCCTGCCCTGCTCTTGCCCAATGGCGAACGCAAGCGTCGGTCTGGCGTCATATGTAAACAGCAATTGCACCATGCATGTGAGGTATCACTGCGAAGGTCAGATCGAGGGCAATCATTTTAGCAGTAGACCTCCTCTGTAAATCTACTGGGGTAACCTGTAAAGGCTTTTAAAGGCTTTTAAAAATGTATGTAGTTTGTCGCCAATGCGCGTTTGTGCGAAATTTTAAAGCATGTCGTGTTTGGTATCTATGTACTCGGCCTAAGATCATCTTTTTTATTTCATCAAACATTTGGGCAATATAGTGTGTTTTAGTGCATTAAAATTAAAAAAAAGTGTATTTTTTAACCCAAAAAATGCGTTTGAAAAATCGCTGCGCAAATACTGTGTAGAAAAAAAAAATGCAACACCCACCATTTTAATCTGTAGGGCCTTTGCTTTAAAAATATATATAATGTTTGGGGGTTCAACATAATTTTCTTGCAAAAAAAAAAATGTTTTCATGTAAACAAAAAGTGTCAAAAAGGGCTTTGTCTTCAAGTGGTTAGAAGAGTGGATGTAAGCTTCCTAATGTTGTGTATAAAATGCCAGAACAGTTCAAAACCCCCCCAAATGACCCCCTTTTGGAAAGTAGACACCCCAAGCTATATACTGAGAGGCATGTCGAGTAGTGATGAGCCGAACACCCCCGGGTTCGGTTCGCACCAGAACCCGCGAACGGACCGAAAGTTCGAACGAACATTAGAACCCTATTAAATACAATGGATGCGAACGTTCGAATTCTAAAGTGCTAATTATAACAACTATTATGCATGTTATTGTCATAAATAGGGTTTGGGAACCCGGGTTCTGCACCAGGGGACATGTATCAATGCAAAAAGAAGTTTTAAAAACGGTCGTTTTTCGGGAGCAGTCGTTTTAATGATGCATAAAGTGAAAAAAAAAAAGTCAAATATTCCTTTAAATATCGTACCTGGGGGGTGTCTAAAGTATGCCTGTGAAGTGCCACGTGTTTCCCGTGTTTAGAACTGTCCCTGCACAAAATGACACTTCTAAAGGAAAAAAAAGCCATTTAAAACTGCTTGCGGCTTTAATGTAATGTCTGGTCCCGGTAATATGGATGAAATTCTTTAAGAAAAATGGCATAGCTACCCCATGACCCCCCCCCTACCCCAGCCCATTACCAGCCCCTTTGGGTCTTGTTTGGATATTAAGGGGAACCCCGCACATAAAATAAAAAAGGCCCTATATACTCTGAACAGCCGTATACAGGCGGTGCATACAAGACAGGGACTGTAGGTTTGTTCTTATGTAGAATCTGTTTGTAATTTTGAACAGGTACATTGTTGAAGTGTAGCTCCAGCCCAAAAATCTATTTTTAAACTTTTTGGGAAACATAGGTAAGGGTTATCACCCCTGTAACATTTGTTTTGCTGTCTGTGCCCCTGTTCAGAACATTTCACCTCACTTTCCGTCCCAATGACAACTGTTTTTGAAATGTGGTGTTTTTCTTGAAACAAGGATTGCTGATAAAGCATCAGTACAGATGAGACCCCTTTCTCCCATATTTATTCTTACAGGAGAGAATTTTCCTTTCTAGGGGTAGATTTCCTCTCACTTCCTGTTGTCTTCTTTCGTTTGCAAGTAGGAGTCGTTTGTAAGTTGGATGTTTGAAAGTAGGGACCTGCCGTATATACTCTGCAGAAATAGGCCCCTTAGTTGTTGGTGTTGGCACAACACTGTAAGCACTCAGTTACTCTTGGTTGGTGCTGGAACGCCCTGCTGTCAACTATTATATCAGGAATTTTAATTACATATAATTGTTGAACAGTGGTAGTAAAAATTGGGGCTTTGATGGTGGTGCTGGTGCCACAACACTGTAAGCCCTGACAGTTACTCTTGGTGGGTGCAGCAATGGGCCCTGCTGTGAATTATTAGATCAAGAATTGTAATTACATGCCCCTTTTGAACAGGGGCTGAAAAATTGGGCCTTTCGTGGTGGTGGTGGTGGTGGTGGCGTTGCCACAAGACTGTAAGCCCTCAGAGTTACTCTTGGTGGGTGCAGCAATGGACCCTGCTGTGAATTATTAGATCAAGAATTGTAATTGCATGCCCCTGTTGAACAGGGGCTGAAAAATTGGGCCTTAGGCACTGGTGGCACAACACTACAACCCCTCACAGATACTGTACTTGGAGCACAGCAATGAGCCCTGTTGCAAAGTATTGCTTCAAAAATTGTAATGACACGCCCCTGTTAAACAGGGGCTGAAAAATTGGGCCTTAGGCACTGGTGCCACAACGCTCCAACCCCTCACAGATACTGTACTTGGAGCACAGCAATGAGCCCTATGGCAAATTATTGCTAAAAAAATTGTAATTACACGCCCCTGTAAAACAGGGGCTGAAAAATTGGGCCTTAGCCACTGGTGGCGGCACCCATAAACAAAAATGATCTTCCAAGCTATCATCATCAATCGTATCATTGAGGACTCGGAGGAGGAGGATAGCCAGTCAACATAACAGCACAGGCACTCAGCATCAGCATCAGTCTTGAAGGGATGTGACATGTTAAAATCAATTAGTCTGTTATATCAGCATCAGGTGTGTGGTAGCTGGTGGTGATCCAAGACTGGTTCATCTTGATGAAAGTCAGTCGATCAACCGAGTCGGTGGACAGGCGCACCCTGTGATCCGTGACAAATCCTCCAGCAGCACTGAATGTGCGTTCCGAAAGAACGCTGGATGCAGGACAGGCCAGTAGCTCAATTGCATACTGTGCAAGCTCTGGCCAGTGATCCATCCTCAAGATCCAGTAAGCCAGAGGATTTTCGGTGGGGAAGGTGTCCAAGTCTGACCTTGCCCCTAGATATTCCTGCACCATGTTTATCAGACGCTGGCGATGGTTGCTGGAACCGATCATACTTTGGGGCTGCGGACTAAAGAATTGTCTGAACGCATCGGTCAGACAGCCACCTTCCCCACCGCTCCTTCTTTGACTGGCCGAAGCCTCAGCAACTCGTTGTCCAGGACCAGGAGTTTGTAACCTCCCAGTCTCTGGGAACGCGTTGCACAGACCTTTCTGCAAGGCCTCCCGGAGTTGTCTCATCCTCTGCTCCCTCTGCGACGGTAACATAAGGTCCGCAACCTTACCCTTGTACCGTGGATCAAGGAGAGTGGCCAGCCAGTAATGGTCCCTCTCCTTGATCCGAAGAATACGAGGATCCTTCCGCAGACTTTGCAGGATCAGGGAGGCCATGCAGCGTAGGTTTGCTGAGGCATTCGCTCCGGAGTCCTCTGGGTCACTAAGGACGACATGATCCGCAGCCACCTCCTCCCAGCCACGTACAAGTCCACTGGTTTCTTGGGACTGTAAATCATCCCTAAAAGACTGCTGCTGATGATGCTGAGTGCCAGCCTCCACCTCCATGCTGACACAATCCTCCTCCTCCTCCTCCTCCTCCTCTTCCTGTGCGATGGGTGGGACAGAAGGAACACTGTCTGGGTAAAGGGGGCCTTGAGAGGCAAGGAAGTCCTCCTCTTCCTGCCTCTGTTCTGCCCCAAGTGCCCTGTCCATTATTCCACGCAGCGTGTGCTCCAACAGGTGGACAAGAGGTACAGTGTCACTGATGCATGCACTGTCACTGCTCACCATCCTCGTGGCCTCCTCAAATGGTGCCAGGACAGTGCATGCATCCCTGATCATGCCCCACTGGCGTGGAGAAAAAAAACCAAGCTCCCCTGACCCTGTCCTGGTGCCGTAGTCGCACAGGTACTCATTGATGGCCCTCTGCTGCGTGTGCAGCCGCTGCAGCATGGCCAACGTTGAGTTCCACCTGGTGGGCATGTCACATATAAGGCGGTTCTTGGGCAGGTTCAACTCCTTTTGCAGCTCAGCCAGGCGAGCACTGGCATTATAAGATCTGCGGAAATGCACACAGACTTTCCTGGCCTGCCTCAGGACATCCTGTAAGCCCGGGTACCTGCCCAAGAACCGCTGCACCACCAGGTTAAGGACGTGAGCCACACAGGGCACATGGGTCAGTTGTCCCTGTCGGAGGGCGGAGAGGAGGTTGGTGCCATTGTCGCAAACCACCATTCCTGGCTTAAGCTGGCGTGGCGTCAACCACCTCTCGGCCTGGCCCTGCAGAGCAGACAGGACCTCTGCCCCAGTGTGGCTTCTGTCCCCCAAACACACCAGCGCAAGCACGGCATGGCATCTTTTTGCCTGCGTACTTGCGTAGCCCCGTGAACGGCTACGGAGCACCGCTGGTTCATAGGACAAACCACAGGAAGAGGCCATGGAGGAAGAAGAAGAGGAGGGGGTGGAGGAGAGAGGTGTGTCACAACCAGTAGTAGCATTTTGGAGGCGTGGCGGTGGGACAACCTCCAACACTACTGCACCTTGTCCTGCATCCTTCCCAGCTGCCAAAAGAGTGACCCAATGGGCCGTGAAAGAAAGGTAACGTCCCTGTCCATGCCTGCTGGACCATGAGTCAGCGGTAATATGCACCTTACCGCTGACCGCCCTGTCCAGCGAGGCCAAGACATTGCCTTCCACATGCCGGTAGAGAGCCGGAATAGCCTTCCGTGAGAAAAAGTGGCGTTTGGGAACCTGCCACTGAGGAACCGCACATTGCACAAACTCACGGAAGGGGGCCGAGTCTACCAACTGAAAAGGCAGCAGTTGAAGCGCTAGCAATTTAGCCAAGCTAGCATTCAACCGCTGGGCATGTGGATGGCTGGGAGTGAACTTCTTTCGACGGTCCAGCAGCTGGGGCAGGGAAATTTGCCTGCTAGAATCGGACGTCGGTGTACTGCTAGCAGAGTGGCCGCAAGTACTTGGCTGTGACACACCTAATTCTACACCTTCATTCCTCTCAGTGCATGTTTCAGAGAGGACTGAAGTTATAGTGGGGTTGGAGATCCCAGCTGATGCGGTGCAAGGAGAGGTCCGCTTTGTTCTTTGGTGTGGGTCTTTGAGGTAGGCTTGCCAACGAGCTGCATGGCAGGTCAACATATGTCTGGTCAGGCATGTGGTACCCAAGCGGCTGATGTTTTGGCCACGCGATATACGCTTGAGACATATGTTGCAAACAGCAGCTGTGCGATCTGATGCACTAGCCTCAAAAAAGGCCCACACCAAAGAACTTTTTGAATGACGGGCAGAGGCAGCGCCCTGCACAGGCGGAGCTCTGCGGTGTGATTCCGTCGGTGTACTGCCCTTACGCTGGCCACCAAAGGGCATCCTGCCTCGTTGGAGATGTGCCTCCTCCTCATCCTCCTCCTCCTCCTCTCTCCTATTAGGCACCCACGTGGAGTCAGTGACCTCATCATCACCTCCCTCCTCATCACTGGAGCCAATCTGGCAGTATGCTGCAGCTGCTGGAACATGACTGCCAGATTGGTGTCCTTCTTGAGCATCCCCTCTGTCTGCTCTCACGCTACTGCCTTCCTCTAGCTGGGTTTCATCATCAGACCCTTCGAAACGCTGGGCATCCTCCTGGAGCATGTACCCAACACTGTGCTGAAACAGTTCGGGGGACTCCTCAGGAGGAGGACATGGTGGGTCTAGGGAAGGAGTGACTGATGATGAGTCTGACATTGATACCAGGGAAGAGGACGCTTTGGCAGCTGCTTTTCCAGTACCCTGAGCCTGGGTGAGAGAGGATGAGGAGGAGGAGGAGGGCTTGGTCATCCACTCTACCAAGTCTTCGGCATGATGTGGCTCAACATGTCCAGCTGCCGAAAAGAAGGACAAGCGTGTCCCATGGCCATGTGCTGATGACAATGCACCGCGTCCACGACCAGCACTGTTGCCCCCAGACACAGAGTCTGCTTGCCCTCTTTTATTGCCTCCTGACTGTCTGCCTCTCCTTGTTTGCCTTCCAGACATTCTAATAGATGGCCTGCAGGGAGATGGGAAAAAAGCAATAAGGGCTACCTTCAGGTGTCCTTCTCTGTCCCTTGAAACAAGGACTTTGACAGTGAAAGAAACTGACACACTCTCCCTACCTACAGTTTTCTGTCCCTAGAAAAAATGTTTTTTTTAAGCACAATTTAGCACAAGGAGAATTCACTCACTGTCCTTCCAGGTCCCTGGAAACAAGGACTTTGACAGTGAAAGAAACTGACACACTCTCCCTACCTACAGTTTTCTGTCCCTAGAAAAAATGTTTTTTTTAAGCACAATTTAGCACAAGGAGAATTCACTCACTGTCCTTCCAGGTCCCTGGAAACAAGGACTTTGACAGTGAAAGAAACTGACACACTCTCCCTACCTACAGTTTTCTGTCCCTAGAAAAAATGTTTTTTTTAAGCACAATTTAGCACAAGGAGAATTCACTCACTGTCCTTCCAGGTCCCTGGAAACAAGGACTTTGACAGTGAAAGAAACTGACACACTCTCCCTACCTACAGTTTTCTGTCCCTAGAAAAAATGTTTTTTTTAAGCACAATTTAGCACAAGGAGAATTCACTCACTGTCCTTCCAGGTCCCTGGAAACAAGGACTTTGAAAGTGAAAGAAACTGACACACTCTCCCTACCTACAGTTTTCTGTCCCTAGAAAAAATGTTTTTTTTAAGCACAATTTAGCACAAGGAGAATTCACTCACTGTCCTTCCAGGTCCCTGGAAACAAGGACTTTGACAGTGAAAGAAACTGACACACTCTCCCTACCTACAGTTTTCTGTCCCTAGAAAAAATGTTTTTTTTAAGCACAATTTAGCACAAGGAGAATTCACTCACTGTCCTTCCAGGTCCCTGGAAACAAGGACTTTGACAGTGAAAGAAACTGACACACTCTCCCTACCTACAGTTTTCTGTCCCTAGAAAAAATGTTTTTTTTAAGCACAATTTAGCACAAGGAGAATTCACTCACTGTCCTTCCAGGTCCCTGGAAACAAGGACTTTGACAGTGAAAGAAACTGACACACTCTCCCTACCTACAGTTTTCTGTCCCTAGAAAAAATGTTTTTTTTAAGCACAATTTAGCACAAGGAGAATTCACTCACTGTCCTTCCAGGTCCCTGGAAACAAGGACTTTGACAGTGAAAGAAACTGACACACTCTCCCTACCTACAGTTTTCTGTCGATAGAAAAAATGTTTTTTTTAAGCACAATTTAGCACAAGGAGAATTCACTCACTGTCCTTCCAGGTCCCTGGAAACAAGGACTTTGACAGTGAAAGAAACTGACACACTCTCCCTACCTACAGTTTTCTGTCCCTAGAAAAAATGTTTTTTTTAAGCACAATTTAGCACAAGGAGAATTCACTCACTGTCCTTCCAGGTCCCTGGAAACAAGGACTTTGACAGTGAAAGAAACTGACACACTCTCCCTACCTACAGTTTTCTGTCCCTAGAAAAAATGTTTTTTTTAAGCACAATTTAGCACAAGGAGAATTCACTCACTGTCCTTCCAGGTCCCTGGAAACAAGGACTTTGACAGTGAAAGAAACTGACACACTCTCCCTACCTACAGTTTTCTGTCCCTAGAAAAAATGTTTTTTTTAAGCACAATTTAGCACAAGGAGAATTCACTCACTGTCCTTCCAGGTCCCTGGAAACAAGGACTTTGACAGTGAAAGAAACTGGCACACTCTCCCTACCTACAGTTTTCTGTCCCTAGAAAAAATGTTTTTTTTTAAGCACAATTTAGCACAAGGAGAATTCACTCACTGTCCTTCCAGGTCCCTGGAAACAAGGACTTTGACAGTGAAAGAAACTGACACACTCTCCCTACCTACAGTTTTCTGTCCCTAGAAAAAATGTTTTTTTTAAGCACAATTTAGCACAAGGAGAATTCACTCACTGTCCTTCCAGGTCCCTGGAAACAAGGACTTTGACAGTGAAAGAAACTGACACACTCTCCCTACCTACAGTTTTCTGTCCCTAGAAAAAATGTTTTTTTTAAGCACAATTTAGCACAAGGAGAATTCACTCACTGTCCTTCCAGGTCCCTGGAAACAAGGACTTTGACAGTGAAAGAAACTGACACACTCTCCCTACCTACAGTTTTCTGTCCCTAGAAAAAATGTTTTTTTTAAGCACAATTTAGCACAAGGAGAATTCACTCACTGTCCTTCCAGGTCCCTGGAAACAAGGACTTTGACAGTGAAAGAAACTGACACACTCTCCCTACCTACAGTTTTCTGTCCCTAGAAAAAATGTTTTTTTTAAGCACAATTTAGCACAAGGAGAATTCACTCACTGTCCTTCCAGGTCCCTGGAAACAAGGACTTTGACAGTGAAAGAAACTGACACACTCTCCCTACCTACAGTTTTCTGTCCCTAGAAAAAATGTTTTTTTTAAGCACAATATAGCACAAGCACAAAACACACTGACACTCTCCCTACCTATCCTTCTCTTTCCCTAAACTAAAGGAATCCAGGTTAAGCAAGAAAGAAATAAAAGTCACTGTCCCTGCCTATGCTGCTCTATCCCTGCTCCGGAACACACTACACTAGGCCGCCGTGCTGGCGGCCTTTTATAGTGTGGGGCGTGTACTAAACACCCTCAGCAATAATTGGCCACAGGCATCCTGCCTGTGGCCAATCATTGCTCTCCTCGCTGCCGGCGCTGTGATTGGCCAAGCATGCGGGGTCACAGTGCATGCTTGGCCAATCACAGCGCCTGGATGACACTGCGATGGCGTAGTGCATTGTGGGCCGTTCGCGTCACTCGAATTTGGCGCGAACGGCCCAAATCGTTCGATCTTCGTCGAACGATCGAACAGCCGATGTTCGAGTCGAACGTATGTTCGACTCGAACACGAAGCTCATCCCTAATGTCGAGTCCATGGAATATTTTATATGTTGACACAAGTTGCGGAAAAACGACAATTTATTTATTTATTTTTTTGCACAAAGTTGTCACTAAATGATATATTGCTCAAACATGCCATGGGCATATGTGGAATTACACCCCAAAATACATTCTGTTGCTTCTCCTGAGTACGGGGATACCACATGTGTGAGACTTTTTGGGAGCCTAGCCATGTACGGGACCCCAAAAACCAAGCACCGCCTTCAGGCTTTCTAAGGGTGTAAATTTTTGATTTCACTTCTCACTGCCTATCACAGTTTCGGAGGCCATGGAATGCCCAGATAGCACAAAACCCCCCCAAATGACCCCATTTTGGAAAGTAGACACCCCAAGCTATTTGCTGAGAGGTATTGTGAGTATTTTGCAGATCTCGCTTTTTGTCACAAAAAAAAAAAATATATATATATTTTCTTTCTTCATTTTCAAAAACAAATGAGAGCTGTAAAATACTCGCCATTCCTCTCAGCAAATAGCTTGGGGTGTCTGTATTCCAAAATGGGGTCATTTGGGGGGGTTTTGTGCGATTTTGGCATTTTATGGCCTTCGAAACTGTGATAGGTAGTGAGGAGCAGGGATGAGCCGAACACCCCCCTGTTCGGTTCGCACCAGAACCTGCGAACAGACAAAATGTTTGTGTAAACTTTAGAACCCTATTAAATACAATGGACTCGAACGTTCGAAATCTAAAGTGTTAATTATAAAGGCTAATATGCAAGTTATTGTCCTAAAAAGTGTTTGGGGACCTGGGTCCTGCCCCAGGGGACATGTATCAATGCAAAAAGAAGTTTTAAAAACGGCCGTTTTTTCGGGAGCAGTGATTTTAATAATGCTTAAAATGAAAAAATAAAAGTGAAATATTCCTTTAAATTTCGTACCTGGGGGGTGTGTATGATATGCATGTAAAGTGGCGCATGTTTCCCGTGCTTAGAACTGTCCCTGCAAAAAATGTCATTTTTGAAAGAAAAAAAATGCATTTAAAACTGACTCGCGGCTATTAATGAATTGTCGGCTCCCGGCAATACATACAAAAGTCATTGAGAAAAAAAAAAAAGCGTGGGGGTTCCCCAGAATTCAATTACCAGGCCCTTCAGATCTGGCATGGATTTTAAGGGGAACTCCACCCCAAGTTTAAAAAAAAAATGGCGTGGAGTCCCCCTAAAAATCCATACCAGACCCCTTATCCGAGCATGCAACCTGGCCGGCCGCAGGGGAAAAGGGGGGGACGAGAGAGCGGCCCCCCCTCCCTCCTGAACCGTACCAAGCCACATGCCCTCAACATGGGGAGGATGTCCCCATGTTGATGGGGACAAGGGCCTCATCCCCACAACCCTTGCCCGGTGGTTGTGGGGGTCTGCGGGCGGGGGGCTTATCGGAATCTGGAAGACCCCTTTAACAAAGGGGACCCCCAGATCCCGCCCCCCCCTATGTGAATTGGTAACGGGTACATTGTACCCCTACCATTTCACGAAGAAAGCGTAAAAAAAATGTTTAAAAAAACACACAAACACCTTGAAAAAGTCCTTTATTAAAAAAAAAAAAAAAAAAAAACCCATTCCAGCGGTGAAATCCAGTGTCCCGCGGCGATCCCGATGTCCAGCGCCAAATTTTTTAATTTGGGGTGGAGTTCCCCTTAAAATCCATGCCAGATCTGAAGGGCCTGGAATGGATATTTGGGGGAACCCCACGTCAATTTTTTTTTTATTTGCGGCGGGGTTCCCCTTAATATCCATTCCAGACCTGAAGGGCCTGGTAATTGAATTCTGGGGAACCCCCACGCTTTTTTTTTTTTTTTTATCAATGACTTTTGTATGTATTGCCGGGAGCCGACAATTCATTAATAGCCGCGAGTCAGTTTTAAATGCATTTTTTTCTTTCAAAAATGACACTTTTTGCAGGGACAGTTCTAAGCACGGGAAACATGCGCCACTTCACATGCATATCATACACACCCCCCAGGTACGAAATTTAAAGGAATATTTCACTTTTATTTTTTCATTTTAAGCATTATTAAAATCACTGCTCCCGAAAAAACGGCCGTTTTTAAAACTTCTTTTTGCATTGATACATGTCCCCTGAGGCAGGACCCGGGTCCCCAAACACTTTTTAGGACAATAACTTGCATATCAGCCTTTATAATTAGCACTTTAGATTTCTCCCATAGATTTTTCGAATTTGCCGCGAACACCCCAATTTGTTCGCTGTTCGGCGAACGGGCGAACAGGCAATGTTCGAGTCGAACATGAGTTCGACTCGAACTCGAAGCTCATCCCTAGTGAGGAGTGAAATCAAAAATTTGTGCCTAGAAATCCTGAAGGCGGTGCTTGGTTTTCGGGGTCCCGTACGCGGCTAGGCTCCTAAAAAGTCCCACACATGTGGTATCCCCGTACTCAGGAGAAGCAGAAAAATGTATTTTGGGGTGTAATTCCACATATAACCATGGCATGTGTGAGCAATATATCATTTAGTGACAACTTTTTGTATTTTTTTTTTTTTTGTCATTATTCAATCACTTGGGACAAAAAAAATTATATTCAATGGGCTCAACAGGCCTCTCAGCAATTTCCTTGGGGTGTCTACTTTCTAAAATGGGGTCATTTGGGGGGGATTTGTGCTATTTTGGCATTTTATGGCCTTCGAAACTGTGATAGGTAGTGAGGAGTGAAATCAAAAATTTGCGCCCTTAGAAATCCTGAAGGCGGTGCTTGGTTTCCGGGGTCCCGTACGCGGCTAGGCTCCCAAAAAGTCCCACACATGTGGTATCCCCGTACTCAGGAGAAGCAGCAAAATGTATTTTGGGGTGAAATTCCACATATAACCATGGCATGTGTGAGCAATATATCATTTAGTGACAACTTTTTGTAATTTTTTTTTTTTTTTGTCATTATTCAATCACTTGGGACAAAAAAATAAAAAATTCAATGGGCTCAACATGCCTCTCAGCAATTTCCTTGGGGTGTCTACTTTCCAAAATGGGGTCATTTGGGGGGGTTTTGTACTGCCCTGTCATTTTAGCACCTCAAGAAATGAGATAGGCAGTCATAAATTTAAAGCTGTGTAAATTTCAGAAAATGTACCCTAGTTTGTAAACTCTATAACTTTTGCGCAAACCAATAAATATACGCTTATTGACATTTTTTTTTACTAAAAACATGTGGCTGAATACATTTTGGCCTAAATGTATGACTACAATTGAGTTTATTCGATTTTTCTTATAACAAAAAGTAGAAAATATCATTTTTTTTCAAAATTTTCGGTCTTTTTCCGTTTATATCGCAAAAAATAAAAATAGCAGAGGCAATCAAATACCATTAAAAGAAAGCTCTATTTGTGGGAAGAAAAGGTCGCAAATTTCGTTTGGGTACAACATTGCATGTCCGCACAATTTACAGTTAAAGCAGCGCAGTGCAAAATTCTGAATTCACCTCTGGTCCTCTAGCTACCAAATGGTCCGGGGCTTAAGTGGTTAAAAAGTAATAAAATAACACAGTGAAAAATACAAACAGGAGATGAGGTGATGTTACCCCTGATCCATCCCAAATGTGAAGAAACACACTTTCTTTTTGGGGCACAAATGGGTATCTTCAACATGATCCCATGGCTAGGGTAAACATGTGCTATCTGCCATCATGGGGGATCAATGGACATGCTTTGGGGGTGAAAACCCTTCCTCTCCCCTACTTGAGGAGGGAGGAAGAGGTTGCACCCCCAAAACAGGGACATAGATATCCTGTGACGGCAGATAGCACATGTTGAGTCTTCAGTGTGTGCATCTTCACATTTGGGCTGGTGGAAATCCCATAGAAAAATTCCAACACATAACAAAACACACAAAAAGGGGGGGGGGGTCACACTATTCTCCCCAAAATATCTATCATGTTTTTATATTTTTGCTCAATCACAATCATTCTCTTTCTCATAATGTCCATTTCGCTACTGCATTCCATGATTTCCTGAATGATTATTTTTGTGCTGGCACTCGAGAATGGAGGATTTGGACTTCCTGACACACCCCCACGTTCAGTCCCTAAAAAGAAAAAAATATTTTAAAACTATGCAGGCCTACATCTGTATTTACCTTGAAGTTGTGGTGACAGACACTGACCTGTTGTGCTGATAAGCTCTACCTCTCCTTCCTCCACCTCTCCTTCCTCCACCTCCACTTTCTCCCCCTCCGCTTCCTGAACCTGCTGAACTTTGTCTGCTTTGGGATCTTCAGGGAGTTTCTGTGGTGTTGGGTTCCTCGTCTCATGAGCATGGTGTCCTCTCACTCTCCTCTCCCCTATGGGAATATAAAAAAAAATGTATCCTTTTAGCCCACAGACTTTTTAGGCCTGAAAATGGATTCTCAATGTTTTAAAGTGCGGTCCAATTGATATTTGGCCCTGAGTTTCAAGATGAACATATGAGATCTTGCAAACTCAACAAAGCAACATGTTATTTTGGAGGACACTCACAAATTCACTTGGATAAACACCAAGGTATCCACTGGACTACCTGTGTGTGACAGAAATTGGTCATGTGGCCCAGAGTATAGTATCTTGATGAAGAACAAAAAAGAGTACACAACTGCTGGAGTGTCATCTCCTTTACCCAGAATACAGTTTATTCTTTCATTCACATTCTAAATTTCCTTACAACACATCATCTAGCCAACAATGTGTAGATAAACATTGTTGAAGTAAAATGAGGCATGCCCACATGTAGTTTACGTGGATATGTGCCAAACATGTTTGGGGGGAGAGCAGCAATTTTTTGTTCAACACATTTAGCAAATAAGTGGACTCTCCACTTAACAGAAAAGTTGAGATTTTAAAATGTGAAACCAGTCAAGCCAAGCACATGGTGCAAAACATGGAAGAATACATATTACAATGTGAAAGAACACAGTAAAATAAACTTACTTTTTTCAATGCTTTTTATAAGCTTCTTATACTGCTCCGGCTCCCTGAGCTTCAGGTCTGACCACCTTTTACGGAGTTGTTCCTTGGATCTCCTGACCCCATATTTTTTATAGAGAGTCTTCGCAACTTTGCCCATAATTTGTGACTTCCGGAGATTAGGGGTGTCGTATGGGCCATGCTTGCCGTCGTAATCCTTCCTCCGCAGAATGTCCACCATCTCCGCCATCTCAGAAAAAGACATATTAGTCGCCTTGTATCTTTTTTGACTGGATCGGGACGTTTCCGCCTCCGGACTTTCCTCGTCGGTAATTTCAAGTAAAGAAGCCACCTGTGTCTGCGACATGTCGCCGTCTCACACTGTGCGCCGATCGTTAAGGGGCGGGGAAATCCTGGAAAAGTCCGTCATGGGCGGGCGACGAGGGCGGAGTTACACGCATGCGCAGGGTATAAAAAGGGGAAAGAAGTTATTAGGGATGCGCGGAGTAAGGACGACCGGAAGTGAACCAATGAAGTGAACTAAGGTAAGAAGGGAACTCGGGCCTGCAGTGGCCTATAATGGTTCATGATTGTAAAGGGCAATTTTGTGATAAGTTGAGGAGAATCAATTCTGATCCTTTACTTTTTTTTCTTTTGTTTTTTACTTGTTGTTCAAAAAAGATGCAGAAACTACGAGAGCCGGAGGTGATGCTGATTTTTATAGAAAAATATAAGGAACAGCGCAACCTGTGGGAACTGAAACACCCAGCGTACCACAAGAGTGATGTACGTCGGGCAACTATTACCAAGTTAGCAGAGGATATGAAGCCATGGATCTCAGATGCAGACTACACTATGATCAATAATAAAATCAACAACCTGCGTAATTCCTATAAAAAAAATACAAGGAAGTGTGCCAGTCAAAGAGATCAGGAGCAGCAGCCGACGATGTAGTAAAGCCCAAGCTGTGGTACTACAGACATCTTCAATTTCTGGATGACCAGATCGAGGCCAGGGAATCTATTTCCAGCCTTCCCTCAACCCTTCCTTCCACCCTTCCCTCCAGCGTTCCTTCCACCCTTCCCTCCACCCCTGCAGAGGCGGAGGAGGAGCCTCCCGAGCTAGAAGAGCCAGATCTTCACATCTTCAGCCCGGTATAGTATTTTTGATCATAATTATTGTCCACTAAGTAATATTGTGTTGAACTGTTTGGATTAGCCATAAATGATATCATCCCCCAACCCCCAAAAAAAAAAAAAACAGGAAAGAGATCAAAATTGTGTGTGATAGATTCCCCAAATAATCCAATTTTTCATTTTCTTTTAAAAACAGGATGAGGCAAGCCAGGAAGAAGAGGGTCAGGAGTGTGGCAGGCAGGAGGAGGCAGGGCCAAGTGGGACTCAGCAGGTCCCCAGGCCTAGTGGCAGCACCGTCTCCCAAGTGGCTCCCCTCCACGTCAGACCGCCAAAACAACGGCAGATGACACAAGTGGAGGAAGAGTCACTAAAGATGATTCAGGAGGCTGCTGCTATCATGAGGGCCCCCCTCAACCCTACAGAGGGGTTTAGCACCTATCTGGCGGATAAGTTGCTCAGAATGGAGGCGGGACAAAGGGCCCTTTGTGAGCACCTTATATATATGGCCGTACACATGGGGGCGAGGGGGCTGCTGACTGAGGCCACCCATATCTCGCAGCAGGCCAATCCCTCTCCTCCTTCTCCTCCTCCTCCTGCCACATCACCACCCACAGTGGCCCAGCCTGCAAGGGTGCGTGGACGGGGCCGTGGAGAGAACGCTGCAGAGAGGCGTGGAAGGAAGGCTACAGGGAAGAGCAGGAGGTGATTCCCTGGCCTTGAGCTGCTCATCCAGAAATTGAAGGTTGATGGAGTACCACAGCTTGGGATGATGTATGTCTTTGGCTGCTGCTCCTGATTTCATGCTGTTGTTGATTTTATTATTGATCATAGTCAGGTCTGCATTTGGGATCTAATGACTTTATATTCTCTGCTAATTTCTGAATAGTTGCCCTTCGGTTTTTGTTTGTTTTTTGTCCGAAATAAAGGGAAATTTGATTTCAGCCAACATACATGCCTGATGTGTTTTTTTTGGAAGTAGCAATAAGATTTCATAAATACAATGTGTAATTAATAACAAGGGACACCAACCTCCATGAGTAAAAAATAAAAATAATATGTTGTTCTGAGAAATTGACACACCAAAAAATGCACAACAAATTTAAAGACAAAAACAAAAAAAAGAAGAATTAAACAAATTATTCCTAAGATCACAAGAAAGAAGAAAGACATACGTTTGTCAGAACTCAGGAGAAAGATCTGCTGCCAAAATGACATTTTAAAGACCGTTCTAAAGCAACAAAACATGCGCTGCATTAAACAAAGCAATAACTTACAGAATGACGAATGTGCTCTCTGCATTAGGAACGCTAGTTTTACCAGAACGAGCGCTCCCGTCTCCTAATTCAGTCTGAGCATGCGTGGGTATTTTAACCGATGGACTTGCCCACAGACGATCGGAAATTCCCATCGGTTTTTTATCCATCGGAAAAATTTAAAACAAGTTCTATTTTTTCCATCCGATTGAAAAAAGGCCGATGGGTACCATACACGATCGGTTTGTCTGATGAAAACCATCCATCGGACGGTTTTCATCAGTTAAACCGATCGTGTGTACGGGGCTTTACAGTTTCGAAGGCCATAAAATGCCAAAATAGCACAACCCCCCCCCCTCAATGATCCCATTTTGGAAAGTAGACACCCCAAGGAAATTTCTGAGAGGCATGTTGAGCCCATTGAATATTTTTTTTTTTTGTCCCAAGTGATTGAATAATGACAAAAAAAAAAATTACAAAAAGTTGTCACTAAATGATATATTGCTCACACATGCCATGATTATATGTGTAATTGCACCCCAAAATAAATTTTGCTGCTTCTCCTGAGTATGGGGATACCACATGTGTGGGACTTTTTAGGAGCCTAGCCACGTACGGGACCCCGAAAACCAAGCACCGCCTTCAGGATTTCTAAGGGCACACATTTTTGATTTCCCTCCTCACTATCTATCACAGTTTCGAAGGCCATAAAATGCCAAAATAGCACAAACCCCCCCAAATGACCCCATTTTGGAAAGTAGACACCCCAAGCTATTTGCTGAGAGGCATGGTGAGTATTTTACAGCTCTCATTTGTTTTTGAAAATGAAGAAAGAAAATCATTTTTTTTTTCTTTTCTTTTTTCAATTTTCAAAACTTTGTGACAAAAAGCGAGATCTGCAAAATACTCACCATACCTCTCAGCAAATAGCTTGGGGTGTCTACTTTCCAAAATGGGGTCATTTAGGTGGGTTTTGTGCCATCTGGGCATTCCATGGCCTCCGAAACTGTGATAGGCAGTGAGGAGTGAAATCAAAAATTTACACCCTTAGAAAGCCTGAAGGCGGTGCTTGGTTTTTGGGGTCCTGTATGTGGCTAGGCTCCCAAAAAGTCTCACACATGTGGTATCCCCGTACTCAGGAGAAGCAACAGAATGTATTTTGGGGTGTAATTCCACATATGCCTATGGCATGTTTGAGCAATATATCATTTAGTGACAACTTTGTGCAAAAAAAAAAAAAAAAATTGTATTTTTTCCGCAACTTGTGTCAACATATAAAATATTCCATGGACTCGACATGCCTCTCAGTATATAGCTTGGGGTGTCTACTTTCCAAAATGGGGTCATTTGGGGGGGTTTTGAACTGTTCTGGCATTTTATACACAACATTAGGAAGCTTACATCCACTCTTCTAACCACTTGAAGACAAAGCCCTTTTTGACACTTTTTGTTTACATGAAAACATATTTTTTTTTGCAAGAAAATTATGTTGAACCCCCAAACATTATATATATTTTTAAATCAAAGGCCCTACAGAATAAAATGGTGGGTGTTGCATTTTTTTTTCTACACAGTATTTGCGCAGCGATTTTTCAAACGCATTTTTTTGGGAAAAAATACACTTTTTTTAATTTTAATGCACTAAAACACACTATATTGCCCAAATGTTTGATGAAATAAAAAAGATGATCTTAGGCCGAGTACATAGATACCAAACACGACATGCTTTAAAATTTCGCACAAACGCGCATTGGCGACAAACTACATACATTTTTAAAAGCCTTTAAAAGCATTTACAGGTTACCCCGTTAGATTTACAGAGGAGGTCTACTGCTAAAATTACTGCACTCGATCTGACCTTCGCGGTGATACCTCACATGCATGATGCAATTGCTGTTTACATATGACGCCAGACCGACGCTTGCGTTCGTCTTTGCGCAAGAGCAGGGCGGGACGGGGGTGCTTTTTTTTTTATTGTTAATTTTTCTTTTTTCTTTTATTTTTAAACTGTTCCTTCCATATTTTTTTTTTTATCATTTTTATTGTTATCTCAGGGAATGTAAATATCCCCTATGATAGCAATAGGTAGTGACAGGTACTCTTTTTTTGAAAAAACTGGGGTCTATTAGACCCTAGATCTTTCCTCTGCCCTCCAAGCATCTGACCACACCAAGATCTATGTGATAAAATGCTTTCCCAATTTCCCAATGGCGCTTTTTATATCCAGGGTGGGACATTCCCTCCCACTGCTTGTAAAAGCAGTCCAGAGGCTAATTAGCCTCTAGGATTGCTTTTACATGAAAGCCGGCCGCTGACTGAAAAGAATGATGCCAAGATGATACCTAAACCCGCAGCCATCATTCTGGTATAACCATTCAAAGTGCAGCAACATACCAGTACGTTGCTGGTCCTTGTTGGACATGTATTGTAATCTTTTTTTTCATGCAGCCTGTTGGCTGAACGAAAAAAAGAGATTGATCGGTGGGTATGCCCACCATTAGAATACCTCCCTTCATTCACCCACTTCTAATTATGGGCATACATGCACCATTTATATATGCCGAAGCATGGGGGCCTCCTCCGGCAAAAGTTATGCCGCGTACACGCGGTCAGACTTTTCCACGGGCAAGCCTCCGTCGGAATTTCGACCGTATGTACGCAGCATTAGGAGCAAAATCGCTCCTCCGCCCCTGCTGCACCCATGCTTCGGCATATATGCTCTTTTTTTTAACTGCGGTGGTGAAATCACCTCCTACAGCACTGGAGTCGCAGGGATCAGGCCTGTCTCTGCGAACGCTGCAGTTATGTGTGTTGTGTTTTGTAAGTGACAGTGATCGATCGATACTGCACTTGGGTGGCCTGGGCTGGACGGAGGGGCAAAAACGCAGGTGCTAGCAGGTATCTGGGCAGATCCCGCTAACACTGCGTTTTTGGGAACCCTAAACTGCTGGGGACGCCAGTATAGATCTGATCAGATCAGATATTGATCTGTTCAGATACTATACCACTAAGGGAGGTGTATGCTTCACGCGTGGGTGTTAGCGTTACTGGCACTAACCTGACGCTGCCTGGGGCGACACAGACCCTCTCTGATGCTAAAACCTAATTGATATCACCCACCGGGCGATCAGGGGGTTAAACCTTTATTGGGTTATATACGGCGGGTGCCCTGACACTATAAAAAGCAAACTAACTAACCAGCATCACCCATAACACTTATACGGTGATCACTGGTGAAAGGGTTAACTAGGGGCAATCGGGGGTTAAAACCTTTATTAGATAATATATGGGGGTACCTGACGCTATATTAAAACCTGACGGGGAGCCTAAATAATAAAATAACTAACTGGCTAACCAGTGACACTTATACAGTGATCACTGGTGAAAGGGTTAACTCTAGGGGCAATCAGGGGGTTAAAACGTTTATTAGATAATATATGGGGGTACCTGATGCTATATTAAAACCTGACGGGGAGCCTAAATAATAAAATAACTAACTGGCTAACCAGTGACACTTATACAGTGATCACTGGTGAAAGGGTTAACTCTAGGGGCAATCAGGGGGTTAAAACGTCTATTAGATAATATATGGGGGTACCTGATGCTATAAAAACCTGGCGGCGAACCTAAAAAAATAACTGACTACCTAGCGGCACCAGCATAACTAATACAGTGATCAAAAAAACGATTGCTTAGTGACACTGGCAAAAGGGGGCGAAAGGGTTACCTGGGGGGCGATCAAGGGGTTAAACCTTTATTAGGTAATATATGGGGGTACCTGACGCTATAAAAACCTGGCAGCGAACCTAAAAAAATAACTGACTACCTAGCGGCACCACCAACACTAATACAGCGATCAGAAAAACGATTGCTTAGTGACAGTGGTGCTAGGGGGTGAAAGGGTTACCTGGGGGGCGATCAAGGGGTTAAACCTTTATTAGGGGGGTTAGTGAGCTACCCTGGACCTAAAGGGACCTAACACTAACTGCCCTGACACTTTTACAGTTAAAAATGTCACTGTTTGCAGTGATCAGTAAATAAATGATCACTGCAATCGGTGACACTGTGACTGGGGGCTGGGGGGTGATCTGGGGGTGACTGGGGGGGGCGATCGTGTGCCTATGTGTCCTGGTGTCAGTGTACTGTTTGTGCACTTACTTGATGTCTTCTCTCCACGGCGCTCCGGTCTATGTGAGCGCCGCAGGAGAGATGACATCACTTCCTCCTGCCTGTGTTTACATTACACAGGCAGAGAAAGCATTTGATTTGCCGGGAGCGATCGCGAGGGGGTGGCCAGAAACCAATGGCCGCCCCCTCATCACGGATCGCTCCTGGAGCGATACCGACTGCTGACTGTACCGGAGGGGGGTCCGATCGGACTCCCCACCCATACGAAGGCAGGCACGTACAGGTACGTGATTGTGCCTATCCGTGCCATTTTGCCAACGTATATATACAGTGAGCGGTCGTTAAGTGGTTAAGTGGTTAAACAAGGAGAAAATAAACATTAAAATGACAATCATTTCATTTTGTTTCTAAATATACAAAAAAAAAAAACAGAAAGAAAAATAAGTAAATCAAACAATACGAGAATTATCTAACCTACAAAAAACATCTAACAAGACAAGACAACAACAAACATACACCTATAGATTGATTTCCAGTTCGATTTATATTGTACTATTCTCCACTTCATAATTTGTTATAAGTTGATCTCCTCATCCCCACTTACCCCCCCCTCCTCTTTCTCAACCTCCCCACATGAGCCATCATACAGTAAGTTACTAGAGTCAAGCCAATAGGACCATATTTTATAAAATGGGGGACTCCTCTATGTTTATATGCTAGTCTTTCTCTTTTGAATATATCATTTATTTTGTTACCCCATTGTTTATGGGTTGGTGGAATATTGGCAATCCACTTTTGTAAAATAAGTTTACGAGCTATGTAGAGGGATCTAGTCCACATTATATACATCTCTACAGGTAAAACTCTGTCTGGAATTATTCCCAATATTGCTAATTTAGGGGTACTTGTTATATCTGTCCGAGATATTGTATTCAGGGCCAGGAACACTTTCTCCCAGTATCTACGGAGTTGGGACAGCACCATAACTAGGGATGAGCTCGGTGTTCGAGTCGAACGTCGTCTGTTCGCCTGTTCGGCGAAACCAGAACTTTGTGGGCCGTTTGCGCCAAATTCGTGTGACGCGAACGGCCCAGAATACACTGCGCCATCGCAGTGCATTGCCGGCGCTGTGATTGGCCAAGCATGCACTGTGACCCCGCATGCTTGGCCAATCACAGCGCCGGCAGCGAGGAAAGCCATAATTGGCCACAGGCAGGATGCCTGTGGCCAATTATAGCTTAGGGGGGTTTAGTACACGCCCCACACTATAAAAGGCCGCCAGCGCAGCGGCCTTGTGTAGTGTGTTGGCATGCAGGGATAGAGAAGGATAGGCAGGGACAGTGTCTTTGATATTTATTCATTAACCTTGTGCATTTACAGTGTGTTGGTATACAGGGACAGATAAGAATAGGCAGGGACAGTGTCAGTGATATTCTTTCATTAACCTTGTGCATTTACAGTGTGTTGGTATACAGGGACAGAGAAGGATAGGCAGGGACAGTGTCAGTAATATTCTTTCATTAACCTTGTGCATTTACAGTGTGTTGGTATACTGGGACAGAGAAGGATAGGCAGGGGACAGTGTCAGTGTCATTTTTGCTAAGCCTCCTGCACAGTATACACCTGAAGCTACCCCTTATTGCTGTGTTTTCCTGTTGTGTAACACAGGCAGGCATCTGCAGCACTTACAGTGGGCGTAGTGTGCCTCCTGCACAGTATACACCTGAAGCTACCCCTTATTGCTCGTGTTTTTTTTTATTTTGTGTTACACTAACAGGCATCTGCAGCACTTATAGTGAGCGTAGTGTGTCTCCTGCACAGCATACACCTGAAGCTACCCCTTATTGCTGTGTTTTCCTGTTGTGTAACGCAGGCAGGCATCTGCAGCACTTACAGTGGGTGTAGTGTGCCTCCTGCACAGTATACACCTGAAGCTACCCCTTATTGCTGTGTTTTCCTGTTGTGTAACACAGGCAGGCATCTGCAGCACGTACAGTGGGCGTAGTGTGCCTCCTGCACAGTATACACCTGAAGCTACCCCTTATTGCTCGTGTTTTTTTTTTTCTTTTGTGTTACACTAACAGGCATCTGCAGCACTTGCAGTGGGCGTAGTGTGCCTCCTGCACAGTATACACCTGAAGCTACCCCTTATTGCTGTGTTTTCCTGATGTGTAACACAGGCAGGCATCTGCAGCATTTTCAGTGGGTGTAGTGTGCCTCCTGCACAGTATACACCTGAAGCTACCCCTTATTGCTGTGTTTTCCTGTTGTGTAACACAGGCAGGCATCTGCAGCACTTACAGTGGGCGTAGTGTGCCTCCTGCACAGTATACACCTGAAGCTACCCCTTATTGCTCGTGTTTTTTTTTTTTGTGTTACAATAACAGGCATCTGCAGCACTTACAGTGGGCGTAGTGTGCCTCCTGCACAGTATACACCTGAAGCTACCCCTTATTGCTGTGTTTTCTTGATGTGTAACACAGGCAAGCATCTGCAGCACTTACAGTGGGCGTAGTGTGCCTCCTGCACAGTATACAACGGAAGCTACCCCTTATTGCTGTGTTTTCCTGTTGTGTAACACAGGCAGGCATCTGCAGCACTTACAGTGGGCATAGTGTGCCTCCTGCACAGTATACACCTGAAGCTACCCCTTATTGCTCGTGTTTTTTTTCTTTTGTGTTACATTAATAGGCATCTGCAGCACTTACAGTGGGCGTAGTGTGCCTCCTGCACAGTATACACCTGAAGCTACACCTTATTGCTGTGTTTTCCTGTTGTGTAACACAAGCAGGCATCTGCAGCACTTACAGTGGGCGTAGTGTGCCTTCTGCACAGTATACACCTGAAGCTACTCCTTATTGCTCATGGTTTTTTTTCTTTTGTGTTACACTAACAGGCATCTGCAGCACTTACAGTGGGCGTAGTGTGCCTCCTGCACAGTATACACCTGAAGTTACCCCTTTTTGCTGTGATTTCCTGTTGTGTAACACAGGCAGGCACCTGCAGCACTTATAGTGGGCTTAGTGTGCCTCCTGCACAGTATACACCTGAAGCTACCCCTTATTACTCGTGTTTTTTTCTTTTGTGTTACACTAACAGGCATCTGCAGTAGACTTGTGCACAACGGAAAAATTCGTTCCGTTTCGGTTCGTTTCTTTCCGGTCCTGTTGATTCGTAATCATTCGTAATTTTGCTAGACGGGATTTTTCGTGTTCGGACTCATTCGTATTTTTGCAAGCGACATTTTTCGTTGAATTTTTTGTTGCTTTATAATTCGTACTTTCGGTAGAGTACGTTGTTTTTCGTTGATTCTGGACACAACTCCTACTTTCGTAACTTTTTTTGGGTTCGTACTTTCGGTAGAGTACGTTGTTTTTCGTTGATTCTGGACACAACTCCTACTTTCGTAACTTTTTTTGGGTTCGTTGATTCGTAATTTTCCGTGTCTCTCTCACAACGACGCTGCCTATTATGCCTAATGTGCTTCGAATGGATTTGTACTTTTCTAAATACATTGCGGTTATTTGTAACGATTCGAAATCTCGTATTTTACTTTCGTTTTTTACATGCGGCTATAGCCTCCGCCCCTGTACACCATTTTGAGAGGGTTCAGCACGGTGAGGGAGAAGCAGAGAGCAGAGCAGAGTGTTATTGTGCTTCGAATGGATTCGAAATCTCGTATTTTACTTTCGTTTTTTACATGCGGCTATAACCTCCGCCCCTGTACACCATTTTGAGAGGGAGTTCAGCACGGTGTGGGAGAAGCAGAGAGCAGAGCAGAGTGAGTGTTATTGTGCTTCGTATGGATTCGTACATTCGTAACTTTTTCATAACGAATTATGCCGAAGACATTCGGGCATTCGCTATTTGCGGTATAATTTATTTCGGATTCGGTCTTATTCGTAATTGCTTTGTTCGGAAATTCGAATGCTTCCGAATGTCCGAAAGTTGCTAAATTCGGACGAATTTCAATTCGTTACGAAACGAATTGCACAAGCCTAATCTGCAGCACTTACAGTGGGTGTAGTGTGCCTCCTGCACAGTATACACCTGAAGCTACCCCTTATTGCTGTGTTTTCCTGTTGTGTAACACAGGCAGGCATCTGCAGCACTTACAGTGGGCGTAGTGTGCCTCCTGCACAGTATACACCTGAAGTTACCCCTTATTGCTGTGTTTTCCTGTTGTTTAACACAGGCAGGCACCTTCAGCATTTACAGTGGGTGTAGTTTGCCTCCTGCACAGTATACACCTGAAGCTACCCGTTATTGCTCATGGTTTTTTTCTTTTGTGTTACACTAACAGGCATCTGCAGCACTTACAGTGGGCGTAGTGTGCCTCCTGCACAGTATACGCCTGAATCTTCCCCTTATTGCTGTGTTTTCCTGTTGTGTAACACAGGCAGGCATCTGCAGCACTTACAGTGGGCGTAGTGTGCCTCCTGCACAGTATACACCTGAAGCTACCCCTTATTGCTCGTGGTTTTTTCTTTAGTGTTACACTAACAGGCATCTGCAGCACTTACAGTGGGTGTAGAGTGCCTGCTGCACAGTATAAACCTGAAGCTACCCCTTATTGCTGTGTTTTCCTGTTGTGTAACACAGGCAGGCATCTGCAGCACTTACAGTGGGCGTAGTGTGCCTCCTGCACAGTATACACCTGAAGTTACCCCTTATTGCTCGTGGTTTTTTTCTTTTGTGTTACACTAACAGGCATCTGCAGCACTTAAAGTGGGCGTAGTGTGCCTCCTACACAGAATACACCTTAAGCTACCCCTTATTGCTGTGTTTTCCTGTTGTGTAACACAGGCAGGCATCTGCAGCACTTACAGTGGGCATAGTGGGCCTCCTGCACAGTATACACCTGAAGCTACCCCTTATTGCTGTGTTTTCCTGTTGTGTAACACAGGCAAGCACCTTCAGCATTTACAGTGGGTGTAGTTTGCCTCCTGCACAGTATACACCTGAAGCTACCCCTTATTGCTGGTTTTCCCATCTCCCTGCAGGCCATTAGAATGTCTGGAAGGCCAACAAGGAGAGGCAGACAGTCACAAACCAATAAAAGAGGTTAAGCAGGCTCTTTGTCTGGGGGCAACAGTGCTGGTCGTGGACGCGGTGCATTGTCATCAGCACGTGGCCATGGGACACGCTTGTCCTTATTTTCATCAGCTGGACGTGTTGAGCCACATCATGCCAAAGACTTGGTAGAGTGGATGACCAAGCCCTCCTCATCCTCCTCATCCTCTCTCACCCAGGCTCAAGGTACTGGCAAAGCAGCTGCCAACGCGTCCTCTTCCCTTGTATCAATGTCATCAGTCACTCCTTCCCTAGACCCACCATGTCCTCCTGAGGAGTCCCCCGAACTGTTTGAGCACAGTGTTGGGTACATGCTCCAGGAGGATGCTCAGCGTTTTGAAGGGTCTGATGATGATACACAGTTAGAGGAAGGCAGTAGCGTGAGCACAGAGAGAGGGGATGCTCAAGAAGGACAGCAATCTGGCAGTCATGTTCCAGCACTGCAGCATACTGCCAGGTTTGCTCCAGTGATCAAGAGGGAGGGGATGATGAGGTCACTGACTCCACATGGGTGCCTGATAGGAGAGAGGAGGAGGATGAGGAGATGGCACATCTCCAACGAGGCAGGATGCCCTCCGGGGGCCAGCGTAAGGGCAGCACACCGACTGAATCACACCGCAGAGCTCCGCCTGTGCAGGGTGCTGCCTATGCCCGTTATTCCAAAAGTTCTTTGGTGTGGGCCTTTTTTGAGTCGAGTGCATCAGATCGCACCGCTGCTATTTGCAACATATGTCTCAAGCGTATCTCGCGTGGCCAAAACATCAGCCGCTTGGGCACCACTTGCAGCTCGTTGGCAATCGTACCTTAAAGACCCACACCAAAGAACAAAGCGGACCTTTCCTTGCTCCTCATCAGCTGGGATCTCCAACCCCACTATACCTTCAGTCCTCTCTGAAACCTGCACTGAGAGGAATTAAGGTGTAGAATTAGGTGTGTCACAGCCTAGTACTTGCGGGCACTCTGCTAGCAGTACACCAACGTCCGATTGTAGTAGGCAAATTTCCCTGCCCCAGCTGCTGGACCGTCAAAAGAAGTTCACTCCCGATGCTCCATAAAGTTCAAACCGCTTTGACATCTTATGCATTTAAGAGACTTTCATGGTTTGGTAGAATTAATACCCTTAAGATGGATATACTCCCTCGCCTTCTAGATTTGTTTCAAACTATTCCAATCCATCTCCCGGCCTTGTTCTTCCGTAAAATCCATCGGCTATTTTCGAAGTTTATATGGAATTCAGCTCAACCTAGAATTAGCTTTGGGACACTATCCCTTCCGAAAAACCAAGGTGGGGTAGGGGTACCAGATGTTTCTATCTATCATAAAGCGACCATATTAACACGTATTATTGATTGGTTCCACCACTCCTCATCTAAGCTATGGGTACAATTAGAAGGACACATAAACCCTATAGATCTCTGTGCCCTTCCGTGGACTTCGTCTATTCTACGAAAAGGCCTCTCAATTCCAGCAGATCTTTCTAGGCAAACACTACATATAAGGGATCGCATGATACCCATCTATAAAATATCAAAACAATTGAGCCCCATGACCCCCTTCTTTGGAACACCCGATTTTTTTCCAGCCTTACACTCAACTGTATTTGGCCCTTGGTATAAACAGGAACATAGAAGAATTGCTCAAGTCCTACAGTCGGACCCATTATTAACGGTAGCCTCTTCATTAGTGTTGAGCGAACCCGAACTGTAAAGTTCGGGTCCGTACCGAACTTTAGCTTTTTCCCGAACCCGAACCCGGACTTTGCGCAAAAGTCCGGGTTCGGGTTCGGGTTCGGCAATCTAATTACGTATTTAGAAATGCTTTCACCTTTTGATTAGCTGGTGTGCCCTTAGAGGCCATCATAGCCATGCCTACTAATGGCATGGCTGTGATTGGTCAGTGCAACATGTGACCCAGCTTCTATATAAGCTAGAGGCACACAGCACACACGTCACTCTGCTTCAGAATAGATAGGGAGAGGATCTAGTCTGCTGCTGCTGCTTTTAGGGAGAGATAGAAAAATACATGAGTTAGTCCTGATTCTGGAATCTGAGGGAAAAGATAGAGACAGTGTAGTGTAGGGCCAGGTTCCTGTTTTTTGCTTTTAGGGAGAGAGATATATTATATAGGAATAGGAGTCCAGATTCAGAGATATAACTCAGCGATCTGCATAGGTTTACCTGTTTGTGTTGCAGTGCAGTCTTTTTACACTGCTATGAGCCCAGTGTCAGAGAAAATCTACCTTTTATCTGCAAGCTCAGTGCACCAGCACTGCATATATTACGTTGAGAGATACACCGTTTCCATACTGTGGGTGTATTCTGCTCTTGGAAAAAGATCCATTTAGGGCAAAAAAAAAAAAAGGCACTTTATTGTGCTCTTTTCCAAAAGACCCATTGGGCAAAAAAAGACCCGTTTAGGGCAGAAAAAAATAAAATAAATTTGCACTTTAATGTACGCTTGCAAAAAGAGCCATTTAGGGCCACAAAAAATATTTTGCAGTGTGTTATACATATGTGGAGGTGTGTGAAATAAACAATTTATATATAGTTTTCTTCTACTGTGCTATACTAAAAAAAAAACATTTTTTTTTAATAGCATTTTCTGCAGTTCTGTAGCTGTGCGATTCAGCGGTTACGTACTGTGGGTGTATTGTGGTCTTCCAAAAAACGCCATTTAGGGCCACAAAAAATATTTTGCAGTGTGTTATACATATGTGGAGGTGTGTGAAATAAACAATTTATATATAGTTTTCTTCTACTGTGCTATACTAAAAGAACAACACCAATACTGTCCCCCGAGGACAAAATGGTCCATGAATCCTACAGAATTAGGGTGTTTGAGCCTATTTACCACTCAAACACTTCCCTTAAATTTAGCACCCCGCTACATTTTTATTTCAAAGTATTTTATTTTCCCACTAGTTTATCCATTGAATTGAATAATTTATCCCAGAAAGGGCGTATTCTGGGGCATTCCCACCATATGCGTGGCATCGTGCCGTTGAGTTTCTGAGGTTCTTAATGACTTCCTGTACCTCTTCTGCTGAAAAGGGGGCCTCCAGCATATTTTTTTTTTAATGTTATTTTAAGTTATTTCCCTATCCACATTTGTTTGCAGAGCACTTGCCATGCTCTTAACAACATTTTGCTGCCATTTGCAGCCCTCTAGCCCTTTCCATTACTTTTTTAGAGCCTTTTTAGTCCTTAGAAGTCCGGATCCCCATTGACTTCAATGGGGTTAGGGTTCGGGTTCGGGTTCGGGTTAAAGTTCGGTCCCGAACCCGAACTTTTTTCCGAAGTTCGGCCGAACCCGTCGAACCCGAACATCCAGGTGTCCTCTCAACTCTACTCTTCATCTACAATGCTCTCTTATAATCCTACGCATTGGCTACAGAGGCATCAAGCTTTATGTTATATACGATCTATTCCATCAAAACAAGATATCTATGCCAAACCAACTGCCTTTGAATCTCTGCTTTTGCAAGAGGAGCCAATATCACACTCGGTCTCTGCATTATACTCTATTCTGCTGTTATCAATCCATTCAGATCTTCCACCATACACACGGAAATGGGAAAAAGACCTCCAACAGTCTTTAACCACTTAAGCCCCGGACCATTTGGTAGCTAAAGGACCAGAGGTGAATTCAGAATTTTGCACTGCGCTGCTTTAACTGTAAATTGTGCGGACATGCAATGTTGTACCCAAACGAAATTTGCGTCCTTTTCTTCCCACAAATAGAGCTTTCTTTTAATGGTATTTGATTGCCTCTGCGATTTTTATTTTTTGCGATATAAACGGAAAAAGACCGAAAATTTTGAAAAAAAATGATATTTTCTACTTTTTGTTATAAGAAAAATCGAATAAACTCAATTTTAGTCATACATTTAGGCCAAAATGTATTCAGCCACATGTCTTTAGTAAAAAAAATGTCAATAAGCGTATATTTATCGGTTTGCGCAAAAGTTATAGCGTTTACAAACTAGGGTACATTTTCTGGAATTGACACAGCTTTTAATTTATGACTGCCTATCTCATTTCTTGAGGTGCTAAAATGACAGGGCAGTACAAAACCCCCCCAAATGACCCCATTTTAGAAAGTAGACACCCCAAGGAAATTGCTGAGAGGCATGTTGAGCCCATTGAATATTTTTTTTTTGTCCCAAGTGATTGAATAATGACAAAAAAAAAAAAAATTACAAAAAGTTGTCACTAAATGATATATTGCTCACACATGCCATGGTTATATGTGGAATTGCACCCCAAAATACATTCTGCTGCTTCTCCTGAGTACGGGGATACCACATGTGTGGGACTTTTTAGGAGCCTAGCCACGTACGGGACCCCGGAAACCAAGCACCGCCTTCAGGATTTCTAAGGGCGCAAATTTTTGATTTCACTCCTCACTACCTATCACAGTTTTGAAGGCCATAAAATGCCAAAATAGCACAAAACCCCCCCAAATGACCCCATTTTAGAAAGTAGACACCCCAAGGAAATTGCTGGGAGGCCTGTTGAGCCCATTGAATATTTTTTTTTTGTCCCAAGTGATTGAATAATGACCAAAAAAATTACAAAAAGTTGTCACTAAATGATATATTGCTCACACATGCCATGGTTATATGTGGAATTGCACCCCAAAATACATTCTGCTGCTTCTCCTGAGTACGGGGATACCACATGTGTGGGACTTTTTAGGAGCCTAGCCACGTACGGGACCCCGGAAACCAAGCACCGCCTCCAGGATTTCTAAGGGTTCAAATTTTTGATTTCACTCCTCACTACCTATCACAGTTTTGAAGGCCATAAAATGCCAAAATAGCACAAACCCCCCCCAAATGACCCCATTTTGGAAAGTAGACACCCCAAGCTGTTTGCTGAGAGGCATGGTGAGTATTTTACAGCTCTCATTTGTTTTTGAAAATGAAGAAAGAATTTTTTTTTTTTTCTTTTTTTTTTAAATTTTCAAAACTTTGTGACAAAAAGCGAGATCTGTAAAATACTCACAATACCTCTCAGCAAATAGCTTGGGGTGTCTACTTTCCAAAATGGGGTCATTTGGGAGGGTTTTGTGCCATCTGGGCATTCCATGGCCTCCGAAACTGTGATAGGCAGTGAGAAGTGAAATCAAAAATTGACACCCTTAGAAAGCCTGAAGGCGGTGATTGGTTTTTGGGGTCCCGTACGCGGCTAGGCTCCCAAAAAGTCTCACACATGTGGTATCCCCGTACTCAGGAGAAGCAACAGAATGTATTTTGGGGTGTAATTCCACATATGCCTATGGCATGTTTGAGCAATATATCATTTAGTGACAACTTTGTGCAAAAAAAAAAAAAAAAATTGTATTTTTTCCGCAACTTGTGTCAACATATAAAATATTCCATGGACTCGACATGCCTCTCAGTATATAGCTTGGGGTGTCTACTTTCCAAAATGGGGTCATTTGGGGGGGTTTTGAACTGTTCTGGCATTTTATACACAACATTAGGAAGCTTACATCCACTCTTCTAACCACTTGAAGACAAAGCCCTTTTTGACACTTTTTGTTTACATGAAAACATATTTTTTTTTGCAAGAAAATTATGTTGAACCCCCAAACATTATATATATTTTTAAATCAAAGGCCCTACAGAATAAAATGGTGGGTGTTGCATTTTTTTTTCTACACAGTATTTGCGCAGCGATTTTTCAAACGCATTTTTTTGGGAAAAAATACACTTTTTTTAATTTTAATGCACTAAAACACACTATATTGCCCAAATGTTTGATGAAATAAAAAAGATGATCTTAGGCCGAGTACATAGATACCAAACACGACATGCTTTAAAATTTCGCACAAACGCGCATTGGCGACAAACTACATACATTTTTAAAAGCCTTTAAAAGCATTTACAGGTTACCCCGTTAGATTTACAGAGGAGGTCTACTGCTAAAATTACTGCACTCGATCTGACCTTCGCGGTGATACCTCACATGCATGGTGCAATTTCTGTTTACATATGACGCCAGACCGACGCTTGTGTTCGCCATTGGGCAAGAGCAGGGCAGGACAGGGGTGCTTTTTTTTTTTATTATTAATTTTGCTTTTTTATTTTATTTTTAAACTGTTGCTTCCATATTTATTTATTTTTATCACTTCTATTGTTATCTCAGGGAATGTAAATATCCCCTATGATAGCAATAGGTAATGACAGGTACTCTTTTTTGAAAAAACTGGGGTCTATTGGACCCTAGATCTTTCCTCTGCCCTCAAAGCATCTGACCACACCAAGATCGGTGTGATAAAATGCTTTCCCAATTTCCCAATGGCGCTTTTTAGATCCGGGGGGGGGGACATTCCCTCCCACTGCTTGTAAAAGCAGTCCAGAGGCTAATTAGCCACTAGGATTGCTTTTACATGAAAGCCGGCCGCTGGCTGAAAAGAATGATACCAAGATGATACCTAAACCCGCAGGCATCATTCTGGTATAAACATTCAAAGTCCAGCAACATACCAGTACGTTGCTGGTCCTTGTTGGACATGTATTGTAATCTTTTTTTTCATGCAGCCTGTTGGCTGAACGAAAAAAAAAGATTGATCGGTGGGTATGCCCACCATTAGAATACCGCCCTTCATCCACCCACTTCTAATGATGGGCATACATGCACCATTTATATATGCCGAAGCATGGGGGCATCTTCTCGCAAAAGTTATGCCGCGTACACATGGTCAGACTTTTCCACGGGCAAGCCTCCGTCGGAATTTCGACCGTATATATGCGGCATTAGGAGCAAAATCGCTCCTCCGCCCCTGCTGCCCCAATGCTTCGGCATATATGCTTTTTTTTTTTTAACTGTGGTGGTGAAATCACCTCCTACAGCACTGGAGTCGCAGGGATCAGGCCTGTCTCTGCGAACGCTGCAGTTATGTGTGTTGTGTTTTGCAAGTGACAGTGATCGATCGATACTGCACTTGGGTGGCCTGGGCTGGACGGAGGGGCAAAACGCAGGTGCTAGCAGGTATCTGGGCTGATCCCACTAACAGTGCATTTTTGGGAACCCTAAACTGCTGGGGACGCTAGTATAGATCTGATCAGATCAGATATTGAGCTGATGAGATACTATACCACTAAGGGGGGTGTATGCTTCACGTGTGGGTGTTAGCGCTACTGGCACTAACCTGACGCTGCCTGGGGTGTGACGCAGACCCTCTCTGACGCTAAAACCTAATTGATATCACCCGCCGGGCGATCAGGGGGTTAAACCTTTATTGGGTTATATACGGCGGGTGCCCTGACACTATAAAAAGCAAACTAACTAACCAGCGTCACCCGTAACACTTATATGATGATCACTGGTGAAAGGGTTAACTAGGGGCAATTAGGGGGTTAAAACCTTTATTAGGTAATATATGGGGGTACCTGACGCTATATAAAAACCTGATGGCGAACCTAAAAAAAAATTACTGGCTACCTATCGGCATCACCGACACTAAGACAATGATCATAAAAACGATTGCTTAGCGACAGTGGTGATAGGGGGTGAAAGGGTTACCTGGGGGGCGATCAGGGGGTTAAACCTTTATTAGATAATATATGGGGGTACCTGACGCTATAAAAACCTGCGGCGAACCTAAAAAAAATTACTGGCTACCGATCAGCATCACCGACGCTAAGACATCGATCAGAAAAATGATCGCATAGTGACGGCGGGGCTAGGGGGTGAAAGGGTTACCTGGGGGGTGATCAAGGGGGTTACACCTTTATTAGGTAATATATGGGGATACCCGACGCTATAAAAACCTGCGGCGAACCTAAAAAAAATTACTGCCTACCGATCAGCATCGCCGACGCTAAGACATCGATCAGAAAAATTATCGCTTAGTGACAGTGGTGATAGGGGGTGAAAGGGTTACCTGGGGGGGCGATCAAGGGGGTTAAACCTTTATTAGGTAATATATGGGGGTACCCGACGCTATAAAAACCTGCGGCGAACCTAAAAAAAATTACTGGCTACCGATCAGCATCACCGGCGCTAAGACATCGATCAGAAAAATGATCGCATAGCGACGGCAGTGCTAGGGGGTGAAAGGGTTACCTGGGGGGTGATCAAGGGGGTTAAACCTTTATTAGGTAATATATGGGGGTACCCGACGCTATAAAAACCTGCGGCGAACCTAAAAAAAATTACTGGCTACCGATCAGCATCGCCGACGCTAAGACATCGATCAGAAAAATTATCGCTTAGTGACAGTGGTGATAGGGGGTGAAAGGGTTACCTGGGGGGCGATCAAGGGGGTTAAACCTTCATTAGGTAATATATGGGGGTACCCGACGCTATAAAAACCTGCGGCGAACCTAAAAAAAATTACTGGCTACCGATCAGCATCACCGACGCTAAGACATTGATCAGAAAAATTATTGCTTAGCGACGGCGGTGCTAGGGGATGAAAGGGTTATCTGGGGGGTGATCAGGGGGTTAAACCTTTATTAGGGGGGGTTAGGGGGCTACACTGGACCTAAAACTAAATGTAGTGACACTTTTACAGTCACAAATGTCACTGATTGCAGTGATCACTAAATAAATGGTCACTGCAATCAGTGACACTGTGACTGGGGGCTGGGGGGGCTGGGGGTGATCTGGGGGTGTCTGGGGGGGCCTGGGGGGGCGATTTATGTGCCTATGTGTCCTGGTGTCAGTGTGCTGTTTTGTGTACTAACCTGCATCTTCTCCTGTACGGCGCTCGGTATATGTGAGCGCCGCAGGAGAGATGACATCACTTCCTCCTTCCTGGCAGGCAGGGGAAGCTCTCTCATTCGCCGGGAGCGATCGAGAGGGGGTGGCCGGAATCGAACGGCCGTCCCCTCATGCCGGATCGCTCCCGAAGGTAAAACGACCACCCACTGTAAAGAAGGGGGTCCGATCGGACCCCCCAACTATACAAAGGCAATCACGTACATATACGTGATTCTGCCTGTCGGTGCCATTCTGCCGACGTATATTTACAGTGGGCGGTCGTTAAGTGGTTAACTACATCGGATTGGCAAAAAAGCTTTATTTTGACTCATAAAATGTCAATAGCTACAAAAACTCAAGAGAAGGTATATAAACTGGTGAGTAGATGGTATAGGTGCCCCTCTACCCTCCATCAATTTAACCAGGATATATCTGATATCTGTTGGCGTTGTCATGAGTCAAAGGGAAATATGCTCCATATCTGGTGGGATTGTCCCCCAGTGAGAAGGTTTTGGAAATATATCTTTGATCTATATGGAAAACTAGTGGATACAACTATCCACGCATCACCCAGAGTGACTCTCTTAACTATGATTCCAGGATCTTTAAAGAAAGCGAAGGAGGATGTGCTTAGACACTTCCTCGCTGCAGCCAGAGCAGTCATTCCACGACTAGTGTTGAGCGAACCCGAACTGTAAAGTTCGTGTCCATACCGAACTTTACCTTTTTCCCGAACCCGAACCCGGACTTTGCCCAAAAGTCCGGATTCGGGTTCGGGTTCGACAATCTAATTACGCATTTAGAAATGCTTCAGGGGCCAGCCAATCACCTTTTGATCAGCTGGTGTGCCCTTAGAGGCCATCATAGCCATGCCTACTAATGGCATGGCTGTGATTGGTCAGTGCAACATGTGACCCAGCTTCTATATAAGCTAGAGGCACACAGCACACATGTCACTCTGCTTCAGAATAGATAGGGAGAGGATCTAGTCTGCTGCTGCTGCTTTTAGGGAGAGATAGAAAGATAGATGAGGTAGTCCTGATTCTACAATCTGAGGGAAAAGATAGAGAGATAGTGTAGTGTAGGGCCAGGTTCCTGTGTTGGTGCTTTCAGGGAGAGAGAATATTATATAGGAGTCCAGATTCAGAGATTAAAATCAGCGATCTGCATAGGTTTACCTATTTGTGTTGCAGTGCAGTCTTTTTACACTGCCATGAGCCCAGTGTCAGAGAAAATCTAACTTTTAGGGGAAAAAAAAAGGCACTTCCAAAAGACCCATAGGGCAAAAAAAAAAAAAAAAAAGCATTTTATTTTGCTTGTGCAAAAAAAGACCCGTTTAGGGCAAAAAAAAGAAAATAAAAAATTTGCACTTTAATGTACGCTTGCAAAAAACGCCGTTTAGGGGCACAAAAAAAAGTTTGCAGTGTGTTATACATATTTTGAGGTGTGTGAAATAAACAATTTCTATATAGTTTTCTCCTACTGTGCTATACTAAAAAAAAACAATTTCTATATAGTTTTCTCCTACTGTGCTATACTAAAAAAACAACATTTTTTTTGAATATCATTTTCTGCAGTTCTGTAGCTGTGCGATTCAGCGGTTACGTACTGTGGGTGTGTTCTGCTCTTCCAAAAAATGCCGTTTAGGGGCACAAAAAAAAGTTTGCAGTGTGTTATACATATTTTGAGGTGTGTGAAATAAACAATTTCTATATAGTTTTCTCCTACTGTGCTATACTAAAAAAACAACATTTTTTTTGAATAGCATTTTCTGCAGTTCTGTAGCTGTGCGATTCAGCGGTTACGTACTGTGGGTGTGTTTTGCTCTTCCAAAAAAACGCTGTTTAGGGGCACAAAAAAAAGTTTGCAGTGTGTTATACATATTTTGAGGTGTGTGAAATAAACAATTTCTATATAGTTTTTTCCTACTGTGCTATACTAAAAAAACAACATTTTTTTTTAATAGCATTTTCTGCAGTTCTGTAGCTGTGCGATTCAGCGGTTACGTACTGTGGGTGTGTTCTGCTCTTCCAAAAACACCCATTTAGGGCAAGATCCTAAATTTTGAAAATATGAGCAGAAGGTCAAAGGGACGTGGTGGCCCCGGTCGTGGTGCTGCTGGTGGAGCTCCTGTTGCAGGGAGAGGACGTGGTGGATCTGTGCCAGATACACGCACAAGTGAAACACCTTCCTCAGGTTCGAGTAGGCGACCGAGCCTGCGGCGGTATTTTGTCGCGCCTAATGAGGCTGTACGAATGTTTAGGCCAGGACAAGTACAGGCGATAGTAGATTGGGTTGCTGACAGTGCCTCGGGTTCCTTCACATTGTCTCCCACCCACTCTTCTGATGAAAGAACAGAGTTGGCACCTGAAACCCATGTCCATCAGTCTTTCACCTCACCCCCTTGCAAATCAGCCAAGCAGTCTGAGCCCCAAATCATGCAGCAGTCTCTTCTGCTTTTCGATGACTCTGTTAGCAGGGTTTCCCAGGGCCATCCACCTAGCCCTGCCCCAGAAGTGGAAGAGATTGAGTGCACCGATGCCCAACCACTTATGTTTCATGATGAGTACATGGGAGGACCATCGCAGTACGTCTCGGATGATGACGAAACACAGGTGCCAACTGCTGCTGCTTTCGCAATTGTGCAGACAGACAAGGAGGGCAGGGGTGAAGACTGGGTGGAAGATGATGTGGAGGACGATGAGGTCCTCGACCCCACATGGAATCAACGTTATGCAGGTGACCAGTGTAGTTTGGAGGAAGAGGCGGTGGTCGCACAGAGCCACCAGCACAGCAGAAGAGGGAGCAGGGTGCAAAAGCGGAGCGTCTGTCAGCTAGACAGTATGTCTGCTACTGCCCAACGCAGCAAGGGACCGAGCACACCAAAGCCAGGTCCAAGGAGTTCCCCAGCGTGGCAGTTCTTCACACAATGTGCTGATGACAAGACACGAGTGGTTTGCACGCTGTGCAATCAGAGCCTGAAGCGAGGCATAAACGTTCTCAACCTGAGCACAACCTGCATGACCAGGCATCTAAGTGCAAAGCACGAGCTGCAGTGGGGTAGACACCTCAAAAACCAAGAAAGGTCTCTGGCTCCTCCTGCTTCCTCTTCTGCTGCAGTCTCGGCCTCTTCATCCACCTCTGTAGTGACAGTGGCACCTGCCACCCCACAAACAGAGGATCTGCCAGCAACACTACCACCTGGGTCACCAACCATCTCCACAATGTCCCATGGAAGCGTTCAGCTCTCTATCTCCCAAACATTTGAGTGGAAGAGGAAGTACCCCCCTAGCCACCTGCGATCCCTGGCCCTGAATGCCAGCATTTCAAAACTCCTGGCCTTTGAAATGCTGGCATTCCGTCTGGTGAAGACGCAGAGTTTTAAAAGCCTGATGGCATTGGCTGTCCCACAGTACGTCGTGCCCAGCCGCCACTATTTTTCCAGGCGAGCCATCCCTTCCCTGCACAACCAAGTGGGGGACAAAATCAGGTGTGCACTGCGCAACGCCATCTGTGGCAAGGTCCACCTAACTACGGATGCGTGGATCAGTAAGCATGGTCAGGGACGTTATATCTCCCTAACAGCACACTGGGTAAATGCAGTGGCGGCTGGGCCTGAGGCAGATAGCAGTTTGGCGCATGTCCTTCCACCACCGAGGATTGCAGGGCGCTTCAGTTTGCCTCCTGTTGCTAACTCCTCCTACTCCGCTTCCTCATCCTCTACCGCCTCCTCATCCGGTCAGCGTAACACCTTCACCACCAACTTCAGCACAGCCAGGGGTAAACGACAGCAGGCAGTTTTAAAACTTTCCTGTTTGGGGGAAAAACCCCACACCGCACAGGAGTTGTGGAGGGACATGGAACAACAGAGCAATGAGTGGTTGCTGTCAGTGAGCCTCAAGCCCGGCCTGGTGGTGTGCGATAATGGGCGAAATCTCGTAGCAGCTCTGGGCCTAGCCGGTTTGACGCACATCCCTTGCCTGGCGCATTTGCTGAAATTGGTGGTCCAGAGGTTCCTTAAAAATTACCCCAATATGCCAGAGCTGCTGCAGAAAGTGCGGGCTGTGTGTGCGCACTTTCGGCGTTCTCACCCTGCTGCTGCTCGCCTGTCAGCGCTGCAGCGTAACTTCGGCCTTCCCGCTCACCGCCTCATATGTGACGTGCCCACAAGGTGGAACTCCACCTTGCACATGCCGGCCAGACTGTGCGAGCAGCAGCAGGCGATAGTGGAGTTTCAGCTGCAGCAATCACGCGTGAGTCGCTCTGCGGAACAGCACCACTTCACCACCAATAACTGGGCCTCCATGCGAGACCTGTGTGCCTTGTTGCGCTGTTTCGAGTACTCCACCAACATGTCCAGTGCCAATGACGCCGTTCTTAGCGTTACTATCCCAGTTCTATGCCTCCTTGAAAAAACGCTTCGGGCGATGATGGAAGAGGATGTGGCACAGGAGGATGAGGAAGAGGAGGAGGAAGCGGGATCATTTCAAAGGCTTTCAGGGCAGTCTTTCACAAGTGGCTACGAGGGTGGGTTCCTGCACCAACAAACGCCAGGTACACAATTGTCCGGCAGAAAGGGCACAGTTCTGGAGGATGACGAGGTGGAGGAGGAGGAGGAGGAGGAGGAGCCATTTTCACAGCAGGGTGGCACCCAGACCAGCTCGTGGCCATCACTGGTGCGTGGCTGGGGGGATACAGAGGACACAGACGATACACCTCCCACAGAGGACAGCTTTTCTTTGCCTCTAGGCAGCCTGGCACACATGAGCGATTACATGCTGCAGTGTTTCCGCAATGACCGCCGAGTTGCCCACATTTTAACTGGTGCTGATTACTGGGTGGCCACCCTGCTGGATCCCCGTTACAAGTACAACGTATCGTCCTTAATTCCCTCACTGGAGCGGGATCATAAGATGCGCGAGTACAAGTGCACGCTGGTAGACGCGCTGCTGGTGGCATTCCCACCTGACAGCGGGCGTACGGCGGAAGCACAAAAGCGAAGGCAGAGGAGGAGGAAGAGGTCGCCAACGCAGCCGGGGCACCGGCAGCACCTCAGAAGGCAGGGTTAGCATGGCTGAAATGTGGAAAAGCTTTGTCAGCACGCCACAACAACCAGCACCACCAGCTGAGATGGAACGTCTTAGCAGGAGGCAGCATTTCACCAACATGGTTGAGCAGTATGTGTCCACAGGCCTACACGTACTGGATGACGGGTCTGCCCCCTTTAACTTCTGGGTCTCCAAATTGGGCACATGGCCTGAGCTTGCCCTTTATGCCTTGGAGGTGCTGGCCTGCCCTGCAGCCAGTGTATTATCTGAACGTGTATTTAGCACGGCAGGGGGCGTTATCACAGACAAGCGCAGCCGCCTGTCCAGAGCCAATGTGGACAAGCTCACGTTCATTAAAATGAACCAGGCATGGATCCCACAGGACTTGTTCGTACCTTGTGCAGAATAGACATGTATACCGGTGTTGTGACAAAAACTGTCCGGCCATCGGATTGTGTCCGGCCCATACTGCGAAGGCGCAGCGCTTGCGCAGTACAGAGGACAAGGAGATTCACAAAATCTCCGAAGATGAACGGCGCCTGCGCTGTGAGTGCAGGTTCAAGCCCCACCATCCAAGTGGACATACGGTAGCACATAGTAACAGGGCCCCTCATGGGCTCGGTTCGATCGCCACGCTTCGGGCACGGCCTCACTTGGCTCAGCTTGAACCACGGATGGTGTGGCCTTCACCTGAACTCACCACGCAGGCGCCGTTCGTCTTGGGAGATTTTCGAAATCCCCTTGTCCTACATACTGAGCAAGCGCAGTACAGGGTGGACACTATTTGACGGGGGACAGAATTCGACACATCACCGGCCTTACCCAGCCATTGTTGTATTTTTGAATCAGTGTTGGCTACCTCGTCCTCCTCCACCGCCGCTTCCACCTACACAGCCACATCCACCGCCACCTCAACCTCCTACTCCATATGGACCTCGTCCTCCTAGGTCAAGATTATTATTTTTTATTTTTATTTTTTTTATGTTATTTTAAATTATTTCCCTATCCACATTTGTTTGCAGAGCACTTGCCATGCTCTTAACAACATTTTGCTGCAATTTGCAGCCCTCTAGCCCTTTCCATTACCTTTTTAGAGCCTTTTTAGTCCTTAGAAGTCCGGGTCCCCATTGACTTCAATGGGGTTCGGGTTCGGGTCCGGGTTCGGGTTAAAGTTCGGTCCCGAACCCGAACTTTTTTCCGAAGTTCGGCCGAACTCGTCGAACCCGAACATCCAGGTGTCCGCTCAACTCTATCCACGACATTAGAAATCAACGAGAGTACCCTCCCTGGGGGAATGGGCAATTGAAATGGACTATATTAGAGATGTGGAAGGTCTGTTGGCGCGGGAAATGGGAAGAGAAGAACAGTTCTCTCATACTTGGTCCGTTTGGTCCAAGTTTCGACATTCATCTGAGTCTCCAAATTGGGTTAAGGGTAGTTCTACCACTGTTTAGCTGTGTTGGAGTGAACATAACTGTTTTTTCCCCTCTCTAGTGGAATAATATCCGATCTGTTCTATAAGCTAATAGGGGAGCACCCCTTTTTTTTTCGTAGATAGGGAAGATTTGTACAGAAGATTTGTAAGAATATATACTGTATTCTGAAAGAATATGTAGATGGTCCCCATATATATATATCTATTTTCTTTAGGGTAAATCCCTGTAATACTTATATAAACTAATAAAATAATATTGAACCAGATATTGCCGGTTTCAGCCGGTGATTCCCTACACCATGAGAATGATCATAGCAGCTGTTCCACCGCTTGATCGTTCTTACGGGCAGCGGAAGGGGACGCCCCCCCTCCCGCCGCCCTTCGGTGCTTCTACCGACTCACCTGTGCGATCGGTGACAGGATCCGCCGGCCCTGGATGTTGATCAAAGAGATTTCCAGTGGACAAGCTGGTCGCCGGAGTCTCTATGATCGTCGGAGGCCGGGCGCGATGTTATGACGTCACGCCCGGCCTCTGCATTCAAAAAACCGGCGCCGCTTCGGCTTTGAAGTGGTGATTGTTTTTTTGTTTTTTTTGTTTTTTTAGGCTTCCAAGCCTAGAGGTGAGATGTGGGGTCTTATTGACCCCATATCTCACTGTAAAGAGGACCTGCCATGTCATATTCCTATTACAAGGGATGTTTACATTACTTGTAATAGGAATAAAAGTGATCAAACTATATATTTGTTTTTTAAAGTATCAAAAAAAAAAAAAAAAGTAAAATTAACAATAAAAAAAATATATATTATTTTTTTTACAGTGCCCCTGTCAACATGTGCTCGCATGCAGAAGCGAACACATACACAAGTCCCACCCACATATGAAAACAGTGTTCAAACCACACATGTGAGGTGTCGCCGCAAACGTTAGAGCGAGAGCAACAATTCTAGCCCTAGACCTCCTCTGTAACTCAAAAAATCTAGCTAGTAAAAAAAATTCAAGCGTTGCCTATGGGGATTTTTAAGTACCGAAGTTTGGCGCCATTCTACAAGCGTGTGCAAATTTGAAGCATGACATGTTAGGTATCTGTTTACTCGACGTAACTTCATATTTCACATTATGCAAAAAAATTGGGCTAACTTTACTTTTTTTTTAAAGCATGAAACAGTTTTTTCCCCAAAAAAACGCATTTGAAAAATTGCTGCGCAAATACCATGCGAGATAAAAAGTTGCAATGACCGCCATTGTATTCTCTAGGGTCTTTGCTAAAAAATATATATATATATATATAAATATATATATATATATACAGGTCCTTCTCAAAAAAATAGCATATTGTGATAAAGTTCATTATTTTCTCCAATGTACTGATAAACATTAGACTTTCATATATTTTAGATTCATTACACACAACTGAAGTAGTTCAAGCCTTTTCTTGTTTTAATATTGATGATTTTGGCATACAGCTCATGAAAACCCAAAAATCCTATCTCAAAAAATTAGCATATCATGAAAAGGTTCTCTAAACGAGCTATTAACCTAATCATCTGAATCAACTAATTAACTCTAAACACCTGCAAAAGATTCCTGAGGCTTTTAAAAACTCCCAGCCTGGTTCATTACTCAAAACCGCAATCATGGGTAAGACTGCCGACCTGACTGCTGTCCAGAAGGCCATCATTGACACCCTCAAGCAAGAGGGTAAGACACAGAAAGAAATTTCTGAACGAATAGGCTGTTCCCAGAGTGCTGTATCAAGGCACCTCAGTGGGAAGTCTGTGGGAAGGAAAAAGTGTGGCAGAAAACGCTGCACAACGAGAAGAGGTGACCGGACCCTGAAGAAGATTGTGGAGAAGGACCGATTCCAGACCTTGGAGGACCTGCGGAAGCAGTGGACTGAGTCTGGAGTAGAAACATCCAGAGCCACCGTGAACAGGCATGTGCAGGAAATGGGCTACAGGTGCCGCATTCCCCAGGTCAAGCCACTTTTGAACCAGAAACAGCGGCAGAAGCGCCTGACCTGGGCTACAGAGAAGCAGCACTGGACTGTTGCTCAGTGGTCCAAAGTACATTCGGAAATCAAGGTGCCAGAGTCTGGAGGAAGACTGGGGAGAGGGAAATGCCAAAATGCCTGAAGTCCAGTGTCAAGTACCCACAGTCAGTGATGGTCTGGGGTGCCATATCAGCTGCTGGTGTTGGTCCACTGTGTTTTATCAAGGGCAGGGTCAATGCAGCTAGCTATCAGGAGATTTTGGAGCACTTCATGCTTCCATCTGCTGAAAAGCTTTATGGAGATGAAGATTTCATTTTTCAGCACGACCTGGCACCTGCTCACAGTGCCAAAACCACTGGTAAATGGTTTACTGACCATGGTATTACTGTGCTCAATTGGCCTGCCAACTCTCCTGACCTGAACCCCATAGAGAATCTGTGGGATATTGGGAAGAGAAAGTTGAGAGACGCAAGACCCAACACTCTGGATGAGCTTAAGGCCGCTATCGAAGCATCCTGGGCCTCCATAACACCTCAGCAGTGCCACAGGCTGGTTGCCTCCATGCCACGCCGCATTGAAGCAGTCATTTCTGCAAAAGGATTCCCGACCAAGTATTGAGTGCATAACTGAACATAATTATTTGAAGGTTGACTTTTTTTGTATTAAAAACACTTTTCTTTTATTGGTCGGATGAAATATGCTAATTTTTTGAGATAGGATTTTTGGGTTTTCATGAGCTGTATGCCAAAATCATCAATATTAAAACAAGAAAAGGCTTGAACTACTTCAGTTGTGTGTAATGAATCTAAAATATATGAAAGTCTAATGTTTATCAGTACATTACAGAAAATAATGAACTTTATCACAATATGCTAATTTTTTGAGAAGGACCTGTATATAGTGTTTGGGGGTTCTAAGTCATTTTATAGCAAAAAAATTATGATTTTTACATGTAGGAGCGAAGTGTCAGAATTGGCCCGGGCCTGAAGTGGTCAATTTACTCTAATCAGCCTTAATTAACTCTTTTTTTTCTCCTCCATTTAATAATTATTTTTCTGCTGATTTTTTATAAACTATTAACAATAAAAAAAAAATAATAGTTAAAAAATAAGTTCACTCCCAGCCATCCACATGCCCAGCGGTTGAATGCTAGCTTGGCTAAATTGCTAGCACTTCAACTGCTGCCTTTTCAGTTGGTAGACTGGACAGGGCGGTCAGCGGTAAGGTGCATATTACCGCTGACTCATGGTCCAGCAAGCATGGACAGGGACGTTACCTTTCTTTCACGGCCCATTGGGTCACTCTTTTGGCAGCTGGGAAGGATGCAGGACAAGGTGCAGTAATGTTGGAGGTTGTTCCGCCGCCACGCCTCCAAAATGCTACTACTGGTTGTGACACACCTCTCTCCTCCACCCCTCCTCTTCTTCTTCCTCCATGGCCTCTTCCTGTGCGTTGTCCTCTGAACCAGCGGTGCTCCGTAGGCGTTCAAGGGGCTACGCAAGTACGCAGGCAAAAAGATGCCATGCCGTGCTTGCGCTGGTGTGTTTGGGGGACAGGAGCCACACTGGGGCAGAGGTTCTGTCAGCTCTGCAGGGGCAGGCCGAGAGGTGGTTGACGCCATGCCAGCTTAAGCCAGGAATGGTGGTTTGCGACAATGGCACCAACCTCCTCTCCGCCCTCCGACAGGGACAACTGACCCATGTGCCCTGTGTGGCTCACGTCTTTAACCTGGTGGTGCAGCGGTTCTTGGGCAGGTACCTGGGCTTACAGGATGTCCTGAGGCAGGCCAGAAAAGTCTGTGTGCATTTCCGCAGATCATATAATGCCAGTGCTCGGCTGGCTGAGCTGCAAAAGGAGTTGAACCTGCCCAAGAACCGCCTTATATGTGACATGCCCACCAGGTGGAACTCAACGTTGGCCATGCTGCAGCAGCTGCACACACAGCAGAGGGCCATCAATGAGTACCTGTGCGACTACGGCACCAGGACAGGGTCAGGGGAGCTCGGTTTTTTTTCACCACGCCAGTGGGGCATGATCAGGGATGCATGCACTGTCCTGGCACCATTTGAGGAGGCCACGAGGATGGTGAGCAGTGACAGTGCATGCATCAGTGACACTGTACCTCTTGTCCACCTGTTGGAGCATACGCTGCGTGGAATAATGGACAGGGCACTTGAGGCAGAACAGAGGCAGGAAGAGAAGGACTTCCTTGCCTCTCAAGGCCCCCTTTACCCAGACAGTGTTCCTTCTGTCCCACCCATCGCACAGGAAGAGGACGAGGAGGAGGAGGAGGAGGAGGATTGTGTCAGCATGGAGGTAGAACCTGGCACTCAGCATCAACAGCAGCAGTCTTTTTGGATGATTTACAGTCCCAAGAAACCCGTGGACTTGTACGTGGCTGGGAGGAGGTGGCTGCGGATCATGTCGTCCTTAGTGACCCAGAGGACTCCGGACCGAATGCCTCAGCTAACCTACGCTGCATGGCCTCCCTGATCCTGCAAAGCCTGCGGAAGGATCCTCGTATTCTTCGAATCAAGGAGAGGGACCATTACTGGCTCGCCACTCTCCTTGATCCACGGTACAAGGGTAAGGTTGCGGACCTTATCTTGCAGTCGCAGAGGGAGCAGAGGATGAGACATCTCCGGGAGGCCTTGCAGAAAGGTCTGTGCAACGCCTTCCCAGAGACTGGGAGGTTACAAACTCCTGGTCCTGGACAACGAGTTGCTGAGGCTTCGGTCAGTCAAAGGAGAAGCGGTGGGGAAGGTGGCCGTCTGACCGATGCGTTCAGACAATTTATTAGTCCGCAGCCCCAAGGTATGATTGGTTCCAGCAACCATCGCCAGCGTCTGATTTACATGGTCCAGGAATACCTAGGGGCAAGGTCAGACTTAGACACCTTTCCCACTGAAAATCCTCTGGCTTACTGGGTCTTGAGGATGGATCACTGGCCAGAGCTTGCATAGTATGCAATTGAGCTTCTGGCCTGTCCTGCATCCAGCGTTCTTTCGGAACGCACATTCAGTGCTGCTGGTGGCTTTTTAACCGATCACAGGGTGCGCCTGTCCACCGACTCGGTTGATCGACTGACCTTCATAAAGATGAACCATTCTTAGATCACCACCAGCTACCAAGCACCTGAAGCTGATGTAACCGAATAATTTTTTTTGAAGTGTCACATCCCTTCAAGACTGCTTATGATGATGCTGAGTGACTGTCCTGTTATGTTAAACAAAAAAATCCTGTGGGCGCTGCAAACTTCTAGTCTTAGTATGGTAATGTCCAACCTTTTTTAGGATTTAAGTGAGATAGTGACAGTGCGGCTGCAAACCACTGGAAGGGCGGATAGAAACACACAAAAAAACACAAATGCAGCGCTCGATGAAACTGACATAAAACTTTATAGTCTTGTTAAAACAGATGAATAAATGTCAAAAAATTGCATAAAATTATATAAGATTGCACAAATAGCTAGAAACACTAAAATCCATATATATAAAATATATAAAAAAAATATAAAAAATATAAAAGAGATCTTCAGTTAGTAAGCAATGTTTATGGTGGAAATAAATAATGCTGATGCCACTGCGGAATCTTGGGAAAGAGGGGTTAACATCTGAACAATGTAGTAAGGGTCCCCAGAGACAGCTTGTAACAGTACAGCCAGATAGCCATCGTGATAGGTGGAGTAAGTGCCTGGTGTAATAGCTAGTGTACCTGTTTGAGTGAGGTCATGCCTGACCACCGAGATGCTGAAGCGTAGAGCTGGGGTCCCAGGGATTGCAGATGTCACAGCAGATAGCGGGCAGGCGGACCGCTCCGAGGGACCAGCCTGTTGGGGACGGATGGATGCAGTAGACCCTTAAGTGCATGTATAATGCTAATAATGATAATAAAATTAGTCATGAAAATGATGTGTTAAAAGGTTGGGATAAATGTAGCAAACAATTACAGTAACAAATTATTAACAATATTAAATATTAAAAGGTGTTAAAAACAAGGTAGGATTGGATTATCAGACAATACTGAAGATGTCAAGCTCCTCGTTCATACCCCCAGGTGAGAGTGAGCCGAGTTGGTAAATCCAAAAGGTTTCTCTCCTGCAAAGGAGGGAAAACCTTTCGTTATCCGTTAGTGTCCCTTTTGGTATGGCCTCTATTGCCATGACCTCCAGTACCTTAAAGTTTTTGTTATGTGCCTGGAGGAAATGGCGTGGGACGCTATGTTTGTCGCAGCCTTTTTTGATGAGTCTGCGGTGTTCGCCCACTCTCACACGTAAAGTGCGAATCGTACGCCCCATATATAAAAGTTTGCAGGGACAACGCAGGACATAGATAATATACTCAGTTGAGCAGGTAAGGAATTGTTTTATTGGAAATCTATCACCTTTGGAGGTAATGATTTCTGGTCGTCCATTGGTGATTGACTGGCATGTTAGGCACCCTCTTTTGCAGCATTTGAAGATGCCGGTTCTATAGTCAAAATAAGCTCGGATGTCCAAAGGTCTATTGTTATTGGGATTGGTCAATTTACTTGGAGCGATAGAATCGCGGATGGTGCGGGTTCTTCTGAAGGTAACTTGAGGCTTGGGGGGGAGCAATGGTGCTAAAAATTTATCTAATTTCAGAATGTTAAAATGTTTGTTGATATTTTTGGAGATGGCCCTATGTTTAGTATTGAACGTTGATATAAACCTGGCGTTGTTTTCTTTGTTGTTTGTGTCTTTATGTCCGTCTTTAATCTTTGTTTGTTTGTCGGTATTTGAAAGGAACGCTTGTTCTACCAAATCACGAGGGTACCCCTTTTCTTAAAATTTCTTCATCATGAGAGACCCCTGTATAGTATAGTCTTCAACTTTAGTGCAATTTCTGCGTAATCTATGAAACTGGCCGTTCGGGATATTGGTTTTCCAGGAGGGATGGTGACAGCTTTCAAAATGTAGATACGAGTTGCCACCAGTGGGTTTAGTATAGTTACTGGTGGTAATCACACTCAGGTCATGGGAAAGGACCAGATCAAGGAAAATTAGTTTCTCAGTATCAAGCACGCGTTTGTAAAAGAAAGTCCTAGTGCATTACTAAAGCAATGGTCAACAAATAGAGAGAATATTTCTGGGCTACCACTCCAAATGAGTACGACGTCATCAATATATCACCCATAAAAGACGATATATTCCAAAAAAGGGTTTTTGTTCCAAATTTACATATTCTTCCAATATCCCATGGTCAGATTCGCATATACGGGGGGCAAAATTAGCCCCCATCGCAGTGCCTTTCTCCTGGAGATAAAAATTATTTAGGAACGAGAAGTAGTTGTGTTGCAGGCAGAATTCTATGCCTCTTAAGAACTCAGACTGTAGCGAATTCATCTCTCCATTTTTACTGAGAAAGTACTGTATTGCCGAAAGACCAACGTTGTGGGGTATGGACGTTTAGAGAGAAGTTACGTCAAGTGAGGCCCATAGATAGCCCTCCTCCCAGGAGTAATTTTGTAAAGTGTCGATGATGTGACTAGAGTCTCTGATATAAGATGGCAACTGGCAGACTATAGGCTGTAGTAAATGATCTATATACTGTGATAGTCAGCTGATAAAGCTATTTGTGCTGGCGACTATAGGTCTGCCGGGAGGGTCAACCAGTGATTTGTGGACCTTCGGAAGGTGATAGAAATATGGGGTACTGCATATTTTGGGTAATAAGAAAGATTTTTCTCTTTTGTTGAGAACACCATTCTTGTAAGCTGTATCAACCAGGGTATTAAGTTCCAATTAATATGTGGGAAGAGGATCAGAGGTAAGTTTCCGATAGGTTTCACTGTCTGATAATAACCTGTAAGCTTCTCGAAGGTAGTCTGATTTATTTTGAATAACAAGGCTACCTCCTTTATCCGCCTGCTTTACTATAATTTCCTTGTTGGCCTGCAGTTCTTTTAGAGCTTGGCGTTCGGCTTTATCAAGATTGGAGGGGCTGCGTTTCGAAGGGTTGTCGCATAAAGAAATGAAGTCTCTATACACAACTTGATAGTAGGTCTCGATGTGTGGGACTTTGGATTGGGTGGGGTTGAAAATAGACGGGGGTTTGAATTTGGTATGCACAATGTCAGGTTCCAGGAAGGGACATTGGGTTTGGCTTTCTATGTTACCTTCTTCCCAAAGTGCTTCCAGGATCTGTAACATACCGTCTGACTCATTGGCTTCAGCCTGATGGCTTTGGGATTGAGGGATAATCTCATTGGGGGTGGTATCAATTGCCAGGTTATCATTAGAGACTTGACATTTAGCAAAATGTCGTTTAAGTGTGAGAAGACGGACAAATTTGTTCAAGTCTTTGAAAAGACCAAACTTGTTAGGTCCTGTAGAGGGACAGAAGCTGAGTCCTTTCTTCAAAAGAGTATATTCAATTGGTGTGAGAGTATATGAAGAAAGGTTGTAGATCTTGATGGTGCTGTCTACTGGTTGACGTCTGTTCTCTCTTTTTTGTTTAACCACTTCCTACGGGTCATAGTCATATGACGCAGGCAGGAACCCTCCCTCCCTCCGGGCGGGCGTCATATGACGTCCTTTTTTCCCGGCCGTCTATGTCCGCCGGGCACCCGTGATTGCCCGCGATCACGGCAGGAGTGTGGATCTGTGTGTGTAAACACACAGATCCACCTCCTGTCAGCGGTGAGGAGACCAATGTGTGTTCCCAGTACAGAGGAACACAGATCGGTCTCCTCACCTTGTGAGTCCCCTCCCCCTACAGTTACAATCACTCAATAGGGAACATATTAACCCCTTGATCGCCCCCTAGTGTTAACCCCTTCCCTGCCAGTCACATTTACACAGTAATCAGTGCAGTTTTATAGCACTAATCGCTGTATAAATGTGAATGGTCCCAAAAACGCGTCAAAAGTGTCCGATGTGTCCGCAATGTCACGGTTACAATAAAAATCGCAGATCGCCGCCATTACTAGTAAAAAAAATAAAAAAAATAAAAATGCCATAAATCTATCCCCTATAATGTAGACACTATAACTTTTGTGCAAACCAATCAATATACGCTTATTGCAAAAATATGTAGAATACGTATCGGTCTAAATTTGTTTTTAAAAAAAAATATTGTGATATTTATTAAATTAAAAAGTAAAAAATATTGCATTTTTTTCAAATATGTCGCTCTTCTTTTGTTTATAGCGCAAAAAATTAAAAACGCAGAGGTGATCAAATACCACCAAAAGAAAGCTCTATTTGTGGGGAAAAAAGGACGTCAATTTTGGTTAGGTTCAACGTCGCACGACCGCGCAATTGTCAGTTAAGTGCTGCATCACAAAAAGTGCTCTGGTCAGGAAGGGGGTAAATTCTTCCGGGGCTGAAGCGGTTAACCTTGGATTGTGCTCCTCCTCTTCTAGATCGTCTAGTTTTCTTTTTTCGTTTTTCTCGTTCGGTTGTGAGACTCCCTTTGGAGGGTGGACTAAAAAATCCTCGATAATCTGTGATCTATCGTGATTAGTGTGGAGATTATCTGTAGTTTTATCAGAAGTAAGGGGGGGACCATTGCGTCTAGGTCGAGTACCTTCTTTAATATAGACATCCAAATCTTTAGATAATGGGCTGTATTTGTTAGATGTAGATATTGTAAAACAAAGTGGCGGTTGAGGGGACTCGCTGGCAGGTTCTGGAATAGCCTGGGAGTCCATTGTTGGAGCGTTCATCTCATTAAATCTAGTGTCCAAGGGGGCGGGGGACGCAGTTTGTACAGTGACAACCTGTGATGTTGCATATGTCTCAGAAGAATAAGGGACATGTTTACTAGCTGGTACTACATCTTGTATGGGTTCAAGGTTGTAGCCATGTGAACGGGTATTTTCAGGATGGGATTTATCATTTTTATCTTTCCCTTTTCTGTTGTATCTATTTTTTTTTAATTGTTATTAGTGGTGGAGTTATTATGTTTAGGACGAGGGGGATGTGAGGGGGTAACATAGCTAGACTGTATGGTGTTAGGTTTAGGTGCCAGTATTGGACGTTTCCATTCAAAAACTTTACCTGTTTTATAATCTTTAACGTCTCGTTCAAGTTTATTCATTTTTTTATGTATCATATCATCCTCATCTTTTTTGATGTTAGAATCTTGTACCTGCAACCACTTGGAGAAGAGACAGGAGGAGCTGAAGGCGTCAGCTGCCTGTTTCCTATCTAGCACCTGCTGCTCGGCAACCTTCAGTTTCCTTTCCCTTTGTTTAACCAGGATTTTTTTCCACTTAGTGGTACAAAATTCTAAGATCATTTGCCATTCCTTTGTCAAATCTTCGTCCAAAAAATGACATTGTTTCTTAATCCGGAGGCCTCTGGGAGTGAGACCTAGTTCAAGATATTTTTGTAGGAATGCAAGATCCCACCATTGAGCATTCTCATACTGCCTTGCATCTTGCAGTCTGAGAAAAACTTTTCTCATCTGGATTTCAAAAGCCTCAGTATGTGGGGGCAGATTGGAAAATGAGGAAGGGGAGGTGGTAATGTCATGATTCATATCAGAAAAACTACATAAATCAATTTTATCAAAAATGGACTGTAATCTGTTTGACCTGTCAGTTGCCATAATGGAGGTGATGGTGTACACATAGACAACACAAAAAAACACAAAAAAACTGGGACATACGGACAAACAAGGGCTGGATCAGGGGGGGGAGGCAGGGAAGAGAGGGGTGAGGGACAAAAAGGGTTGGGGGTTAGGGAGGGAAAGAGAGAGGGGAACAGGAGGGGGGAGGGGCCGGTAAAGAGGGGGAGGGGGGAGGAAGGGGAATAGGATAGGGAGGGGGTTGATGAAAGAAAAAAGAAAAAAAAATGGGAGGCAATAAGCACTAAAATTACCCAAATGCATGTAAGCGTAAATATAAATGTAAATAAAAATGTAAATATAAACGTTCAAAGTCTGAATTGGCTTAATACCACAGTGTCCCTGAAATATGTCAAATAAAGTGACAGTGCAATCACACGACTGTCAGTGAGCTGCTCAAGGAGGAATCCAAAAGAGTAAATATAAACAAAAAAAATCCTGTGGGCGCTGCAAACTTCTAGTCTTAGTATGGTAATGTCCAACCTGTTTTAGGATTCCCATGAACAATAGACCTTTGGACATCCGAGCTTATTTTTACAACAGAACCGGCATCTTCAAATGCTGCAAAAGAGGGTGCCTAACATGCCAGTCAATCACCAATGGACGACCAGAAATCATTTCCTCCAAAGGTGATAGATTTCAAATAAAACAATTCCTTACCTGCTCAACTGAGTATATTATCTATGTCCTGTGTTGTCCCTGCAAACTTTTATATTTGGGGCGTACGATTCGCACTTTACGTGTGAGAGTGGGCGAACACCGTAGACTCATCAAAAAAGGCTGCAACAAACATAGCGTCCCGCGCCATTTCCTCCAGGTACATAACAAAAACTTTAAGGTACTGGAGGTCATGGCAATAGAGGCCATACCAAAAGGGACACTAACGGATAACGAAAGGTTTTCCCTCCTTTGCAGGAGAGAAACCTTTTGGATTTACCAACTCGGCTCACTCTCACCTGTGGGTATGAACGAGGAGCTTGACATCTTGAGTATTGTCTGATAATCCAATCCTACCTTGTTTTCAACACCTTTTAATATTTAATATTGTCAATAATTTATTACTGTAATTGTTTGCTACATTTATCCCAACCTTTTAACACATAATTTTTAACACATCATTTTTATGACTAATTTTATTAGCATTATTAGCATTTACCGGTATTATTATCCCTCCCTGTATGTACAATTATTCTACAGTAATTTGATTATTTGATTTAATTGAATTGATTTTATTTCATTAATTCATTTAATTTATAACACATCATCAATTTTCTATTAATTAGCCACATATAATAATTATACGTTCCCATATACTAGTGTATATGGAGAAAGCCCACGCGGATACAGGAAGGACGTGCGGACTCCGGGCGGGTGGTGTCATGGTTGGGATTCGAACCAGAGACACTTTTTGCTGCTGGGTGAGAGTGCTACCCACTACACCACTGTGCCGCCGCACATGTATATACATACACCTGTATATCACCTTATTTATGTCATAAACTCTATTTGTTATTGTGTTAGTTTTATATCACTTGTTATATTTGTTCTTTTTTACCCATTTGTATCTGTAATCTGCGACTACTAATATTACTAATTTGCAAGCTAAGGATGTCTGTTATTGGTTACGGAGGGGTTAACACCAGTCTCCATGTCAGTATTCTGGCCCCTCCCCCTTCCATCACCCCTCCCATTGCCATTGTGCTTATATTGTTGGGCCTATCCTTCCTCCCGTGACTTTGAAAAAGCGTAGCAAATGCGAAACATGTCAGTCATGGCCCTCCATCCATGCTACTACATTGCCACTGGTCTGTGAATCATTGAGTGACATCCATATCTCCGCTGACGCCATCATCAGCGCACCTGGGTCCCTGATTCGCTGTCACCTCTGCCTCCAACCATATTGGACGGCGCTGACGATATCAGCGTGCGCCTGGCTGCCATTTGTGCCTACATCGCCCTCCATGTTTCCTGCAGATCTGCCTATCCATCCACCCCCTCGGAGCCTCCGGCGTAGGGTCTACTGCATCCATCCGTCCCCAACAGGCTGGTCCCTCAGAGCGGTCCGCCTGCCCGCTATCTGCTGTGACATCTGCAATCCCTGGGACCCCAGCTCTACGCTTCAACATCTTGGTGGTCAGGCATGACCTCACTCAAACAGGTACACTAGCTATTACACCAGGCACTTACTCCACCTATCACAGTGGCTATCTGGCTGTACTGTTACAGGCTGTCTCTGGGGACCCTTACTACATTGTTCTGATGTTAACCCCTCTTTCCCAAGAGTCCTCAATGGCATCAACATTATTTACTTCCACCATAAACATTGCTTACTAACTGAAGATCTCGCTTATATTTTTTATATTTTTTTATATATCTTATATATATGGATTTTAGTGTCTCTAGCTATTTGTGCAATCTTATATAATTTTATGCAATTTTTTGACATTTATTAATCTATTTTAACAAGACTATAAAGTTTTATGTCAGTTTAATCGAGCGCTGTATTTGTGTTTTTTTGTGTGTCCTGTTATGTTGACTGACTATCCTCTTCCTCCTCAATGATCCTGCCGATAGCGTGGAAGAACATTTGTGGTTCTGGGTGCCGCCACCGGTGGCTAAGGCCCAATTTTTTAGCCCCTGTTTAACAGGGGCGTGTAATTACAATTTTTGATGCAATGCTTTGCAACAGGGCTCAGTGCTGCGCTCCAAATACAGCATCTGTGATGGGTTGAAGTGTTGTGGCACCAGTGGCTAAGGCCCAATTTTTCAGCCCCTGTTTAACAGGGGCGTGTAATTACAATTTTTGATGCACTGCTTTGCAACAGGGCTCATTGCTGCGCTCCAAATACAGTATCTGTGATGGGTTGAAGTGTTGTGGCACCAGTGGCTAAGGCCCAATTTTTCAGCCCCTGTTTAACAGGGGTGTGTAATTACAATTTTTGATGCAATACTTTGCAACAGGGCTCATTGCTGTGCTCCAAATACAGTATCTGTGATGGGTTGAAGTGTTGTGGCACCAGCACCAGTGCCTAAGGTTCAACAGGGGCATGTAATAACAATTCTTGATCTAATATTTCACAGATGGGCCCATTTTCACAGATGGGCTCATTCCTGCACCCACCAAGAGTAACTGTGAGGACTTACAGTCTTGTGGCACCAGCACCACCGCCATCACCAAAGGCCCAATTTTTCAGCCCCTGTTCAACAGGGGCATGCAATTACAATTCTTGATCTAATATTTCACAGCAGGGCCCATTCATGCGCCCACCAAGAGAAACTGTGAGGGCTTACAGTGTTGTGGCACCAACACCACCACCAAAGGCCCAATTTTTCCTACCACTGTTCAACAATGGCATGTAATTACAATTCCAATTCCAATTACAATTCCTGATATAATAGTTCACAGCAAGGCGTTCCAGCGCCCACCAAGAGTAACTGTGAGGGCTTACAGTGTTGTGGCAACAACAACACCTAAGGGGCAAAATTCTGCAGAGTATATACGGCAGGCCCCTACTTTCAAACATCCAACTTACAAACGACTCCTACTTGCAAACAGAAGGAGACAACAGGAAGTGAGAGGAAATCTACCCCTAGGAAGGGAAATTCTCTCCTGTAAAAGTTAATATGGGGAAAAAGGTGTCTCCTCTCTACTGATGCTTTATCACCAATCCTTGTTTCAATAAAAACCCCACTTTTCCAAAAACATTTGTCTTTGGGACGGAAAGTGAGGTGAAATCTTCTGAACAGGTGCACAGACAACAAAACAAATGTTACAGGGGTGATAACCCTTCCCTATGTTCTCCAAAAAGCTTAAAAATAGATTTGTGGGCTAGAGCTACACTTAAAAAATGTACCTGTTCCAAATTAGAAAAAGATTCTACTTAAGAACAAACCTACAGTACCTGTCTTGTTTGCACCGCCTGTATACTGCTGTTCAGAGTATATAGGGCCTTTCTTTAATTTTGGGTGTGGGGTTCCCCTTAATATCCATGCAAGACCCAAAGGGGCTGGTAGTGGGGTGGGGGGGTACCCATGCCATTTTTCTCAATGATTTTCATCCATATTGCCGGGACCAGACATTACATTAAAGCCGCAAGCAGTTTTAAATGACCATTTTTTTCCTTTAGAAATGTAATTTTGTGCAGAGACAGTTCTAAACACGGGAAACACGTGTCACTTCACAGGCATACATTAGACACCCCCCAGGTACGATATTTAAAGAAATATTTCACTTTTTTTTCACTTTATGCATCATTAAAATGACTGCTACCGAAAAAACTTCAGTTTTTAAAACTTTTTTTTGCATTGATACATGTCCCCTGGGGCAGAACCCGGGTCCCCAAACCCTTTTTAGGACAATGACTTGCATATTAGTCGTTATAATTAGCACTTTTGATTTCGAACATTCGCATCCATTATAATAATAGGGTTCTAAAGTTCGCGCAAACTTTCGGTCCGTTCGCAAGTTCTGGTGCGAACCGAACCGGGGGGTGGCTCATCCCTAACCATAACTTATGAATAAGGGAACCATTGGATACGGAGCATCGCGGACATAAATGCGATGTTTATTTTCCCCAGGCATATAACTTTTGTGGAGTATAGTGAGTTCTGTGTAGGATAAAACATAATACATCCACTTTAACAGACCTGCCATTGCCTACAAGCCCTACACTAATCTCGTCCTATGCAGTTTTTCAAAAGCAGTCATAGATTATTCACATTGTCAATAGAGCTGTTGTGACCTCACCCTTTTATAGTGATGGGCTGATTTATCTGAAAGACCCTTGTTGGCCTTTCTAAGCCAGATAACCCAAGTGTAAAGGCTAAGCACTGGATTACAGTTACAAATAATTTGGTACAGAAAACTTCCACATGAATTCACTTGTACCACAAATTTCAAACCCTGGTTCGCTGGTAGCAGCAAACCAAAACCTCTATCTCTAGTAAGTACAGTGAAGGATGTCATTATACTTTTAACCTGACAGCCTATTGAGTAAAACATGGACTGTAGTAAATTAGCCTCAGTGTGTAAACTCACAAAATCAAGACTGTGCATGTCCTTCTAGGAGTATTGCAGCACTGCCAGCTAAGAGTTTACTTTTCAATGAATGAACCTCCCTAAAAAATATTACTGTATGTGATTAAAGTGGAAAACAATAAAAGAATTTGGAGCTACTTTTTTGAAACTGGGTCAGATTTTAACATTCCTAATTATAAGTATGCTTGTACCGCTCTACTTAAAATGGTATTGTTAAGCCAACGGCAATGCTCATCATACAGCAAGTCTATTTTTAACAAAACTACTCAGAACAGCCAAAAGAAATTCAATTTCTGATAAATGTTGCTGCAAAATCAGATTCATCACCTCGGGGATTAAGAAAAATGCTGAGCCAATTTAATGACAGGATTTAGTTCATTATTTATCTTTTAGGATGTAAATTATTGATTACCATGAATGTTTTATCATTTCGCTGTCCACTGGCTAATTTATAAGAAAAAACATAGCCCTGTGCTACAGTGAACGGTTTATGTACAAGAAGCATCTTCACTGTCTTTGACAGATGAAAATCTGTCAAAATGAAAAATTAACACCTGCACTCTTAATTTATCATATTCTGCCCCTGTTCTATTAATGGCCATACTGCTGTATGTTTTTTTGTGTTTTCTCCTACTAAACAGATACGTTGACTGCTAATGCTAAAGCCTATACTAAAATTCAACAAAGAGATAGATGGCATTACATGCTTATTGAATAACTTTGCAGATCTTGGCAAAACACAATATAATAAAGCGTGTCACACTGTGTAAATTATTTTCTTTAACTTCATCTAAAGGTTCACTAAAGGTATATCTGAGTCTAATATGAGTTTTTAATTCAGTTTACACAGCCAATGTGAAAAACATTATTTCTCTAGAACTGAACACATTTGACATTAAAGGGACATTAAACTAAAGCACAAGTCTAATTACATCAATAATTAACATTTACAATTTATAATGTGCTGTTTTTTTTTCTCAGACCTAAGCAAGCATATTATAATTTCTTTCATTTGAACAATTACAGAATGCACACTCCATGGAAGATTTAAAAAAGGTTTTCACTTCAGTTTTATTTTCTTGGGAAAGTATAAAGCTGTGTGAAGAAAAATATTTTCCATGACTATGTTTATTTGGTAAAGCATACTGTGCAAACTTTAGTAACACTTTAGTAACATTAATATCCTATTCACCTCGCAGCTGACCACTCTTATTGTAAACCAAAAAGTAATTGCCCCCACCCCCATGTTTAAAAACACTATCCTAACATTTGTCTTTTCTAATATAAGATTACAGGGGGTCCCCGACTTACGAATGCCCAACTTACGAACCCCTCCTACTTATGAACTGGGCACTGCGTGGACCCTCTGCCGTTCTGCGCGGTCCATCTGCTGTTCTGCACATGCGCGGCCAGACAGAGCTTCGGAAAATGTCTGAAATGTCCGTAATTGGCCACGCAAGCGCAGAACGGCATTCGACGGAACATCGGAAAACATCGTAAATGTCCGTAATTGTTGTTTTGCGCATGCGCGGTCGACTTACGAACATTTCCGAATTACAAACAGGAGGAAAGTCCCTAACGGGTTCGTAACCCGGGACCCCCTGTATATGATTCTGCCACTACCTTCCTCCTGTCCTGTTATTGTTGCTGAAAACTGAACTAATATCTTATTCTAATTTCTTAGTCCTTGTTATTAAATATATTTTGCTTTCTCAGGCCCATGGATTTTGATTAGACATGGAGCTCAGCTAGATTTCCCTACTATGATTTCTGGGGCCCAATTTACTAAAAGGAAATGCAAGGGAAAATAGAAATTGCTATAAAGGTAATTAACATAATTTCTCATGGGATTACATGAGCATGCTGATCTTTGCACAATAAACAAATGTGATTTCTTAATTGATCTGAGTGTACACTAATGTTAAATGCATGTGGCACAGTCCAATATTGCTGTGCGTGTTGAACAAATGGTAGTTTTCAGAGGGCGTGGCTACCGCACTGCTGCATGGATGTGTAAGTCCACCGCTCCACCGATGGGAATCCACACAAACCGGGGTATCTCCGACCTTTTCCACACCCGCTGACACCTGCCTAAAAGGTCAGCCTTCCTCCTGAGATGACCCGCAAATGAAAAGGAGCATCCCAGCCAAAGAAACTACAAGATTTCTTCTAGCTGGTGGCCTGTAGCACAAGCCAAGATGGATCTCCAGCCTCCTCCAGGGATTCTCTGTCAGCCACGCAGAGTCCGAGCTAACAGTGTGGATCCACCCGAAACTCTCCTGGTGCATCTATGCCTCTCTCCCACAGTCCAGCAAAATCTGAGCCAAACATGGCTGCAGCAGACAACCATCAAAATAAGGTGAGCATATGTCAGGATTCTATGGAGGACGCAAGAGAGCTTGTGGATCCTATCAGTGCTTTCCCCACTACCAACCAGCCAATCTCAGACACCACTTTAAAGGACATGCTTGTCTCCCTCTGCAGTTCCCTGCACGCAGACATGATGGAATGCATGAGCAACTTTAAAGCTGAAGTGGGGGGAGCTGGGAGGAAGTGTTGATCATATTGAAAAGAAAATTTGTGAATTTGCCTCCTCTCATAACAATGATCAATCTGATGAAGTAACATTTCTTAAAGCTAAAGTGGCTAACCTCGAGGACAGGTCAAGAAGGAACAATGTAAAAATACATGGAGTCCCAGAGGCCGTACAACCTGCGCAGTTACAGCAATACGTCCGCAACCTCATGAAAGCATTTCTTCCTTCAACACCAGTCAGATTTGGTTGTTGATCAAATCCATCGGCTACCAAAGCTATCCCATCTCCCAGAAAACATCCCTAGGGATGTTCTGATGGGGGTGCATGAGGGTGCATTTTTATCATACAAAGGAGCTGATTATGATAGCTTTTCCTAAAAATTCGCAACCTCCTGAAAAATTCTCAAACATTCAGCTATATGCAGACCTCTCGCAATACACAATCCAAAACGCAAATCATTATTACCCATAACAAAGGCATTACGCAACCACAGCATTGTTTATCGCTGGGGCTATACAATGAAACTAGCTATCAATCGAGACTGAAATACCTCAGTGATTACAAACCTAGAGGATGGTCTGGCACTGCTCCGCTCCACTCCTGGGGCATTATTCCTGACCAAGAGCTCATCCTCCCCTGCCAGGCTGAACACCCAGGGCGATTTGGCAAATGGTGTCGCATAAGAAGAAAAATAAAAAGCACAATGAATAAATACCCCACTCACAAAACAATTCTCAACCTACTTTATTCCTGAAGCACTATGGAGAACATAGCGCGCAAATTTTCCCCTCCTAAGCAATGGGCAGTTATCCTGCCTCTAGATTCACGTTTTAAATCTACTTATTTACTGAACTGTTTTCCTCCATGTTACTTGACTTTGTTATCCTTTTCCCTTCTGTTTTCTTCCCCTCTTACTGCTCACCAGTTTGACCTACATGAGATGAACTTCAACTTCACCAGGAACTGCTAAGAGAGCCTCAGCTTGGAAGGAAGCTCTCAATCTGATGTACTGTGCATACAAGAGACAGACTTCTCGACCTGTAAAACTCCCCATTTCCAACACAACACAATTTTCCACATATTTGTACGGCATCTGCACCTACGAAACAAAAAGGCGTACTTATCGCCATTAGAGACTCTGTGGCCTTCACCCTGCATGAGGTCCAAGCTGACCCAGAGGGAAGATATCTAATCCTGATAGGAGAACTTAACAACAAACCCTACACTATTGTAAGTCTCTGCGCTCGCACCAAATCAGTTTTCTACAGAAATAGTTTTGGAAGGTTAATGCAATCCAAAAGGATGCTTTAGTAATGTGTGGAGACTATAACCTTATGGTGGACTACAGAATGGACACTACCTCCAAATCTAAACGTCCCCTACCCATGTTACAACCCCTACTCTATGTTGAGGATGTCTACGATGTCTGGAGATGCCAACATTCCAACGAACGGGACTACACATTCCACTCATCCAGACATAACTCGTACGCAAGAATAGACTTGATTCTGGTTGACAAAATGCTGTTACAAGCAGTGTCCTCCTCCACTATACACGACATCTCGTGGTCTGACCACGCACCTGTCTCTAACATAGTGGTTAAGAGGCACACTCCGAGCCCTGCATATGTGTGGCGTGCTAATTCCCATATACTTCAAACGCCTTCCCATGCTACTACCATTACTAAAAATCTGAATACATTTTTCTAATTGTACACTCAATCTGTATCTGACTCTACTACACTGTGGTGTGCCCATAAGGCCTTTATTAAAGGAACTATTTTCAACTGTGTTAATGGGAGAAAAGGCAGAGGACACAAAAATGATTCGACTCCTTGGGGAAATTAGGACTTTACAGTCCCTGAACAAGAACACTGCTGATAAACACACAGCAGATAAACTTTCCAAACTTCACTCTGATCTCAGGCTTCCTGCTCATTGAACAGTACGACAGACATATCGACTCCCTCAAACTATCCCATTACTCATATGGCAATCAAGCAAACTTCAAACAAAGGGAAACTTCTTGCTCAATGGCCTAAAGAACGTAGAACCCAATTAAAATTTCCGTACTTAATCCATCCCTTAGACAACAAACAACAAATCTTCAATCCGAAGGATATAGCAAATGCCTTTGCTGAATACTACTCCTCACTGTACAATCTTAAAAACGATCCTAATACCCCACAACCCACAGAGGAAACTATACAAGCCTTTCTGAAAGGTATCATTCTCCTTTCTCTCTCACAGACACAACTAACATCTTTCAACACTCCCATTACTGAGCCTGAGATCATGAAAGTGTTTAAAACTCTGCCTTCTGGCAAATCACAAAGACCTGATGGTTTAACAAATGACTATTATAAAATCTTTCAAAACATACTATCCCCATCATTACCGTCGGTCTTCACTGATGCAATGTCCTCTGCCTCATTTCCCTCTGAAATGCTTAAAGCATATGTTATCACCATTCCTTAGGAACTCTTATCCCTACCGCTGGTGCACCTCTTCTCTCAAATACTTAGGGGTTCACCTTACACCATCATATTCCACCCTTTATTCATCCAAATATGTCCCTTTGTTCAAATCTATCAAAGCCATGCTAAATAGATGGAACCCCCTCCCGATATCTTGGATAGGCAGGATTAATGTGTTATAAAGATAATAAATGCGGCGCCTAAAATAGTGACAAAGCCCAGAGACACGTATGAATCTAGGTATGTAGTAGGTGAAGAATAAGTGACTTCAAGTGATCTAGTGAACTGATAACCAGGTGCAGATACACAAATCATAAATTCACACCAAAATCTATATGTCACAATGTAATATGAACATATAACAAAAAAAGTTCAGTGAAAATGTCCAGTATGAGAACTAGAATCAAAAGAGTAGGTAAATGTGAATGTAATCATCAGAGCGTGGTCTCCACATATAGAATCAAGCTGGCTTATGGTTCATACATAGCATTACTTCAGACCGTTGTGGCACCCAGGGATGTGACTCCAACACCAGGAAGGGGGAGAAGAAATGAATACTCTTACCCCTAAACGTGGACTCACACACCAGCGGTGGTGGGTCAAACAGGCGACAGGTGCAGTTGTAGATTCATCTGGGTATCTCCTCACAGACTAGCCATAGAAGGGATGGACTCACGGAATCAGCTCTCTCCAAGGCAGTGACACAGAATTCCAGACTGTCTTGACCTCAAGCCTCAGAGTAGGACTGCCCTTGACTCAAGGCCCCATGAAGCCTCCCCTTCGCTCTCCAAGCTGGCCTACGACCCTTCAGCCTTAAACCAGTGGTCATCAACACTGTCATCAGAGCACTGATGGCTAGTCTGTGAGGAGATACCCAGATGAATCTACAACTGCACCTGTCGCCTGTTTGACCCACCACCGCTGGTGTGTGAGTCCACGTTTAGGGGTAAGAGTATTCATTTCTTCTCCCCCTTCCTGGTGTTGGAGTCACATCCCTGGGTGCCACAACGGTCTGAAGTAATGCTATGTATGAACCATAAGCCAGCTTGATTCTATATGTGGAGACCACGCTCTGATGATTACATTCACATTCACCTACTCTTTTGATTCTAGTTCTCATACTGGACATTTTCACTGAACTTTTTTTGTTATATGTTCATATTACATTGTGACATATAGATTTTGGTGTGAATTTATGATTTGTGTATCTGCACCTGGTTATCAGTTCACTAGATCACTTGAAGTCACTTATTCTTCACCTACTACATACCTAGATTCATACGTGTCTCTGGGCTTTGTCACTATTTTAGGCGCCACATTTATTATCTTTATATTTTATCTTTTGCATTGTGTCTGATTGCTGATGCTGGCAGCCTTATATATATATATATATATTTTTTTTTTTACTTGTTTCATTTAGTAGCGCAATTTTTTTCCCCATTTTGGATTTTCTTAGGATTAATGTGTTGAAGATGTCTGTTATGCCAAAACTATTGTATTTTTTTGAAACGCTACCTGTCCCTATCCCAATGGCTCAATTGAAACTCCTTAAACGGTGGTTTCTTAATTTTATCTGGAAAGACAGGGCTCATAGAGTGGCCAGTTTGGTTATCCCCCAGAGGTCAGGGAGGTATGGGTGCTCCGGATATTTACAAGTATTACCTGACTTCCCACCTCCGTGCGGTGGTGTCCCAGGCTAGTCTGCGACCCCCGAACCGATGGACGGAGATAGTGATGGGCTCTCTGTTCCCGACTCATCCATGTTCCCTTGTGTGGTCACCTGCATTATTCTCGGATACCAAGCTCCAAGACCTCTGTTTGGGCCCTATGCTGTTCTCACTCAGGATATGGCGCTCCTGTCACACCAAACTCTCTCTTTCATCCTCGTGTCCCCCCTTTTTAATGTACTTTTTAATCCCTTACTCCCTGATAGTCTTTCGCACCTTCGGATGTTTCCCTGGGCACAGGCAGGCCTGTTCCAACATTTTGTGCACCCAGTTACACGCAAACTTCGCTCCTTTCAGGACCTTCGATCTACAAGCCAAATCCCAAACCATTTGTTATATTAATATCTCGAAATAACTCATTATTTAGCAACACTCTTGTCCTCTCTTACTCTAACCAAACCTACACATTTCAAAGTTATTTGTTCTCAGGGACCATACCAAACGCGACTAATATCCGCTATATATCATCTGCTACAAGAGAATCTCCTGCTTTTCAAGGAACCCCACTCATATATGCGTAAATGGTCGCATCTTACACAACAACACATCTCTCCCCCCCAATGGGCTAAAATTTGGACCTCAACTTCCAAAATATCCAGGTGTGTGGTGCAAAGAGAGACAGCATTTAAAGTGCTATGCTTCTGGTATAGGACTCCTGAGGTTTTACATCAGTATGATCCCTACCTCTCCCCTGTCTGTTGGAGGTGTGGTAAACTCAGAGGTACTCATTATCATATTTTTTGGCAATGTGAACTGATTGCTCCTTTCTGGTCAATGGTTGTGTCCTTGCTGCAGCAGATTTTAGAATCCCCCATCCCGTTGTATGCGATACATCTCCTTCTGGGTCTCCCATTCCCTGGATTGGGAAAAGCTCCAAACAAATTGGCCTCCTATGTCTTACTAGCAGCAAAAAGAGCTATTCCTGCATGTTGGTTGTCCACCTCCTCTCCAACCCAGGCTCAGCTTATACAAGCTATCAATGACATCCACAGAATGGAGCATATGACAGCCAAGGTAGAGGATGCTGTTGATAGATTTGACAAGATATGGGATTTTTGGGACCGCTCTATATACAGTTTTCCTCATTGAAATCACTACTAGCATCCTACATACAGCTTCTATTTCATTTGTCAATGTTCCTCCCCTGCTTCCTCTGTGTTTTTTTAAGGTTCTTAGATGCCCTTTACTTCTATTCCCCCCCTTTTTTCTTTGCCCCCATCTCTTCGTACCTACCCAACTCACACCCATTTGTTATTGGACATAGCCTTCTTATTCTCTGGTAGCTCCCCCTGTTTGATGATCAACTTATGCTACTTCCTTTTTGTTTGTCTTTGTATTATTTTTAATATTTTCGTATACATTGCGTTCATTACCGCTGTTTTATTTTATTTTTTCTCAAATGTTTGTTTTTTTAATTTGACATTTCAATATCGTTCGATATGTATTCTTCTGAATTTTTTCCATAAAAATACAATTTAAAAAATATATATATATATTTTTTTTTTCAGAAAATTGTGTTTGAAAAACCGCTGGACATGAAAGTTGCATCACCCAACATTTTATTCTCTAGGGCCTCAGCTTAAAACATATATACAGTATATCATGTTTTGGTGTTTGAACTATTTTTCTTGCAGTAAAATGATGATTTTTATAAATACAAGAGAAATTTTAGAATTGGCCTTTGTGGGAATTTAAAGTGGTCAAAATTATTTTGTTCTTTCCTAAACTAGTCTTTGTACTGTATGGCTTGATAGACAAATAGAGGAACTAACAAATGAGGAAGGAGGAAATTACATTCATACAAAGGGGAGGAATTACAAAAAATTATATTAATTTAAACAATGATCATAGGGTGGCAGCATAACAAAAAAAAATTAGGTAGTAAAACAGCATAGACTATGTACATGAATTCAATTGCATTGCTCGTATACTGTTGGAGGCAGAACATATATCTATATAAGTATAGCAATACCCCCAGTTAACAGGGCTGCTGGAATAATTATTTTGGGCCCCTGTAATGCACCCTGTCAACCCCTGGCAGTTGGCTCTAACCTCCCCTGGCACAGCTAGTAGGAGGTGGTAGGATTGTGTAGCCTGCAACTCACGGAGACACAATCCTATATTAGAACACATACAGCAATGTAATTTAACTGTTCTTACCCGTCTCCTCTGCAAGTAAATGACACAACACCAGTATATTTAACCCTTGCACTTTTACTCAGTTGGTTTGGTAAGAATATAATCACAGTTTACATATCATGTGCAGAGCCCTGCAATAAAAGAGTATCTCAGCAAACAGACAGATATACAGTATGATGCATAAGTCTAACAGTCCCCGCTGCAGCTATTCTCCCTCGTCGCAAAAATGGCGCCCAGTAATATCTACGCTAAGTCAGGCCTGACTGTACTATGTAGAAGTTCTGTGGGAGAAATTCTTCGCTAGAAAACGGTGGTGCACTTGCTAAAGAAACAACTGTAATCCACAGGGTAAAAGGGGTTTTGATAACTTGGTGAATAAAGGAATACTCTAAAGCTGCTCCGATGCACTGTCCCTCTGGTGCGCAGCACAACACTAATGAAAGCACCAGTTAAACAGTTATTGGGCCTAGAGATCCTATGTAGTTCTCTGAGCAGGTGCTCTCTCACCCAACCGGACCAGTCTGTGTCCGTATCTTCCGCTGCTGTGTCTTGGTACACAGGTCTCATGACATCCAAGTCTTCGGTCCTCCGGGAAGCGATGCAGCAACGGTATGCAGAACGTCCCTCAGGTTCCTCGGTGAGAGCGTAAGGCTCTTTGGAGAAAGGCCCAGGCTTCAGGCCCTGTAGCACCGCAGGCTCGGAAAGGAGTTACTTTTGCGGTGTCCAAAGAGACTGAAGCCGGCTCCGCCTCTTACTTATAAAGTCCACCCCAGCAGTCTTTGCGTGGGGCAATGCACCCTGGTTGGCCAGTGGGGTTATGGGTACAGTAGTCTCTGTGGCCTTAAAGGAAACCCCCGCTACACACTCCCCCCACTCAGAATCTTTGGTCCCCAAAACCAGCATCAACAATATGTACAAACAAGGTAATGAAGGGCTGCAAAGGAGCCCAGCAGAGGAATCTCCCACCAAGCATGGGAGGGGAGATTGTCCTGCACACAGGTCACATCAGTTAGGGTGGCCTGCCTAACTGTGCCAGAGAGTGAGTCGGGGTTGCCCTCCACCAAATGCACAGTGGCGGGGCCTGGGTTCTCTACAGTACTTCTCGCAGTCACCACAGTGTCTTCAGAACACTCCCCCATCTGGGTGTAGGTTAGCTTCCGGGGAGGACGTATGGTTCTTTTAGCTCTTTGTTCTCTGGGGGTCAATGCCTCAGATACTACAGGTTCTTCCACTGGGTTAGGTGTAGGAATTTCTTCTGTTTCTGAGGCACTCGAATCAGATGCAGAAAGATACATGGAGTCTCTTGGATCGTCAACAGGGAAGGATTCTATGGCATCTTTCCACTCCTCAGTCTGGGTATAGGATGGAATAAACTCAGTGGCTTCCAGATTTAAAGTATCATCAGGGACATCCTCAGAAGGTGGAAGGTCTATGGACAGAGGTTTGGGTGCCTGGGACGGCCACAACCACTCAACTTCCAGTTGACAGAGTTGTCTGAGACCTGGTGTTGGGTCTGGGAGTATTCAAGCTTGAGGGTAGCTCGGGGAAATCCGGGGTAGGAGGTATCCTGACTGCTTCAGAAAGGGGTAGCAGATGGTTTCCGTGCCAGATCTTCAGCGGCCCCACTCTTCCTTCAGGCTTCAGCTGATACATGGGTAGACCAGGCAGTTTTTTACAAATCACAAAGGGCTCTGACTTCCACCTGTCTGCCAGCTTGTGCTTTCCTGGAACACCCAAGTTTCTCAGCAACACTCTGTCTCCGGGCTGCAGATCCTGGATCTGGACCCTAAGGTCAAAGTTCCGTTTATTCCGGGCTCCTCTCTGGTCTGAAGTTTATTGGGCCTTCTCATAGGCCAGCTTTAAGCTCTTCCACAGTCTGTCTACTAGTGATGAGCCGAACACCCCCGGGTTCGGTTCGCACCAGAACCCGCGAACGGACCGAAAGTTCGAACGAACATTAGAACCCTATTAAATACAATGGATGCGAACGTTCGAATTCTAAAGTGCTAATTATAACAACTATTATGCATGTTATTGTCCTAAAAAGGGTTTGGGAACCCGGGTTCTGCACCAGGGGACATGTATCAATGCAAAAATAAGTTTTAAAAACGGTCGTTTTCCGGGAGCAGTCATTTTAATGATGCATAAAGTGAAAAAAAAAAGTCAAATATTCCTTTAAATATCGTACCTGGGGGGTGTCTAAAGTATGCCTGTGAAGTGCCACGTGTTTCCCGTGTTTAGAACTGTCCCTGCACAAAATGACACTTCTAAAGGAAAAAAAAGCCATTTAAAACTGCTTGCGGCTTTAATGTAATGTCTGGTCCCGGTAATATGGATGAAAATCTTTAAGAAAAATGGCATAGCTACCCCATGACCCCCCCCCTACCCCAGCCCATTACCAGCCCCTTTGGGTCTTGTATGGATATTAAGGGGAACCCCGCACATAAAATAAAAAAGGCCCTATATACTCTGAACAGCCGTATACAGGCGGTGCATACAAGACAGGGACTGTAGGTTTGTTCTTATGTAGAATCTGTTTGTAATTTTGAACAGGTACATTGTTGAAGTGTAGCTCCAGACCAAAAATCTATTTTTAAACTTTTTGGAAAACATAGGTAAGGGTTATCACCCCTGTAACATTTGTTTTGCTGTCTGTGCCCCTGTTCAGAACATTTCACCTCACTTTCCGTCCTAATGACAACTGTTTTTGAAATGTGGTGTTTTTCTTGAAACAAGGATTGCTGATAAAGCATCAGTACAGAGGAGACACCTTTCTCCCATATTTATTCTTACAGGAGAGAATTTTCCTTCCTAGTGGTAGATTTCCTCTCACTTCCTGTTGTCTTCTTGCGTTTGCAAGTAGGAGTCGTTTGTAAGTTGGATGTTTGAAAGTAGGGACCTGCCGTATATACTCTGCAGAAATAGGCCCCTTAGTTGTTGGTGTTGGCACAACACTCTAAGCACTCACAGTTACTCTTGGTTGGTGCTGGAACGCCCTGCTGTCAACTATTATATCAGGAATTTTAATTACATATAATTGTTGAACAGTGGTAGTAAAAATTGGGCCTTTGATGGTGGTGCTGGTGCCACAACACTGTAAGCCCTGACAGTTACTCTTGGTGGGTGCAGCAATGGGCCCTGCTGTGAATTATTAGATCAAGAATTGTAATTACATGCCCCTGTTGAACAGGGGCTGAAAAATTGGGCCTTAGGCACTGGTGGCACAACACTGCAACCCTTCACAGATACTGTACTTGGAGCACAGCAATGAGCCCTGTTGCAAAGTATTGCTTCAAAAATTGTAATGACACGCCCCTGTTAAACAGGGGCTGAAAAATTGGGCCTTAGGCACTGGTGGCACAACACTGCAACTCCTCACAGATACTGTACTTGGAGCACAGCAATGAGCCCTGTTGCAAAGTATTGCTTCAAAAATTGTAATTACACGCCACTGTTAAACAGGGGCTGAAAAATTGGGCGTTAGGCACTGGTGGCGGCACCCATAAACAAAAATGATCTTCCAAGCTATCATCATCAATCGTACCATTGAGGACTCGGAGGAGGAGGATAGCCAGTCAACATAACAGCACAGGCACTCAGCATCAGCATCAGTCTTGAAGGGATGTGACATTTTAAAATCAATTAGTCTGTTATATCAGCATCAGGTGTGTGGTAGCTGGTGGTGATCCAAGACTGGTTCATCTTGATGAAAGTCAGTCGATCAACCGAGTCGGTGGACAGGCGCACCCTGTGATCCGTGACAAATCCTCCAGCAGCACTGAATGTGCGTTCCGAAAGAACGCTGGATGCAGGACAGGCCAGTAGCTCAATTGCATACTGTGCAAGCTCTGGCCAGTGATCCATCCTCAAGACCCAGTAAGCCAGAGGATTTTCGGTGGGGAAGGTGTCCAAGTCTGACCTTGCCCCTAGATATTCCTGCACCATGTTTATCAGACGCTGGCGATGGTTGCTGGAACCGATCATACTTTGGGGCTGCGGACTAAAGAATTGTCTGAACGCATCGGTCAGACGGCCACCTTCCCCACCGCTCCTTCTTTGACTGGCCGAAGCCTCAGCAACTCGTTGTCCAGGACCAGGAGTTTGCAACCTCCCAGTCTCTGGGAACGCGTTGCACAGACCTTTCTGCAAGGCCTCCCGGAGTTGTCTCATCCTCTGCTCCCTCTGCGACGGTAACATAAGGTCCGCAACCTTACCCTTGTACCGTGGATCAAGGAGAGTGGCCAGCCAGTAATGGTCCCTCTCCTTGATCCGAAGAATACGAGGATCCTTCCGCAGACTTTGCAGGATCAGGGAGGCCATGCAGCGTAGGTTTGCTGAGGCATTCGCTCCGGAGTCCTCTGGGTCACTAAGGACGACATGATCCGCAGCCACCTCCTCCCAGCCACGTACAAGTCCACTGGTTTCTTGGGACTGTAAATCATCCCTAAAAGACTGCTGCTGATGATGCTGAGTGCCAGCCTCCACCTCCATGCTGACACAATCCTCCTCCTCCTCCTCCTCCTCCTCCTCCTCCTCTTCCTGTGCGATGGGTGGGACAGAAGGAACACTGTCTGGGTAAAGGGGGCCTTGAGAGGCAAGGAAGTCCTCCTCTTCCTGCCTCTGTTCTGCCTCAAGTGCCCTGTCCATTATTCCACGCAGCGTGTGCTCCAACAGGTGGACAAGAGGTACAGTGTCACTGATGCATGCACTGTCACTGCTCACCATCCTCGTGGCCTCCTCAAATGGTGCCAGGACAGTGCATGCATCCCTGATCATGCCCCACTGGCGTGGAGAAAAAAAACCAAGCTCCCCTGACCCTGTCCTGGTGCCGTAGTCGCACAGGTACTCATTGATGGCCCTCTGCTGCGTGTGCAGCCGCTGCAGCATGGCCAACGTTGAGTTCCACCTGGTGGGCATGTCACATATAAGGCGGTTCTTGGGCAGGTTCAACTCCTTTTGCAGCTCAGCCAGGCGAGCACTGGCATTATAAGATCTGCGGAAATGCACACAGACTTTCCTGGCCTGCCTCAGGACATCCTGTAAGCCCGGGTACCTGCCCAAGAACCGCTGCACCACCAGGTTAAGGACGTGAGCCACACAGGGCACATGGGTCAGTTGTCCCTGTCGGAGGGCGGAGAGGAGGTTGGTGCCATTGTCGCAAACCACCATTCCTGGCTTAAGCTGGCGTGGCGTCAACCACCTCTCGGCCTGGCCCTGCAGAGCAGACAGGACCTCTGCCCCAGTGTGGCTTCTGTCCCCCAAACACACCAGCGCAAGCACGGCATGGCATCTTTTTGCCTGCGTACTTGCGTAGCCCCGTGAACGGCTACGGAGCACCGCTGGTTCATAGGACAAACCACAGGAAGAGGCCATGGAGGAAGAAGAAGAGGAGGGGGTGGAGGAGAGAGGTGTGTCACAACCAGTAGTAGCATTTTGGAGGCGTGGCGGTGGGACAACCTCCAACACTACTGCACCTTGTCCTGAATCCTTCCCAGCTGCCAAAAGAGTGACCCAATGGGCCGTGAAAGAAAGGTAACGTCCCTGTCCATGCCTGCTGGACCATGAGTCAGCGGTAATATGCACCTTACCGCTGACCGCCCTGTCCAGCGAGGCCAAGACATTGCCTTCCACATGCCGGTAGAGAGCCGGAATAGCCTTCCGTGAGAAAAAGTGGCGTTTGGGAACCTGCCACTGAGGAACCGCACATTGCACAAACTCACGGAAGGGGGCCGAGTCTACCAACTGAAAAGGCAGCAGTTGAAGCGCTAGCAATTTAGCCAAGCTAGCATTCAACCGCTGGGCATGTGGATGGCTGGGAGTGAACTTCTTTCGACGGTCCAGCAGCTGGGGCAGGGAAATTTGCCTGCTAGAATCGGACGTCGGTGTACTGCTAGCAGAGTGGGCGCAAGTACTTGGCTGTGACACACCTAATTCTACACCTTCATTCCTCTCAGTGCATGTTTCAGAGAGGACTGAAGTTATAGTGGGGTTGGAGATCCCAGCTGATGCGGTGCAAGGAGAGGTCCGCTTTGTTCTTTGGTGTGGGTCTTTGAGGTAGGCTTGCCAACGAGCTGCATGGCAGGTCAACATATGTCTGGTCAGGCATGTGGTACCCAAGCGGCTGATGTTTTGGCCACGCGATATACGCTTGAGACATATGTTGCAAACAGCAGCTGTGCGATCTGATGCACTAGCCTCAAAAAAGGCCCACACCAAAGAACTTTTTGAATGACGGGCAGAGGCAGCGCCCTGCACAGGCGGAGCTCTGCGGTGTGATTCCGTCGGTGTACTGCCCTTACGCTGGCCACCAAAGGGCATCCTGCCTCGTTGGAGATGTGCCTCCTCCTCATCCTCCTCCTCCTCCTCTCTCCTATTAGGCACCCACGTGGAGTCATTGACCTCATCATCCCCTCCCTCCTCATCACTGGAGCCAATCTGGCAGTATGCTGCAGCTGCTGGAACATGACTGCCAGATTGGTGTCCTTCTTGAGCATCCCCTCTGTCTGCTCTCACGCTACTGCCTTCCTCTAGCTGGGTTTCATCATCAGACCCTTCGAAACGCTGGGCATCCTCCTGGAGCATGTACCCAACACTGTGCTGAAACAGTTCGGGGGACTCCTCAGGAGGAGGACATGGTGGGTCTAGGGAAGGAGTGACTGATGATTTGTCTGACATTGATACCAGGGAAGACGACGCTTTGGCAGCTGCTTTTCCAGTACCCTGAGCCTGGGTGAGAGAGGATGAGGAGGAGGAGGAGGGCTTGGTCATCCACTCTACCAAGTCTTCGGCATGATGTGGCTCAACATGTCCAGCTGCCGAAAAGAAGGACAAGCGTGTCCCATGGCCATGTGCTGATGACAATGCACCGCGTCCACGACCAGCACTGTTGCCCCCAGACACAGAGCCTGCTTGCCCTCTTTTATTGCCTCCTGACTGTCTGCCTCTCCTTGTTTGCCTTCCAGACATTCTAATAGATGGCCTGCAGGGAGATGGGAAAAAAGCAATAAGGGCTACCTTCAGGTGTCCTTCTCTGTCCCTTGAAACAAGGACTTTCACAGTGAAAGAAACTGACACTGTCCCTACCTAGAGTTTTCTGTCCCTAGAATAAATGTTTTTTTTAATCACAATATAGCACAAGGACAATTCACTCAATGTCTCTCCAGGTCCCTGGAAACAAGGACTTGCAGAGTGAAAGAAACTGACACTGTCCCTACCTAGAGTTTTCTGTCCCTAGAATAAATGTTTTTTTTAAGCACAATATAGCACAAGGAAAATTAACTCACTGTCCTTACAGGTCCCTGGAAACAAGGACTTGCAGAGTGAAAGAAACTGACACTGTCCCTACCTAGAGTTTTCTGTCCCTAGAATAAATGTTTTTTTTAAGCACAATATAGCACAAGGACAATTAACTCACTGTCCTTACAGGTCCCTGGAAACAAGGACTTGCAGAGTGAAAAAAAAAAACACTCTCCCTACCTAGAGTTTTCTGTCCCTAGAAAAAATGTTTTTTTTAAGCACAATATAGCACAAGGACAATTAACTCACTGTCCTTACAGGTCCCTGGAAACAAGGACTTGCAGAGTGAAAGAAAAAAAACACTCTCCCTACCTACAGTTTTCTGTCCCTAGAAAAAATGTTTTTTTTAATCACAATATAGCACAAGGAAAATTAACTCACTGTCCTTACAGGTCCCTGGAAACAAGGACTTGCAGAGTGAAAGAAAAAAAACACTCTCCCTACCTACAGTTTTCTGTCCCTAGAAAAAATGTTTTTTTTAATCACAATATAGCACAAGGAAAATTAACTCACTGTCCTTACAGGTCCCTGGAAACAAGGACTTGCAGAGTGAAAGAAACTGACACTGTCCCTACCTAGAGTTTTCTGTCCCTAGAATAAATGTTTTTTTTAAGCACAATATAGCACAAGGAAAATTAACTCACTGTCCTTACAGGTCCCTGGAAACAAGGACTTGCAGAGTGAAAGAAACTGACACTGTCCCTACCTAGAGTTTTCTGTCCCTAGAATAAATGTTTTTTTTAAGCACAATATAGCACAAGGACAATTAACTCACTGTCCTTACAGGTCCCTGGAAACAAGGACTTGCAGAGTGAAAAAAAAAAACACTCTCCCTACCTACAGTTTTCTGTCCCTAGAAAAAATGTTTTTTTTAAGCACAATATAGCACAAGGACAATTAACTCACTGTCCTTACAGGTCCCTGGAAACAAGGACTTGCAGAGTGAAAGAAAAAAAACACTCTCCCTACCTACAGTTTTCTGTCCCTAGAAAAAATGTTTTTTTTAATCACAATATAGCACAAGGAAAATTAACTCACTGTCCTTACAGGTCCCTGGAAACAAGGACTTGCAGAGTGAAAGAAAAAAAACACTCTCCCTACCTACAGTTTTCTGTCCCTAGAAAAAATGTTTTTTTTAATCACAATATAGCACAAGGAAAATTAACTCACTGTCCTTACAGGTCCCTGGAAACAAGGACTTGCAGAGTGAAAGAAACTGACACTGTCCCTACCTAGAGTTTTCTGTCCCTAGAATAAATGTTTTTTTTAAGCACAATATAGCACAAGGACAATTAACTCACTGTCCTTACAGGTCCCTGGAAACAAGGACTTGCAGAGTGAAAGAAACTGACACTGTCCCTACCTAGAGTTTTCTGTCCCTAGAATAAATGTTTTTTTTAAGCACAATATAGCACAAGGACAATTAACTCACTGTCCTTACAGGTCCCTGGAAACAAGGACTTGCAGAGTGAAAGAAAAAAAACACTCTCCCTACCTACAGTTTTCTGTCCCTAGAAAAAATGTTTTTTTTAATCACAATATAGCACAAGGAAAATTAACTCACTGTCCTTACAGGTCCCTGGAAACAAGGACTTGCAGAGTGAAAGAAAAAAAACACTCTCCCTACCTACAGTTTTCTGTCCCTAGAAAAAATGTTTTTTTTAATCACAATATAGCACAAGGAAAATTAACTCACTGTCCTTACAGGTCCCTGGAAACAAGGACTTGCAGAGTGAAAGAAACTGACACTGTCCCTACCTAGAGTTTTCTGTCCCTAGAATAAATGTTTTTTTTAATCACAATATAGCACAAGGAAAATTAACTCACTGTCCTTACAGGTCCCTGGAAACAAGGACTTGCAGAGTGAAAGAAACTGACACTGTCCCTACCTAGAGTTTTCTGTCCCTAGAATAAATGTTTTTTTTAAGCACAATATAGCACAAGGACAATTAACTCACTGTCCTTACAGGTCCCTGGAAACAAGGACTTGCAGAGTGAAAGAAAAAAAACACTCTCCCTACCTACAGTTTTCTGTCCCTAGAAAAAATGTTTTTTTTAATCACAATATAGCACAAGGAAAATTAACTCACTGTCCTTACAGGTCCCTGGAAACAAGGACTTGCAGAGTGAAAGAAAAAAAACACTCTCCCTACCTACAGTTTTCTGTCCCTAGAAAAAATGTTTTTTTTAATCACAATATAGCACAAGGAAAATTAACTCACTGTCCTTACAGGTCCCTGGAAACAAGGACTTGCAGAGTGAAAGAAACTGACACTGTCCCTACCTAGAGTTTTCTGTCCTGTGACAGCAGGAAGGTAAAGTCACCTGGTTGCATCCAGGGGGGTAGATATATTTCGCCCAGATTCAGGCTTTACGCCGATTTATACAACTAGGGAGTTGATGAAGCCCAGCTGAGGCTAGTGGGCTCATGAATGACTCATACCTCTAGGGAGAGTGCTGGGCGTCGTGAGGCAGGGAGTTGATGAGACCAGCTGAACCTTGTCAGCTCATTTAGGCCTCTATAAGAAATCCCAGCTTCATTAGATGTTAGCTCATGCCTGGAAGCAGACCTGTGTGGACTGTCTAGGGAGAGTGAACCCCTGTGCGGTGAGAGAAAGCCTGTGTGGCTATATTTTGCTTGGACATTTAAAACCAGGGACTAGGACAGCACTAGGCTGATCCCAGTCGTTAGTTAGGAAACCTGTAAGTTTAGTCAGAGGTCAAGTTGACCAGGATTTATTTTGTGTTTGTTTTTTTTGCCTTGCTGTGTTTTTGTCACTGTAAATAGAAAATAAACCGCACCTTTTTTTTGATTTTGAAAACCACAACCTCCGTCTGCTGGGCCTGTTTTTGGGTGGGGAGCCCATCCCGGGGGTCACACATACCCGCTGCCGAGCTAGCCCCCTCACAGTTGGTGGAGAACCAGTGGCAGTTTTTTTTTAAGCCAGCATGGAGGAGATACTGAAACAGCTGGCTCTAGCAAATGCCAATCAACAGCAGACAAATGCAGGTTTGCAAAGGAGCCTTGCAGCCCAGCAGCAAGCTCATCAACAGAGCCTTGCAACTTTACAACAGAGTCTGGAGGCTCAGCAACAAGCCCAACAGCAATCTGAGGCCCGCTTCATAGACCTGTTGCAGAAGCAAGAGCAGAGACTACAACAACAGATGGAAGCAGTAATGCAGCAACGTCCGCAGACCGGTGAGGAAAGCCGTCCCACTAATACCGCGTCCTTTGGGGTGAGTCGTTTATTGACAAAAATGACTGGAGAGGATGATCCAGAGGTATTTTTGACCACATTTGAAAGGACCGCTGAAAGAGAAAAGTGGCCTGAGGAGCAGTGGGCTGGACTGGTGGCTCCTCTGTTAACGGGTGAATCGCAGAAAGCTTACTATGACCTAGAGCCTGACCAAGCAAAAGACTATGTGATGCTAAAAGCTGAAATATTGGCAAGGCTGGGTGTCACCCTGGCTGTCCGGGCTCAGCGTGTGCATAACTGGACTTTCCAGCTTGGAAAACCCCCCAGGTCTCAAATGTATGATCTCATTCACCTGAGCAGAAAGTGGCTACAGCCAGAGACTTTGTCCGCACCAAAGATTGTGGAACGTGTTGTAATGGATCGGTTTTTGAGAGCTCTTCCTACTGCCATCCAAAAGTGGGTAAGCCATGGAGACCCAGAGACGGCCGATGGTCTTGTGGATCGTGTGGAGAAATACTTGGCTACAGAGAACCTGACGGCCTCTTCCAGAGACACTCGGACTTTCCACCCTAAGACCAGACCATCCCCAGGGGCGGATAAGATGATTCCAAGGGGTAAGGGTGGAGAGAGTGAGAGGGTGGGAGCTCTACCCCAAGTTTGGCGAGAACAGCCTGGGAAATCAGCGGCTCAAGAGGCGGCAAGAAGGATCGTTTGCTACCGCTGCCGGCAAGCGGGACATATTGCAGCAAATTGCCCGGTTTTGGAGGAACCCATGCAGTGTGACTTTCTGACGGGCAGACGTCAGTCGCTGTGTGCGACAGTCGCATGCACTGCCATTCGGGGAACTGAGAAACATTTATGCAAAATGTGTATTAATGGTAGAAATGTTGTGGTATTGCTGGATTCAGGTAGCCTTGTGACCCTGATAAAGGCTGAGTTAGTTAAAACAGAGGTCTCTGGGAATAGCAAGGTAGCCGTTATTTGTGTGCATGGGGACACCCGAGAGTATCCAGTGACTACAGTGTGTTTCGAGACCCCCAAAGGTACCCTTTCTCATCCAGTGGGCTTAGTGTCTCAGTTACCGCATGACGCCATTGTGGGAAGGGATTTTCCGAAGTTCTGGGAACTGTGGGATGATCATGAGCCCCCCACTGGTGCCCCTATGTACCAGGAATATGATAGCCAGAACTCCTCTGAGAGTGGTGAGGACTCTCCCGAATTTCCCTTGTCAGTATTGGCAGGGGAGACTCAAGAAACTGGAGAGGAGCCCACCTCCTCAGACGAAAACCTACCGTCTGTGGAGTTTTCTGATCTTGAGGTTCACAGGGAAAACTTTGCCACAGAACAGTTGAAAGACCCCGCCCTAATAAAGGCACGGGAAAACGTAGTGAAAATAGATGGCGAGTTAGTGAACCCAGATAATACCTGCACTTACCCATACTTCAGCGTAGAGAAGGACCTACTGTATCGGGTGGCAAAAAGGGCAGAAGAAACCGTTGAGCAGCTGGTGGTGCCCAAACCTTACAGGAAGTTGGTGTTGGAGTTGGCCCATGGGCACATTCTTGGAGGTCATCTGGGGACAGAGAAAACCCGAGAGAGGGTATTACAGAGATTCTATTGGCCTGGGGTGATGAAGGACATAGAAAATTATTGTTCCTCCTGCCCTGTGTGTCAGAGGTCGGCCCCGATGCCACACTTCCGTAGCCCGCTGGTCCCTCTACCCATCATTGAGGTCCCGTTTGAGAGAATCGCAATGGATTTGGTAGGTCCTATAATCAAGTCCGCTAGGGGGCACCAGTACATATTGGTTATAATGGACTATGCCACCCGTTATCCAGAAGCGATCCCTCTCAGAAATACCTCGGCCAAAACCATAGCCAAAGAGCTATCTCTTGTTTTTAGCCGGGTGGGTATTTGTAAAGAACTGCTTACGGACCAAGGTACACCCTTTATGTCCCGGGTTATGAAGGAGCTGTGTAAATTGTTCAAAGTGACGCAATTACGTACATCTGTGTATCACCCCCAAACCGATGGGCTGGTTGAAAGATTCAACAAAACCCTAAAACAAATGTTGAAGAAAGTGGTGGATAGGGATGGAAAGGATTGGGACTGTCTACTTCCTTATTTGATGTTTGCTATTAGGGAGGTGCCCCAATCCTCTACGGGATTCTCCCCCTTTGAGTTACTGTATGGGAGACACCCAAGAGGGCTGTTGGATATTGCCAAGGAAACTTGGGAAAGTGAGAGTTCTCCCCACAGGAGTGTGATTGAGCATGTCGCCCTGATGCAAGATCGAATTGCACAGGTAATGCCCATCGTGAAGGAACATTTGGCCCAAGCGCAGTTGGCACAGCAGAGAGTGTACAACCGTGGAGCCAAGACCCGTACCTTTTCCCCGGGGGATAGGATATTGGTACTTGTCCCTACGGTTGAAAGTAAATTCCTTGCCAAATGGCAAGGCCCCTACGAGATAATGGAAAAAGTGAGCGAAGTGAATTACAAGGTCAGACAACCAGGAAGGCGAAAGCCCGAACAGATCTATCACGTTAATCTGTTGAAAGCCTGGAGGGATAGAGAGTCCCTAGTCGCAGACACTTGGTCACCAGCTCAAACTGGTTGCGTGATTCCTGAGGTTGGAATCGCAGCCACCTTGTCACAACCCCAACAACAGGAGGTTAAGGAGTTTGTGCTTCGCAACAAGGAGGTATTCTCTGAGCTGCCGGGACAAACATCTGGGGTAGAGCATGACATTATTACCCCGCCCGGTGAAAGGGTGAAGTTAAAACCCTATCGGATCCCAGAGGCCCGACGGGAGGCAATACGGGAGGAAGTACAGAAAATGCTGAACTTAGGGGTGATAGAGGAGTCCCAAAGTGATTGGTCTAGTCCCATTGTGTTGGTGCCTAAACCGGATGGGAGCTGGCGATTTTGTAACGATTTTCGTCAGTTGAACAAAGTTACAAAATTTGACACCTACCCCATGCCACGTATAGATGAGTTGATCGACCGGCTGGGAACAGCCCGATACATGACGACTCTTGACCTCACAAAAGGGTATTGGCAAATCCCCCTGGCCAAGTCAGCCAAAGAGAAAACCGCATTTGTAACCCCAGACGGGGCGTTCCAATATAAAAGAATGCCGTTCGGGTTACAGAATGCGCCGGCCACATTCCAGCGGAAAATGGACCAGATGCTGAGGCCCCATCGGAAGTATGCTGCGGCTTACCTGGATGACGTAATTGTCCATAGCACAGATTGGGCCTCACATCTGCCAAAAGTGCAAGCAGTCCTGGACTCTGTTCGGGAAGCAGGGTTTACGGCTAACCCCAAGAAGTGTACCATTGGGCAGGAGGAGGCCAAATATCTTGGGTACACCATTGGGAGGGGAGTAATAAAACCCCAACTCAACAAAGTCGAGGCCATCCAGAGTTGGCCACGTCCCAACAGCAAGAAGCAGGTACGAGCCTTTCTGGGAATCGCTGGGTATTATCGGCGATTCATTCCCCACTTTGCTTCTAAGGCTGTGCCCCTAACCAACCTGACGAAGGGGAAAGGGTCGGTCATGATTAAATGGACCCCCGAGGCTGAGGCAGCATTCCAATTCTTGAAACAAGCCTTATGTAGCCAGCCAGTGTTGTACTCACCCGACTTCTCTAAAGACTTTGTCGTACAAAGTGATGCGTCAGATGTGGGGTTAGGAGCAGTATTGTCCCAGGTCTGGAACGGGGAAGAGCACCCAGTCATTTACCTCAGCAGGAAGTTGAAGTCCCATGAGGTAAATTACGCCACCGTTGAAAAGGAGTGTTTAGCGGTGAAGTGGGCTCTAGATTCCCTTCGGTACTACCTGCTAGGTAGGCACTTTGACATGGTTACGGATCACGCTCCGTTAAAGTGGATGGCTCAAAACAAGGAAACAAATAGAAGAGTGAATAGGTGGTTCCTGGCCCTCCAGGAATTCAACTTCACAGTAAAGCATCGCCCTGGCGTTCAAATGGGGAATGTGGATGCTTTGTCTCGAGTACATGAATGCCTGATTGCTGGTGTTCCAACCCCGAGGTTAAAACAAGAGGGGGGGGTATGTGACAGCAGGAAGGTAAAGTCACCTGGTTGCATCCAGGGGGGTAGATATATTTCGCCCAGATTCAGGCTTTACGCCGATTTATACAACTAGGGAGTTGATGAAGCCCAGCTGAGGCTAGTGGGCTCATGAATGACTCATACCTCTAGGGAGAGTGCTGGGCGTCGTGAGGCAGGGAGTTGATGAGACCAGCTGAACCTTGTCAGCTCATTTAGGCCTCTATAAGAAATCCCAGCTTCATTAGATGTTAGCTCATGCCTGGAAGCAGACCTGTGTGGACTGTCTAGGGAGAGTGAACCCCTGTGCGGTGAGAGAAAGCCTGTGTGGCTATATTTTGCTTGGACATTTAAAACCAGGGACTAGGACAGCACTAGGCTGATCCCAGTCGTTAGTTAGGAAACCTGTAAGTTTAGTCAGAGGTCAAGTTGACCAGGATTTATTTTGTGTTTGTTTTTTTTGCCTTGCTGTGTTTTTGTCACTGTAAATAGAAAATAAACCGCACCTTTTTTTTGATTTTGAAAACCACAACCTCCGTCTGCTGGGCCTGTTTTTGGGTGGGGAGCCCATCCCGGGGGTCACACATACCCGCTGCCGAGCTAGCCCCCTCACAGTCCCTAGAATAAATGTTTTTTTTAATCACAATATAGCACAAGGAAAATTAACTCACTGTCCTTACAGGTCCCTGGAAACAAGGACTTGCAGAGTGAAAGAAACTGACACTGTCCCTACCTAGAGTTTTCTGTCCCTAGAATAAATGTTTTTTTTAATCACAATATAGCACAAGGAAAATTAACTCACTGTCCTTACAGGTCCCTGGAAACAAGGACTTGCAGAGTGAAAGAAACTGACACTGTCCCTACCTAGAGTTTTCTGTCCCTAGAAAAAATGTTTTTTTTAAGCACAATATAGCACAAGGACAATTAACTCACTGTCCTTACAGGTCCCTGGAAACAAGGACTTGCAGAGTGAAAGAAAAAAAACACTCTCCCTACCTACAGTTTTCTGTCCCTAGAAAAAATGTTTTTTTTAATCACAATATAGCACAAGGAAAATTAACTCACTGTCCTTACAGGTCCCTGGAAACAAGGACTTGCAGAGTGAAAGAAAAAAAAACACTCTCCCTACCTACAGTTTTCTGTCCCTAGAAAAAATGTTTTTTTTAATCACAATATAGCACAAGGAAAATTAACTCACTGTCCTTACAGGTCCCTGGAAACAAGGACTTGCAGAGTGAAAGAAACTGACACTGTCCCTACCTAGAGTTTTCTGTCCCTAGAATAAATGTTTTTTTTAAGCACAATATAGCACAAGGACAATTAACTCACTGTCCTTACAGGTCCCTGGAAACAAGGACTTGCAGAGTGAAAGAAACTGACACTGTCCCTACCTAGAGTTTTCTGTCCCTAGAATAAATGTTTTTTTTAAGCACAATATAGCACAAGGACAATTAACTCACTGTCCTTACAGGTCCCTGGAAACAAGGACTTGCAGAGTGAAAGAAAAAAAACACTCTCCCTACCTACAGTTTTCTGTCCCTAGAAAAAATGTTTTTTTTAATCACAATATAGCACAAGGAAAATTAACTCACTGTCCTTACAGGTCCCTGGAAACAAGGACTTGCAGAGTGAAAGAAAAAAAACACTCTCCCTACCTACAGTTTTCTGTCCCTAGAAAAAATGTTTTTTTTAATCACAATATAGCACAAGGAAAATTAACTCACTGTCCTTACAGGTCCCTGGAAACAAGGACTTGCAGAGTGAAAGAAACTGACACTGTCCCTACCTAGAGTTTTCTGTCCCTAGAATAAATGTTTTTTTTAATCACAATATAGCACAAGGAAAATTAACTCACTGTCCTTACAGGTCCCTGGAAACAAGGACTTGCAGAGTGAAAGAAACTGACACTGTCCCTACCTAGAGTTTTCTGTCCCTAGAATAAATGTTTTTTTTAATCACAATATAGCACAAGGACAATTAACTCACTGTCCTTACAGGTCCCTGGAAACAAGGACTTGCAGAGTGAAAAAAAAAAACACTCTCCCTACCTAGAGTTTTCTGTCCCTAGAAAAAATGTTTTTTTTAAGCACAATATAGCACAAGGACAATTAACTCACTGTCCTTACAGGTCCCTGGAAACAAGGACTTGCAGAGTGAAAGAAAAAAAACACTCTCCCTACCTACAGTTTTCTGTCCCTAGAAAAAATGTTTTTTTTAATCACAATATAGCACAAGGAAAATTAACTCACTGTCCTTACAGGTCCCTGGAAACAAGGACTTGCAGAGTGAAAGAAAAAAAACACTCTCCCTACCTACAGTTTTCTGTCCCTAGAAAAAATGTTTTTTTTAATCACAATATAGCACAAGGAAAATTAACTCACTGTCCTTACAGGTCCCTGGAAACAAGGACTTGCAGAGTGAAAGAAAAAAAACACTCTCCCTACCTACAGTTTTCTGTCCCTAGAAAAAATGTTTTTTTTAATCACAATATAGCACAAGGAAAATTAACTCACTGTCCTTACAGGTCCCTGGAAACAAGGACTTGCAGAGTGAAAGAAACTGACACTGTCCCTACCTAGAGTTTTCTGTCCCTAGAATAAATGTTTTTTTTAAGCACAATATAGCACAAGGAAAATTAACTCACTGTCCTTACAGGTCCCTGGAAACAAGGACTTGCAGAGTGAAAGAAACTGACACTGTCCCTACCTAGAGTTTTCTGTCCCTAGAATAAATGTTTTTTTTAAGCACAATATAGCACAAGGACAATTAACTCACTGTCCTTACAGGTCCCTGGAAACAAGGACTTGCAGAGTGAAAAAAAAAAAACACTCTCCCTACCTAGAGTTTTCTGTCCCTAGAAAAAATGTTTTTTTTAAGCACAATATAGCACAAGGACAATTAACTCACTGTCCTTACAGGTCCCTGGAAACAAGGACTTGCAGAGTGAAAGAAAAAAAACACTCTCCCTACCTACAGTTTTCTGTCCCTAGAAAAAATGTTTTTTTTAATCACAATATAGCACAAGGAAAATTAACTCACTGTCCTTACAGGTCCCTGGAAACAAGGACTTGCAGAGTGAAAGAAAAAAAACACTCTCCCTACCTACAGTTTTCTGTCCCTAGAAAAAATGTTTTTTTTAATCACAATATAGCACAAGGAAAATTAACTCACTGTCCTTACAGGTCCCTGGAAACAAGGACTTGCAGAGTGAAAGAAACTGACACTGTCCCTACCTAGAGTTTTCTGTCCCTAGAATAAATGTTTTTTTTAAGCACAATATAGCACAAGGACAATTAACTCACTGTCCTTACAGGTCCCTGGAAACAAGGACTTGCAGAGTGAAAGAAACTGACACTGTCCCTACCTAGAGTTTTCTGTCCCTAGAATAAATGTTTTTTTTAAGCACAATATAGCACAAGGAAAATTAACTCACTGTCCTTACAGGTCCCTGGAAACAAGGACTTGCAGAGTGAAAGAAACTGACACTGTCCCTACCTAGAGTTTTCTGTCCCTAGAATAAATGTTTTTTTTAAGCACAATATAGCACAAGGACAATTAACTCACTGTCCTTACAGATCCCTGGAAACAAGGACTTGCAGAGTGAAAGAAAAAAAACACTCTCCCTACCTACAGTTTTCTGTCCCTAGAAAAAATGTTTTTTTTAAGCACAATATAGCACAAGGAAAATTAACTCACTGTCCTTACAGGTCCCTGGAAACAAGGACTTGCAGAGTGAAAGAAAAAAAACACTCTCCCTACCTACAGTTTTCTGTCCCTAGAAAAAATGTTTTTTTTAATCAAAATATAGCACAAGGAAAATTAACTCACTGTCCTTACAGGTCCCTGGAAACAAGGACTTGCAGAGTGAAAGAAACTGACACTGTCCCTACCTAGAGTTTTCTGTCCCTAGAATAAATGTTTTTTTTAATCACAATATAGCACAAGGAAAATTAACTCACTGTCCTTACAGGTCCCTGGAAACAAGGACTTGCAGAGTGAAAGAAACTGACACTGTCCCTACCTAGAGTTTTCTGTCCCTAGAATAAATGTTTTTTTTAAGCACAATATAGCACAAGGACAATTAACTCACTGTCCTTACAGGTCCCTGGAAACAAGGACTTGCAGAGTGAAAGAAAAAAAAACACTCTCCCTACCTACAGTTTTCTGTCCCTAGAATAAATGTTTTTTTTAATCACAATATAGCACAAGGACAATTAACTCACTGTCCTTACAGGTCCCTGGAAACAAGGACTTGCAGAGTGAAAGAAACTGACACTGTCCCTACCTAGAGTTTTCTGTCCCTAGAATAAATGTTTTTTTTAAGCACAATATAGCACAAGGACAATTAACTCACTGTCCTTACAGGTCCCTGGAAACAAGGACTTGCAGAGTGAAAGAAACTGACACTGTCCCTACCTAGAGTTTTCTGTCCCTAGAATAAATGTTTTTTTTAAGCACACTATAGCAGAAGCACAAAACACACTGACACTCTCCCTACCTATCCTTCTCTTTCCCTAAACTAAAGGAATCCAGGTTAAGCAAGAAAGAAATAACAGTCACTGTCCCTGCCTATGCTACTCTATCCCTGCTCCGGAACACACTACACTAGGCCGCCGTGCTGGCGGCCTTTTATAGTGTGGGGCGTGTACTAAACACCCTCAGCAATAATTGGCCACAGGCATCCTGCCTGTGGCCAATCATTGCTCTCCTCGCTGCCGGCGCTGTGATTGGCCAAGCATGCGGGGTCACAGTGCATGCTTGGCCAATCACAGCGCCTGGATGACACTGCGATGGCGTAGTGCATTGTGGGCCGTTCGCGTCACTCGAATTTGGCGCGAACGGCCCAAATCGTTCGATCTTCGTCGAACGATCGAACAGCCAATGTTCGAGTCGAACGTATGTTCGACTCGAACACGAAGCTCATCCCTACTGTCTACATATCCCTTTTGTGAGGCAGCTGATGTGTGGTCCGTCGAGGTGCCAAAAGCCAAGTCTACTGGTAGTCTTGCTTCCCTACCAAACATGAGTCTATAAGGGGATTACCCTGTGGTATCACTGGTTGTACTATTGTAGGCGTGCACTATAGCAGCTATGTGTTGGCCCCAATGTTGCTTTTCCTTACTGTTCAGAGTCCCCAACATGTTTAACAGAGTCCTGTTGAATCTTTGGGGTTGAGCATCACCTTGAGGGTGATAAGGAGTAGTGCAAGTTTTCTTTATGCCCAAAGAGTCCAGTAGCTTCCGGATCAGTCGGCTTTCAAAGTCTCTCCCTTGATCCGAGTGAAGGCGCTGGGGTAACCCGTAATGCACAAAGTACTTCTCCACCAGTATTTTGGCTACAGTGGAGGCCTTCTGGTCTTTAGTTGGAAAGGCTTGGGCATAACGGGTGAAATGGTCGGTTATCACCAGAACATTTCCATGTCCACTCAAGTCAGGTTCCAGGCAAAGAAAGTCAATGCATACCAAGTCCAAGGGCCCTTGACTCTGCAGGTGGCCCATTGGGGCAGCTTGACGTGGCAATGTCTTCCTCTGTATGCAGCGGGCACATGAGTGACAGTACTCCTACACTTCAGCCCGCATACCAGGCCAGTAGAATCTACTCCTGATGAGCTGAACGTTTTGTTCGGCCCCTAAGTGGCCATGGTTGTCATGTAGGGCAACTAAGACAGTTTTTCGGTGTTTTTCCGGCAAGAACAGTTGCCACTTATCCTCCAGGTCATCAGAGGGGCCCCTTTGGTAGACCACCCCTTGATGCACCTGTAACTTGTCCCACTCTTTGTGGATTAATCGGGCTTCCTTTGAGGGATCATGTAAGAGCCTGTCCGGATCCTGATCTTCCAGAGCTTCCAATGCTAATCTTCACCAAGGGTCTTCCAACTGATCCCTTCTTATGTCTTTCTTAGACAGTTTTGGCAAGTCATCTTCGCCAATCTGGGTTACATCCCAATAGCATTTGGGCACCCCCACCACTAGGGATGAGCTTCGTGTTCGAGTCGAACGTACGTTCGACTCGAACATCGGCTGTTCGATCGTTCGACGAAGATCGAACGATTTGGGCCGTTCGCGCCAAATTCGAGTGACGCGAACGGCCCACAATGCACTACGCCATCGCAGTGTCATCCAGGCGCTGTGATTGGCCAAGCATGCACTGTGACCCCGCATGCTTGGCCAATCACAGCGCCGGCAGCGAGGAGAGCAATGATTGGCCACAGGCAGGATGCCTGTGGCCAATTATTGCTGAGGGTGTTTAGTACACGCCCCACACTATAAAAGGCCGCCAGCACGGCGGCCTAGTGTAGTGTGTTCCGGAGCAGGGAAAGAGAAGCATAGGCAGGGACAGTGACATTTATTTTTTCTTGCTTAACCTGGATTCCTTTAGTTTAGGGAAAGAGAAGGATAGGTAGGGAGAGTGTCAGTGTGTTTTACTGTGCGAATCCTTGTTTCTAGGGACAGGGAAGGACAGTGAGGGAAATTCTCCTTGTGCTATAGTGTGCTTTAAAAAAACATTTTTTCTAGGGACAGAAAACTATAGGTAGGGAGAGTGTCAGTGTGTTTTACTGTGCAAATCCTTGTTTCTAGGGACAGGGAAGGACAGTGAGGGAAATTCTCCTTGTGCTATAGTGTGCTTTAAAAAAACATTTTTTCTAGGGACAGAAAACTATAGGTAGGGAGAGTGTCAGTGTGTTTTACTGTGTGAATCCTTGTTTCTAGGGACAGGGAAGGACAGTGAGGGAAATTCTCCTTGTGCTATAGTGTGCTTTAAAAAAACATTTTTTCTAGGGACAGAAAACTATAGGTAGGGAGAGTGTCAGTGTGTTTTACTGTGTGAATCCTTGTTTCTAGGGACAGGGAAGGACAGTGAGGTAAATTCTCCTTGTGCTATAGTGTGCTTTAAAAAAACATTTTTTCTAGGGACAGAAAACTATAGGTAGGGAGAGTGTCAGTGTGTTTTACTGTGCGAATCCTTGTTTCTTGGGACAGGGAAGGACAGTGAGGGAAATTCTCCTTGTGCTATAGTGTGCTTTAAAAAAACATTTTTTCTAGGGACAGAAAACTATAGGTAGGGAGAGTGTCAGTGTGTTTTACTGTGCAAATCCTTGTTTCTAGGGACAGGGAAGGACAGTGAGGGAAATTCTCCTTGTGCTATAGTGTGCTTTAAAAAAACATTTTTTTCTAGGGACAGAAAACTATAGGTAGGGAGAGTGTCAGTGTGTTTTACTGTGCGAATCCTTGTTTCTAGGGACAGGGAAGGACAGTGAGGGAAATTCTCCTTGTGCTATAGTGTGCTTTAAAAAAACATTTTTTCTAGGGACAGAAAACTATAGGTAGGAAGAGTGTCAGTTTCTTTCACTGTGATAATCCTTGTTTCTAGGGACAGGGAAGGAAAGTGAGGGAAATTCTCCTTGTGCTATAGTGTGCTTTAAAAAAACATTTTTTCTAGGGACAGAAAACTATAGGTAGGAAGAGTGTCAGTTTCTTTCACTGTGATAATCCTTGTTTCTAGGGACAGGGAAGGACAGTGAGGGAAATTCTCCTTGTGCTATAGTGTGCTTTAAAAAAACATTTTTTCTAGGGACAGAAAACTATAGGTAGGAAGAGTGTCAGTTTCTTTCACTCTGATAATCCTTGTTTCTAGGGACAGGGAAGGACAGTGAGGGAAATTCTCCTTGTGCTATAGTGTGCTTTAAAAAAACATTTTTTCTAGGGACAGAAAACTATAGGTAGGAAGAGTGTCAGTTTCTTTCACTGTGATAATCCTTGTTTCTAGGGACAGGGAAGGACAGTGAGGGAAATTCTCCTTGTGCTATAGTGTGCTTTAAAAAAACATTTTTTCTAGGGACAGAAAACTATAGGTAGGGAGAGTGTCAGTGTGTTTTACTGTGCGAATCCTTGTTTCTAGGGACAGGGAAGGACAGTGAGGGAAATTCTCCTTGTGCTATAGTGTGCTTTAAAAAAACATTTTTTCTAGGGACAGAAAACTATAGGTAGGGAGAGTGTCAGTTTCTTTCACTGTGATAATCCTTGTTTCTAGGGACAGGGAAGGAAAGTGAGGGAAATTCTCCTTGTGCTATAGTGTGCTTTAAAAAAACATTTTTTCTAGGGACAGAAAACTATAGGTAGGAAGAGTGTCAGTTTCTTTCACTGTGATAATCCTTGTTTCTAGGGACAGGGAAGGAAAGTGAGGGAAATTCTCCTTGTGCTATAGTGTGCTTTAAAAAAACATTTTTTCTAGGGACAGAAAACTATAGGTAGGAAGAGTGTCAGTTTATTTCACTGTGATAATCCTTGTTTCTAGGGACAGGGAAGGACAGTGAGGGGAATTCTCCTTGTGCTATAGTGTGCTTTAAAAAAATAATTTTTCTAGGGACAGAAAACTATAGGTAGGAAGAGTGTCAGTTTCTTTCACTCTGATAATCCCTGTTTCTAGGGACAGGGAAGGACAGTGAGGGAAATTCTCCTTGTGCTATAGTGTGCTTTAAAAAAACATTTTTTCTAGGGACAGAAAACTATAGGTAGGAAGAGTGTCAGTTTCTTTCACTGTGATAATCCTTGTTTCTAGGGACAGGGAAGGACAGTGAGGGAAATTCTCCTTGTGCTATAGTGTGCTTTAAAAAAACATTTTTTCTAGGGACAGTAAACTATAGGTAGGGAGAGTGTCAGTGTGTTTTACTGTGCGAATCCTTGTTTCTAGGGACAGGGAAGGACAGTGAGGGAAATTCTCCTTGTGCTATAGTGTGCTTTAAAAAAACATTTTTTCTAGGGACAGAAAACTATAGGTAGGGAGAGTGTCAGTGTGTTTTACTGTGCGAATCCTTGTTTCTAGGGACAGGGAAGGACAGTGAGGGAAATTCTCCTTGTGCTATAGTGTGCTTTAAAAAAACATTTTTTCTAGGGACAGAAAACTATAGGTAGGAAGAGTGTCAGTTTCTTTCACTGTGATAATCCTTGTTTCTAGGGACAGGGAAGGAAAGTGAGGGAAATTCTCCTTGTGCTATAGTGTGCTTTAAAAAAACATTTTTTCTAGGGACAGAAAACTATAGGTAGGAAGAGTGTCAGTTTCTTTCACTGTGATAATCCTTGTTTCTAGGGACAGGGAAGGAAAGTGAGGGAAATTCTCCTTGTGCTATAGTGTGCTTTAAAAAAACATTTTTTCTAGGGACAGAAAACTATAGGTAGGAAGAGTGTCAGTTTCTTTCACTGTGATAATCCTTGTTTCTAGGGACAGGGAAGGACAGTGAGGGAAATTCTCCTTGTGCTATAGTGTGCTTTAAAAAAACATTTTTTCTAGGGACAGAAAACTATAGGTAGGAAGAGTGTCAGTTTCTTTCACTGTGATAATCCTTGTTTCTAGGGACAGGGAAGGACAGTGAGGGAAATTCTCCTTGTGCTATAGTGTGCTTTAAAAAAACATTTTTTCTAGGGACAGAAAACTATAGGTAGGAAGAGTGTCAGTTTCTTTCACTGTGATAATCCTTGTTTCTAGGGACAGGGAAGGACAGTGAGGGAAATTCTCCTTGTGCTATAGTGTGCTTTAAAAAAACATTTTTTCTAGGGACAGAAAACTATAGGTAGGAAGAGTGTCAGTTTCTTTCACTGTGATAATCCTTGTTTCTAGGGACAGGGAAGGACAGTGAGGGAAATTCTCCTTGTGCTATAGTGTGCTTTAAAAAAAAATTTTTCTAGGGACAGTAAACTATAGGTAGGGAGAGTGTCAGTGTGTTTTACTGTGTGAATCCTTGTTTCTAGGGACAGGGAAGGACAGTGAGGGAAATTCCCCTTGTGCTATAGTGTGCTTTAAAAAAACATTTTTTCTAGGGACAGAAAACTATAGGTAGGGAGAGTGTCAGTGTGTTTTACTGTGCGAATCCTTGTTTCTAGGGACAGGGAAGGACAGTGAGGGAAATTCTCCTTGTGCTATAGTGTGCTTTAAAAAAACATTTTTTCTAGGGACAGAAAACTATAGGTAGGAAGAGTGTCAGTTTCTTTCACTGTGATAATCCTTGTTTCTAGGGACAGGGAAGGAAAGTGAGGGAAATTCTCCTTGTGCTATAGTGTGCTTTAAAAAAACATTTTTTCTAGGGACAGAAAACTATAGGTAGGAAGAGTGTCAGTTTCTTTCACTGTGATAATCCTTGTTTCTAGGGACAGGGAAGGAAAGTGAGGGAAATTCTCCTTGTGCTATAGTGTGCTTTAAAAAAACATTTTTTCTAGGGACAGAAAACTATAGGTAGGAAGAGTGTCAGTTTCTTTCACTGTGATAATCCTTGTTTCTAGGGACAGGGAAGGACAGTGAGGGAAATTCTCCTTGTGCTATAGTGTGCTTTAAAAAAACATTTTTTCTAGGGACAGAAAACTATAGGTAGGAAGAGTGTCAGTTTCTTTCACTCTGATAATCCTTGTTTCTAGGGACAGGGAAGGACAGTGAGGGAAATTCTCCTTGTGCTATAGTGTGCTTTAAAAAAACATTTTTTCTAGGGACAGAAAACCATAGGTAGGAAGAGTGTCAGTTTCTTTCACTGTGATAATCCTTGTTTCTAGGGACAGGGAAGGACAGTGAGGGAAATTCTCCTTGTGCTATAGTGTGCTTTAAAAAAACATTTTTTCTAGGGACAGAAAACTATAGGTAGGGAGAGTGTCAGTGTGTTTTACTGTGCGAATCCTTGTTTCTAGGGACAGGGAAGGACAGTGAGGGAAATTCTCCTTGTGCTATAGTGTGCTTTAAAAAAACATTTTTTCTAGGGACAGAAAACTATAGGTAGGGAGAGTGTCAGTGTGTTTTACTGTGCAAATCCTTGTTTCTAGAGACAGGGAAGGACAGTGAGGGAAATTCTCCTTGTGCTATAGTGTGCTTTAAAAAAACATTTTTTCTAGGGACAGAAAACTATAGGTAGGGAGAGTGTCAGTGTGTTTTACTGTGCAAATCCTTGTTTCTAGGGACAGGGAAGGACAGTGAGGGAAATTCTCCTTGTGCTATAGTGTGCTTTAAAAAAACATTTTTTCTAGGGACAGAAAACTATAGGTAGGAAGAGTGTCAGTTTCTTTCACTGTGATAATCCTTGTTTCTAGGGACAGGGAAGGACAGTGAGGGAAATTCTCCTTGTGCTATAGTGTGCTTTAAAAAAACATTTTTTCTAGGGACAGAAAACTATAGGTAGGAAGAGTGTCAGTTTCTTTCACTGTGATAATCCTTGTTTCTAGGGACAGGGAAGGAAAGTGAGGGAAATTCTCCTTGTGCTATAGTGTGCTTTAAAAAAACATTTTTTCTAGGGACAGAAAACTATAGGTAGGAAGAGTGTCAGTTTCTTTCACTGTGATAATCCTTGTTTCTAGGGACAGGGAAGGACAGTGAGGGAAATTCTCCTTGTGCTATAGTGTGCTTTAAAAAAACATTTTTTCTAGGGACAGAAAACTATAGGTAGGAAGAGTGTCAGTTTCTTTCACTGTGATAATCCTTGTTTCTAGGGACAGGGAAGGACAGTGAGGGAAATTCTCCTTGTGCTATAGTGTGCTAAAGCATTCCTCATCAACCATCTTTGAAATCCTTGTTTTTTGGACAGTCAGGGAAATTGTCGTTGTGCTATTCTGTGCAAAAGCAATCATCCTCAACCATATTTAGAAATCCTTAAGTAAAGGGACAGAGAAGGACACCTGAAGGTAGCCCTTATTGCTTTTTTCCCATCTCCCTGCAGGCCATCTATTAGAATGTCTGGAAGGCAAACAAGGAGAGGCAGACAGTCAGGAGGCAATAAAAGAGGGCAAGCAGGCTCTGTGTCTGGGGGCAACAGTGCTGGTCGTGGACGCGGTGCATTGTCATCAGCACATGGCCATGGGACACACTTGTCCTTCTTTTCGGCAGCTGGACATGTTGAGCCACATCATGCCGAAGACTTGGTAGAGTGGATGACCAAGCCCTCCTCCTCCTCCTCATCCTCTCTCACCCAGGCTCAGGGTACTGGCAAAGCAGCTGCCAAAGCGTCCTCTTCCCTGGTATCAATGTCAGACTCATCATCAGTCACTCCTTCCCTAGACCCACCATGTCCTCCTCCTGAGGAGTCCCCCGAACTGTTTGAGCACAGTGTTGGGTACATGCTCCAGGAGGATGCCCAGCGTTTCGAAGGGTCTGATGATGAAACCCAGCTACAGGAAGGCAGTAGCGTGAGAGCAGACAGAGGGGATGCTCAAGAAGGACACCAATCTGGCAGTCATGTTCCAGCAGCTGCAGCATACTGCCAGATTGGCTCCAGTGATGAGGAGGGAGGGGATGATGAGGTCACTGACTCCACGTGGGTGCCTAATAGGAGAGAGGAGGAGGAGGAGGATGAGGAGGAGGCACATCTCCAACGAGGCAGGATGCCCTTTGGTGGCCAGCGTAAGGGCAGTACACCGACGGAATCACACCGCAGAGCTCCGCCTGTGCAGGGCGCTGCCTCTGCCCGTCATTCAAAAAGTTCTTTGGTGTGGGCCTTTTTTGAGGCTAGTGCATCAGATCGCACAGCTGCTGTTTGCAACATATGTCTCAAGCGTATATCGCGTGGCCAAAACATCAGCCGCTTGGGTACCACATGCCTGACCAGACATATGTTGACCTGCCATGCAGCTCGTTGGCAAGCCTACCTCAAAGACCCACACCAAAGAACAAAGCGGACCTCTCCGTGCACCGCATCAGCTGGGATCTCCAACCCCACTATAACTTCAGTCCTCTCTGAAACATGCACTGAGAGGAATGAAGGTGTAGAATTAGGTGTGTCACAGCCAAGTACTTGCGGCCACTCTGCTAGCAGTACACCGACGTCCGATTCTAGCAGGCAAATTTCCCTGCCCCAGCTGCTGGACCGTCGAAAGAAGTTCACTCCCAGCCATCCACATGCCCAGCGGTTGAATGCTAGCTTGGCTAAATTGCTAGCGCTTCAACTGCTGCCTTTTCAGTTGGTAGACTCGGCCCCCTTCCGTGAGTTTGTGCAATGTGCGGTTCCTCAGTGGCAGGTTCCCAAACGCCACTTTTTCTCACGAAAGGCTATTCCGGCTCTCTACCGGCATGTGGAAGGCAATGTCTTGGCCTCGCTGGACAGGGCGGTCAGCGGTAAGGTGCATATTACCGCTGACTCATGGTCCAGCAGGCATGGACAGGGACGTTACCTTTCTTTCACGGCCCATTGGGTCACTCTTTTGGCAGCTGGGAAGGATGCAGGACAAGGTGCAGTAGTGTTGGAGGTTGTTCCACCGCCACGCCTCCAAAATGCTACTACTGGTTGTGACACACCTCTCTCCTCCACCCCCTCCTCTTCTTCTTCCTCCATGGCCTCTTCCTGTGGTTTGTCCTATGAACCAGCGGTGCTCCGTAGCCGTTCAAGGGGCTACGCAAGTGCGCAGGCAAAAAGATGCCATGCCGTGCTTGCGCTGGTGTGTTTGGGGGACAGAAGCCACACTGGGGCAGAGGTCCTGTCTGCTCTGCAGGGCCAGGCCGAGAGGTGGTTGACGCCACACCAGCTTAAGCCAGGAATGGTGGTTTGCGACAATGGCACCAACCTCCTCTCCGCCCTCCGACAGGGACAACTGACCCATGTGCCCTGTGTGGCTCACGTCCTTAACCTGGTGGTGCAGCGGTTCTTGGGCAGGTACCCGGGCTTACAGGATGTCCTGAGGCAGGCCAGGAAAGTCTGTGTGCATTTCCGCAGATCTTATAATGCCAGTGCTCGCCTGGCTGAGCTGCAAAAGGAGTTGAACCTGCCCAAGAACTGCCTTATATGTGACATGCCCACCAGGTGGAACTCAACGTTGGCCATGCTGCAGCGGCTGCACACGCAGCAGAGGGCCATCAATGAGTACCTGTGCGACTACGGCACCAGGACAGGGTCAGGGGAGCTTGGTTTTTTTTCTCCACGCCAGTGGGGCATGATCAGGGATGCATGCACTGTCCTGGCACCATTTGAGGAGGCCACGAGGATGGTGAGCAGTGACAGTGCATGCATCAGTGACACTGTACCTCTTGTCCACCTGTTGGAGCACACGCTGCGTGGAATAATGGACAGGGCACTTGAGGCAGAACAGAGGCAGGAAGAGGAGGACTTCCTTGCCTCTCAAGGCCCCCTTTACCCAGACAGTGTTCCTTCTGTCCCACCCATCGTACAGGAAGAGGAGGAGGAGGAGGAGGAGGAGGAGGATTGTGTCAGCATGGAGGTGGAGGCTGGCACTCAGCATCATCAGCAGCAGTCTTTTAGGGATGATTTACAGTCCCAAGAAACCAGTGGACTTGTACGTGGCTGGGAGGAGGTGGCTGCGGATCATGTCGTCCTTAGTGACCCAGAGGACTCCGGAGCGAATGCCTCAGCAAACCTACGCTGCATGGCCTCCCTGATCCTGCAAAGTCTGCGGAAGGATCCTCGTATTCTTCGGATCAAGGAGAGGGACCATTACTGGCTGGCCACTCTCCTTGATCCACGGTACAAGGGTAAGGTTGCGGACCTTATGTTACTGTCGCAGAGGGAGCAGAGGATGAGACAACTCCGGGAGGCCTTGCAGAAAGGTCTGTGCAACGCGTTCCCAGAGACTGGGAGGTTACAAACTCCTGGTCCTGGACAACGAGTTGCTGAGGCTTCGGCCAGTCAAAGAAGGAGCGGTGGGGAAGGTGGCCGTCTGACCGATGCGTTCAGACAATTCTTTAGTCCGCAGCCCCAAAGTATGATCGGTTCCAGCAACCATCGCCAGCGTCTGATAAACATGGTGCAGGAATATCTAGGGGCAAGGTCAGACTTGGATACCTTCCCCACCGAAAATCCTCTGGCTTACTGGGTCTTGAGGATGGATCACTGGCCAGAGCTTGCACAGTATGCAATTGAGCTACTGGCCTGTCCTGCATCCAGCGTTCTTTCGGAACGCACATTCAGTGCTGCTGGAGGATTTGTCACAGATCACAGGGTGCGCCTGTCCACCGACTCGGTTGATCGACTGACTTTCATCAAGATGAACCAGTCTTGGATCACCACCAGCTACCACACACCTGATGCTGATATAACAGACTAATTGATTTTAACATGTCACATCCCTTCAAGACTGATGCTGATGCTGAGTGCCTGTGCTGTTATGTTGACTGGCTATCCTCCTCCTCCGAGTCCTCAATGATACGATTGATGATGATAGCTTGGAAGATCATTTTTGTTTATGGGTGCCGCCACCAGTGGCTAAGGCCCAATTTTTCAGCCCCTGTTTTACAGGGGCGTGTAATTACAATTTTTTTAGCAATAATTTGCCATAGGGCTCATTGCTGTGCTCCAAGTACAGTATCTGTGAGGGGTTGGAGTGTTGTGGCACCAGTGCCTAAGGCCCAATTTTTCAGCCCCTGTTCAACAGGGGCATGCAATTACAATTCTTGATCTAATAATTCACAGCAGGGCCCATTGCTGCACCCACCAAGAGTAACTCTGAGGGCTTACAGTGTTGTGGCAACGCCACCACCACCACCACCACGAAAGGCCCAATTTTTCAGCCCCTGTTCAAAAGGGGCATGTAATTACAATTCTTGATCTAATAATTCACAGCAGGGCCCATTCCTGCACCCACCAAGAGTAACTCTGAGGGCTTACAGTGTTGTGGCAACACCACCACCACCACCACCACCACCACCACGAAAGGCACAATTTTTCAGCCCCTGTTCAACAGGGGCATGCAATTACAATTCTTGATCTAATAATTCACAGCAGGGCCCATTGCTGCACCCACCAAGAGTAACTGTCAGGGCTTACAGTGTTGTGGCACCAGCACCACCATCAAAGGCCCAATTTTTACTACCACTGTTCAACAATTATATGTAATTAAAATTCCTGATATAATAGTTGACAGCAGGGCGTTCCAGCACCAACCAAGAGTAACTGTGAGTGCTTACAGTGTTGTGCCAACACCAACAACTAAGGGGCCTATTTCTGCAGAGTATATACGGCAGGTCCCTACTTTCAAACATCCAACTTACAAACGACTCCTACTTGCAAACGCAAGAAGACAACAGGAAGTGAGAGGAAATCTACCCCTAGGAAGGAAAATTCTCTCCTGTAAGAATTAATATGGGAGAAAGGTGTCTCCTCTGTACTGATGCTTTATCACCAATCCTTGTTTCAAGAAAAACACCACATTTCAAAAACAGTTGTCATTGGGACGGAAAGTGAGGTGAAATGTTCTGAACAGGGGCACAGACAGCAAAACAAATGTTACAGGGGTGATAACCCTTACCTATGTTTTCCAAAAAGTTTAAAAATAGATTTTTGGGCTGGAGCTACACTTAAACAATGTACCTGTTCAAAATTACAAACAGATTCTACATAAGAACAAACCTACAGTCCCTGTCTTGTATGCACCGCCTGTATACGGCTGTTCAGAGTATATAGGGCCTTTTTTATTTTATGTGCGGGGTTCCCCTTAATATCCATACAAGACCCAAAGGGACTGGTAATGGGCTGGGGTAGGGTGGGGGGGGGGTCATGGGGTAGCTATGCCATTTTTCTTAAAGATTTTCATCCATATTACCGGGACCAGACATTACATTAAAGCCGCAAGCAGTTTTAAATGGCTTTTTTTTCCTTTAGAAGTGTCATTTTGTGCAGGGACAGTTCTAAACACGGGAAACACGTGGCACTTCACAGGCATACTTTAGACACCCCCCAGGTACGATATTTAAAGGAATATTTGTCTTTTTTTTTTCACTTTATGCATCATTAAAATGACTGCTCCCGAAAAACGACCGTTTTTAAAACTTCTTTTTGCATTGATACATGTCCCCTGGTGCACAACCCGGGTTCCCAAACCCTTTTTAGGACAATAACATGCATAATAGTTGTTATAATTAGCACTTTAGAATTCGAACGTTCGCATCCATTGTATTTAATAGGGTTCTAATGTTCGTACGAACTTTCGGTCCGTTCGCGGGTTCTGGTGCGAACCGAACCCGGGGGTGTTCGGCTCATCACTACCCACCACCGAAACTCCAATGTCTTCCGCCCTGGATCCACCACTAGCTTGAAGTTGTGCTCCCTGACACAAGGCCCCCTCACCTGGGTCCAGTCTTCTGTATGGGAAGTTGGAGCATGAGACCTTCTGGACAACGCATCAGCATCTCGATTTCCAGTTCCAGGCCTGTACTTCAGACTGAAGTTGAATCCAGAGAGGGCGGCCAACCAACGGTGGCCAGTGGCATCCAGCTTGGCTGTGGTGAAAAGATAAGTGAGTGGGTTATTGTCTGTCTTCACTATAAATCAGCTCCATACAGGTAGTCTTTGAGTTTGTCCACAACTGCCCACTTTAAGGCCAGGAACTCCAATTTGTGGGTGGGGTAATTCTTTTCTGCCGGTGTTAGACTCCTACTCACATAGGCAACTGGCCTCAACTGTCCTTCATACTCCTGGTATAGCACACCTCCCAGACCATCATGGCTGGCATCCACATGTAGTTCATATGGCCTCTTGGTGTCAGCATAGGCCAAGACCGGGGCAGTGGTCAGACTTTTCTTCAGCATTTTGAAGGCCTCTTCACACTTCTCTGTCCACTGGTCTTCCATGGACTCTCCAGGCTTCCTGGGGCCGGTGTCATCCTCCTCTCCTTCTGTCTTCAGTAACTCATTCAGAGGTTTGGCAATTCTTGCAAACCCTTTCACAAATCTGCGGTAGTAAGAGCAGAACCCCAGGAAGGATCTGAGTTCAGTCACTGTAGTTGGTCGGTCCAGGAGGTAACTGCTTCCAGTTTGTCCGGGTCGGTAGACACTCCTTCTTCAGACACTATGTGTCCCAGATAGTGTACTGAGGACTGGTAGAACTGACACTTCTCCCTGGAGAGTTTAAGTACCTCTTTACTGAGTCTCTTCAGGACTTTCTCCAGCCTCTCTTCGTGCTCCTCCAGAGTCTTCCCGAAGACAATGATGTCATCTAGGTACACCAGGACTTCAATGAGATTCATGTCCCCTACTGTCTTCTCCATCAGCCTCTGAAAGTGGCAGGAGCCCCCGACAGGCCCTGAGGCATCCTGTTGAACTCATAAAATCCCGCTGGGGTGATGAATGCCGTCTTCTCCCTGTCATCTGGATGCATTGGGATTTGGTAATACCCACTCTTCAGGTCCATTACACTGAACCACTTAGCTCCCGACAGACTCTGCAAGGCATCTTCTATCCTGGGGGTGGTATACTGGTCAGGTATGGTCCTCCTATTGAGAGTCCTGTAGTCTATACAAAGTCTCAGCGACCCGTTCTTTTTCCTGACTACTACAATAGGGGAGGCATATGGGCTTCTGGACTCTCGAATAACTCCAGTTCTCTTAAGCTCCGCCAGTTTTTCACGCAAGTCTTCTAAGTCAGCCAGGGGAACTCGCCGGACCCTCTCCCAGAAAGGTTTTTCTTCCTGCAGACGGATCTTATGGGTGGCACTCCTTGCACACCCTACGCCAAACTCGTCCCTTGAAAAGATTTTTCTCCATCTGGTCAGCTGGGCCTTGGCTCTCTCCTTCCACACCGGTGGTAGGGTCATGTTCTCCCAGCAGAGCTTCTCCAGGGTGGTTTCCCCTCCTTCCGTCTTCTCCAAGTCAGACATGGCCACCAGGGTAGCAGGGTTTACTTTACCCAGCAACATCCGGCCCGGAATCTTCACAGGGGAGCCGGTGATATTCCTAATGCTCACTGGGATCTGCCCATTTGCCTTCTTCAAAGCCCTTAGCGGGACCACTTCAGGGATCACTTCCAATCCTGGGTGGGAGTCCAAGTGGTCCAGTTCTAGGACCACAAAAGGGCCAGGTTGCTCCCACGAGAGTTTCACTGTAGCTTTCAGACAGGTCATCTCACCAGGCTGCAGCAGCGCCCTTCAAACTTTCACTTATGCGCTGCTTCTTCTGCACCTCAGGTACTTCCCATCCCTCTACAGCCTGCATTGCTTGCTCAATCCAGGTGTCGAAGTCTTCTTCTCTGAGGGAGACTGGTTGCTTCCTTGAGAAGATCCGGAGCTTCCAGTACCCTGCTTCTATGTGCACCGTATTGCTCTTCTGGCACTTAGTAACAAATTCTCCCAGAGCATTCAGTAATTCCGGCCCTATAGCGGCCAGGGGCGTCCCCGGGGTTGTCATCTTCTGGGAGCCCTCTGCTCTGGGGAAGAGCAGTGGGGATGATGGTCTTGAGGTTAGTGGAGATTCCCTCTTGCTGGCCCTCGTATGCACTAAGCGGTATATCTGGTTATCTATGCCTTTTATGTTCTGACCTCTAAAGTCTTCCGGGGCTTAATTTCTCCATTCCACTAGTGCGTATGTACACAAGGTATCTGGCTTTGTATCCATCACCCATGCTTTCTGGCTCGGAGACAGCGACATTATGAGCTGCTTTATCTCCTCTTCCCGCCAGTTCCCCCCGAGAGTTCAAAAACTACCGCCTCGGTTGAATCGGCGCCAATCACTGCGCACCACTGTGTCATTGCTAGCGGGTCCATGCTGATACTTCTGACCGGCTTGATTGCAGCGTGCAGTATACAGGAATCCCGGACTCGAGCCCCCACGTATAGCGATACCCCCAGTTAAGTCAGGCCTGACTGTACTATGTAGAAGTTCTGTAGGAGAAATTCTTCGCTAGCAAACGGTGGTGCACTTGCTGAAGAAACAACTGTAATCCACAGGGTAAAAGGGGTTTTGATAACTTGGAAAGGAAATTTCTAAAGCTGCTCCAATGCACTGTCCCTCTGGTGCGCAGCACAACACTAATGAAAGCTCCAGTTAAACAGTTATTGGGCCTAGAGATCCTATGTAGTTCTCTGAGCAGGTGCTCTCTCACCCAACCGGAACAGTCCGTGTCCGTATCTTCCGCTGCTGTGTCTTGGTACACAGGTCTCATGACATCCAAGTCTTCGGTCCTCCGGGAAGCGATGCGGCAACGGTATGCAGAACGTCCCTCAGGTTCCTCGTGAGAGCGGAAGGCTCTTTGGAGAAAGGCTCAGGCTTCAGGCCTTGTAGCACCGCAGGCTCGGAAAGGAGTTCCTTTTGCTGGGCGGGCGGTGTCCAAAGAGACTGAAGCCGACTCCGCCTCTTACTTATAAAGTCCACCCCAGCAGTCTTTGCATGGGGCAATGCACCCTGGTTGGCCAGTGGGGTTATGGGTACAGTAGTCTCTGAGGCCTTAAAGGAAACCCCCGCTACATAAGTTTGATACGTTTATCTTTGGTGCTGCAAACCTGGAGAAAGTGATGATGCATGTCCACAGCAACCATCTTCTGTGTAACGTTAATCTTGGAGAACCAATAGTCTATTGTTACTCAATACTGAAATCCCCTGGATCAAACACATCACGATAAAATATACAGTAATACATTATATGATATGACACAGATAATAGATATAAGAAGAAATAGAAGTTTTGAAAGCAATTCATTTTTATTTGCTTTTTAGCAAAAAATAACAGCTTGAGTTTAATTTCTTTGTTGATTACAATGGACCAACTTTTAGAGTTTCTGAATTAAAGTCAGGTGGTCAAAAATGCACAAGTGTTAGAAATTATAGAAACTAATGATTTGTTATATACAGCTTCAGATTTTATCATTGCATTAAAATCATAAGATTTTCTTTTGTATTTTTTTCTCTTGTACCCTCCTGACTTACATAACGAATAAACAAATGGCTGTTGTATAAAATTAGATGCAGCAGATTATGCGGAGGCAAGCTATTTATAATGCAATAACTCATTCTACAGGGAAGGTCTTGAAATATTTGCAGTGTTAGAACACTGTTTACATTCAGGCAAAGACTAATTCTAATAATTGTCTCACAAAGTTTGCAATGTTGGTGTACAGGCACATCTCCACTTATTATCAAAGTACAGAATAAGCATTTATTTTGATTGCATTAGTTAAGTGGTTTACATCTTCTTTAACAACTGCAAATTATGTGGTGGTTGTGATAATCTTTCAAAACAGCCTACATGCTAGAATTAGAATGTAGGCAGGTTTATGGTGTGCAATGTGCATGTAATGCATATTGAAACTGTACAGTGCATTGGGAAAAGACTTTCTGTGATGATAGATTATTTTAAATCCTCTCTACCTTGCCAGGTGACAAACTCAAACACTTGTACAAAGTATTTTTACAAATCTGTAAACATAGATGCACATTATAACACTGTACTAAAACATATTTTATTTTAACAAGCCCTAATTCTCAAGACATACATTATTTTCACAGAATTGAATAGAAATGTGATGTTTAATTAAAAGTCCATAAACTAACACTCATACAATTGGTCAAACTTAAAATACATTTTAATTATAATAATTGGATTTCAAACTGATTGTTTTTGAAGAGTAAAATTTTAGAGCTGTTATTTCTTATCCTTCCTTAATTACTCAGAGAGTCAATGATCTAGGACAAGCAAGTACATATTTTGTGATCCTATTTTAGGATCAGAGCCGCCGATATGGGGGTACCATCCCATAAGTTAAACAGGGGGGCCCAGACAGCTGACAAGCAGAGGGAAGGTGAGCCTGGACAGGAAGGGTTGCACGGTGTGGCGGGGGTGCATTTATGGGAACCCCTGTGGCTCTCCTGTAGCTGCTAAAAGCTGGCTTCTCCTTCTCTGCCTCCTGCCGGCTTTCAGCTGCTGCAGGAGAGCCACATGGGACCAGTTCCAGTAAATGCCTTCCCCTGCCACACTAATCACCCCTTCCTGTCCAGGATCTCATTCCCTATGCTGCCTGGGCCCCCTATGTGCCCCTTTCCCCTGTAGTGCTACTGGCTTCCCCTCCTTTCCTTCCCACCAGCTGCTGCAGGGCACATGGGGATCGTTTCAGGATTGAGAGTGTTGGGGGGATGCTAAATATGTAATTTACTGGCCCCTTCCTTTTAAGAGTGAACAAAATAAGTTCAGATCAGTGCTGATCACTGTATCACCCATTCATAATTGAAGCATAGTAAACTGTATTTACTATATTTTTGTTCAGTTTGTGAATGGAAAGGAGCCTTTTTAACAGAGCACTCCCTGTTTATTTACTCTGGAGTAAAAAAACATTAGGGGCTCATTCGCACAAGTATTCTGGTCTTGTGAATAAGTGGTTTGTTTGTGCAGCTGAGGCTTCCTGTTACTCTACAGCAGGGGTAGGCAACCTGGGGCCCTCCAGCTGTTGTGAAACTACATTTCCCATGAGGCATGGCAAGGCTGGAAGTTACAATTACTCTCAGAGGCATGATGGGACTTGTAATTCTGCAACAGCTGGAGGGTCCCATGTTGCCTACCCCTGTCCTACGGGGACTCAGCGGCTGTACAAACATAGCCGCAGGTCCCAATTTAACAGGTGTACAGGTATAGGTATGTGGCCTTGAATACACTGTCTATGTGTTTGGGGCCGTACACCTGCGCCCACATGCCTGTCAAATTAAGTAATGTTTGTGTCCGCTAATGATTTTAGTCTATTTTACCAAAAATATATTTTTAATATTTTCAGGGAGAGGGCTTGTCAGGTAGGCTGTACGGGGCCCCGTGATTTCTAACAGAAGCCCTGGTTGGGATACTAAATATGACTATGCTTGCCTTGGGTAAGTGACTCACTGAAGTACTGAGGCAAAAATGAGGATGACAGCCCTAGTGCTTGAACCTTCAAAAAAAAAGTCAGCAAAGACAGCTCTTATATTCTATTTTCGCTGCACATTGATTCTGTAAGTATTAGAATGAATGTTCCAAAGTTCTGCTGTACTGAGATGTATTACATCAAGGAGATGTTTTGCCTGACATTTTCACCCCGTGTATGAGTGCACTTGTTTTCAAAGTGAAGTGTTAAAGCATTGGGAATCATTGTGAACCATGAGGGAATAAAAATGAGGCAGACTCAATATGTAACCTGGACTGTAGCTGATAACTGCTGTGGAACTTCTTCCTTATGTGAGCCACAAAGTGTAGGTTTTGGAATTGATGAAAGCTCTATAAAGAAGCCAAGGAAAAGTTCCTGCAATGTATGCAATATCACAAATTTTCCAGGTAAGGCTTTGGGCTTAAATGATGATAGGACAAGTAAAACAACCTCGCATCCCATGACTTGTTGGGGAAGCCACGGAAAAGTTGTCAGAGGACCAGTTCTATTCAAAGAAATCCCCTATGATGCCTGAATATAAAGAAGGGGCCAAAGCACAACTTCTAAATTGGCAGAAAGTCTCTTAAGAAGGAACAGTTCAAGTATTTGGAAGCCATCACCACCTGGCCCAGGCTCCAAAATCTAAATAAGCTGAGATGTTTTTTTAGGGTTTTGTTCCAACTACAGGAGGTTTGTGCAAAAGTTTGCAAAAATAGCCCAACCCCTCACCAAGCTCCTGTGCTAAAGAGGATGAAAAAGAGCAAGAGACTCCAGAAAGAGTTCATCAAGCCAAAGGAGTGAGAATGCCCTCAGAGTCCATAGAGGGAAAATGGTCCAACCTGTTGAGTTTGACTAATGAACCAATTTTGGCCTGTGCTAACCTTGCCAAGCCCTACAAGCTACATGTAGATGTCAGTAGAAGAGGATTGGGTGGTGTGTTGTATCAAGAACATGATGAACGTCTGAGACCTGTCACTTAAGTGAGCTGAAATCTTACCCCATCTGAGAGAAACAATCCTACCCACAAGTTGGAGGTTTGTCTTTGAAGTGGGCTGTCATGAATAAGCTTAAAGAATACTTGTATGGGGTAGAATTTGAGGTTAAAGTGATTGTAAAGGTTTAATTTTTATTTTTTTTAAAATAACAAACATGTCATACTTACTGTACCTCCACTGTGCAGTTCGTTTTGCACAGAGTGGCCCCGATCCTGCTGTTCTGGGGTCTCTCTGTGGCTGTCTCGGCTCCTCCCCGCAATAGCTAAACCCCTCTGGGAAGCGCTCTCCTGAAGGGGGTTAGCTTGCAGGCACGCTCCCTGTCATACACTCTGCGTCCATAGACACAGATTGTATGACTCGGTCCCGCCCCCCGGCGGCCACGTCATTGGATTTGATTGACAGCAGCGGGAGCCAATGGCTGCACTGCTATCAATCTATCCTATCAACGTCGAGAAGCAGTGGAGAAGAGGACGCCGGAGGGGACACACACAGCAGGTGAACGGGCTCAGTAAAGTAAAACGGGGGGGCTGGGGGGCCCGTGATAGCAAGGTGTTTTTTCACCTTAATGCATATGTAGCGGGGTCCCTAAATTTAGGTGGGACACGCAAGTGTGTAAGTATGGTAATAGTGGACCATTTGTGTTCGTGGAGGATTGGATGGTGTAATAATCTCCTTGGCCTCTGGGTGGCGGGGTACCTGGAGGCTCAAGGTAGATTGGCCATTACAGTGCTACCCTTTTTGTCCCTTCCCAGAGATGGTACGGCGAGGGCGGGGAACCTGCCGTGGTGTCGATGGGAGGAGATAAAAGTGGGAGATGCCCTAACCACGAGGTCTTCAGGAGGATCTTCTTCACACGCCCAGGCACCTTAGGCCTGGGTGCGGGCGGTTCCGGATTCCGGGCCAGGCGCCCTAGGCCTGACCAGAATGGAGTTGGAGTCCATCCCAGGCACCTTCAGCCTGGGGTGAGGTACTAAACTAGGAGGCCTGGGGTCCAGTGACTTCGACTGGGTCCCGCGAGGGTGGAGAAGTCCGAGGGTCCCTGAGGTGGATGGGGCCCATGTCTGAGGTGAGGAGGCCGGGGAGGTTACCCATTCGGAGAGTCTGGAGCAGCATCAACCCAGTGACGGATGGGCCTCTGGTAACTCCCTTGGAGGGACATCTTCCCCTGACAGGGGCCACAACGCAGCGAAGGTACTCCTTTCTACGTTCTCTTGAGTCGCTGGTAGAGACTCTCAAGTTCTAAGTCCTTTCTAGCTAATGCTATAGTAACCGCTGGCGAGATCGCAGTGGTTTAGCTCCTAACCAGGATAGTGCCTCGACCTGCTCATTCCCCGTATCAAAATGTTATCAAGTCGCAACCAGTTGGCTACTGAAGCACTGTTTATTGTGAGATGTACAATAAAACAAGAGTTAGACTGTGATCGGTGTGTGGAACTCTGGTTAATGGGAGCAGAGGGAAGTGTTGACACAGCGGGACTTGATTCTAGACAAAAGCACATAGGCCCGAGGAAATATCTGATACTGGCCTTCACCTCACCCACAGCTATGGGGAGGACATGGGCCGTAGCGCATCTCACCCTGTCGTGTGACATACCCCTAGACAAAGGAGATGGGGTGAGGCCGCTACACATAGTATGCATTAAGGTGAAAAAACACGAACCTTTACAACACCTTTGAATCAGATAACAACTCACACTCACATATTGTATGTTCTTATCACGGCCAAACTGGATGTCACGGGACTGTAAAACTGTCTGGGTTCCTATTCAGTTTTAAATACCCCCCTGGAGTCGGGAATAGGGATGCTGATGCTCTGTAAAGAAAATCCTATGACTCAGGGACTTATATGAAGAGTGGACATCCAAGATTTGTGTCAAGGAATTAAGTACAGAGACCGAGGGGCAACAGGGGCCTAAGCCATCTGAGTATAAGAAAAGAGGAAAGATAAAAAGAAAATCCTTCCAAGAGAAATTCTTCAAAAAGGAACTGGTGAAAATTGTATATTTATTAAACAAACCGCAATATACTAATACAAATGGAATTAGAAAACAAACACTGTTACAAAACCCTTCAACTTATTATTAAAATGAGACTAGTCATAAAACCTAAGAACATGGGTGGCCACCCGACCAGCCATACACACCACAATCAATCTGCTATCAAATCATCCATCCAATATTCATAGATCAGTCCAAATGGTTAAATGCCCGGAGAGGATCCTCCTTCAAGTGCAATAGGCTGTCTATCATGGGAATGAAAATGGTTTTAACAAGAAATTTGATTGTTTTTAGGAAGTCAGGAAAAGATGTAAAGGTAAATAGTAGATTAAATCTGAACTTTACTGTGACCCGCGTTAATAAATGTCTGTTTTCACTGGGTTATTTTGCACATTGCTATACACGAGATCCGGTGTTGATGATCATAAATTTGCTGACAGTACATGTAAAAAAGTAACTGATTTGGATTGATCTCACCGTTTGTAGTGTTCCACGAGTGGATTTTTCTACACTCGTATCGCCTCCATCTTTCAGGTGCTCTCCTAAATGGACACAGCGATGTTCACTTGATCTCTTTCCAAGGTTGTAGGTATGTTGATCCCAGTTTTAGATCATTTATAGCGGGCCATATATGTTCAGCATCGAACCATCTGTCTTTTTCCTGTCTGTTTGTGATTAAGGACAAACCTGATAACAGGTGTACAGCGATCAATGATTTTTAGTTTGATCTTTTCTCCTTCATCATTCCTTCAGAGTGGATATAGATGAAAATAGATATTTTGATCAGATGATCAGGTGGTTGGCTCCATGGGTCGCACACCCATATTCAGGATACTGCTGGTGTACAGGCAGGCTGCTTACATGTTTCGGTTTGTTAGTCAAACCTTCATCGGAGCATGCGTGGTGTTCAAGTGTGAGTCTAGATATACTTTGCTCATCAGGTGTTTGATTTCACTGATGTTGGCATCCCAAAGCTCTAATGCAACTTGACCCAGATAATGAATTAGGGTCTACCTACTCTCAAGTAAAGATGGGCCGAACAGCCCCCTGTTCAGTTCACAGCAGAACTTCCAAACAAGGAAAAAGTTCTAACCAGAAAAGGCAAACCCCATTGAAGTCTATGGGAGCCAAATAGGAACAATCAAAAGTGCCCATTTTGAAGGCTTATGCCTCGTACACACGGCCGAGAATCTCGTCGTTAAAAACATGTCGTTTTTTACGACGAGATCCTTGGACAAGAAACTTGTCCCGGCCAAGTGTACACACGCTCATTTCAAAGAACCCGCAGTTCTTTGAATGGAGCCTACGCGGTGACGTTATCGAATACGACGAGCATGCGCTCGTCACATTCGATGCCGTCGCCGCCATCTTGGTTCACCCTACCTATGCCTAGGAAGCTACCGCGCATGCGTCAAAGTCATTTCGAGCATGCGCGGGCTTCCCGGCGAACAGGTAAGTGTACACACACACAATTTTCTCGTCGAGAAACAGGCTGACGAGAATCTCGACGAGAAAATAGAGAGCAGGTTCTCTATTTTCTCGTTGAGATTCTTGTCGCTTTTCTTGACGAGAAACCATACACATGAACGAATTTCTCGGCAAGAAATCTCTGCCAGCAAGTGTCTTGCTGGTTTTTGCAGAGAAACTCGGTCGTGTGTACGAGGCTTGAGATGCAGGTGATAGGCCATAAAAGGGGTATGGGCGTCTGTGTACTGCCCTGGGGGACATGTATCAATGACATAAAAAAAAAACAATAGTTTTTTTAGGAGCAGTGATTTTAATGATGCTTTAAGTGCAACAATAAAAATGAGAAAAATCCTTTAAATATAGTGCCTGGTGGGTCCCCTTAGTCTGCCTGTAAAGTGGCACATCTGTAGCATATATAGAACATGATGCAGCAAAAATACAATTTTCAAAGAAAAAAATAACTAGTCAAATCACATTCAAATTGACTCGCAGTTGCAATTGCCGGCATCCTGCGATTGAAAGAAATTTAAAAAAAGGTGTGTGCCCCCCTCCCCCTAATTTATAATAGACCCTCATCCGAGCAAGCAGCCCAGCAGGTCAGGAAAGGGGGGGACGAGTGAATGCCCCCCCTCCTGAACCATACCAGGCCACATGCCCTCAACATGGGGGGTGGGTGCTTTGGGGCAAAGAACCCCAAAGCACCTTGTCCCTATGGTGATGGGGACAAGGGCCTCATCCCCACAACTGTATTAAAAAATAAAAAAACAGTGTCACCCAATGTAAATCCATCATCAATCACGTCGCCCCCCGCACCAGAAAAAAATAATTAAAATGCTCCTGCCAACATGAAGGCTGGTTGCCCACTGCAGGCTAAGCCATTTGACAGTACTTATATAGGTAGGGGCGGGGCCATCTGGATACATCACCTGTCAATTACCCAGTATGCAACTGTCTGGGATGTCAGTAGAGGCGGTGCTACACCACGTGTAGTAGCCAGGTGGCGCGCCCTTATCTATATAAGAACTGTTAAATGGCTTAGCCTACAGTAGGTGGCCACCCTTCATGTCGGCAAAAGCAATTTATTTTAAAATTTTTTGGCTGCGGCGTGATTGATGATGTATTTACATCGGGGGACACTTTTATTTTTTATTTTTCAATAAAGGAATTGTCAAAAACTGTGTGTGTGTGTGTGTGTGTATTACTTTGACACTTTTTTGGTGAATGGGTAGGGGTACTATGTAACCCATACTCATTTATATGGGGGGGAGGTTCTGTGAGGTCCCTTGTTACGGTTGTGGGGATGAGGCCCTTGTCCACATCAACATTGCTTTGGGGTGGGGGGGCAGAGTCCCCCCCCATGTTGAGGGCATGTGGCCTGGTATGGCTCAGGAGCAGGGGCGCTTGCTCATCTCCCCCCTTTCTTAACCTGCCAGGCTGCATGCCAGGATAAGGATCTGGAATGGATTTTGCCCAATCAGGGCAAAATGCACAGTGCATTGCAGGGCGGGGTGAACACCAGCCAAATACCCTGCAAATTTGAGTGTTCCCTGAATGGGCGAACAGCCAATGTTCAGCCCAAACTGATCCTCGGAGGAACCATTTTCCAAACTCTACTCTCAAGAAAGACTTTAGGAAAGATCAAGCAGAAGACCCTCTCTGCTGTTGGACTTTGAAATCCTTGGAAAGTTGTTGCCCAGAGCTTCTACTAGCCACAGATTCTCCAGAAGAGAAGATTGGAATTGTTTACAGTTGCTGGATGGGGTGGTCTACTGAAAAGGCTCCTTAGTTGACCCCAAAGAAAAAAAGGCAACATAGGGGGGCAGTGCTGAATGTGTAACATGATGAACATAGACATTATGGAATGATCACGTTAGTTAGAGGTTTTGCCTACCGAAGTTGGGAGATATTGTCACTCCTGTCTCTGCTGCATCTGGAGGAAGACTCTGCCCTCCAGAGCTGCCCCAACGGGCCATCTCCACAGTCAAAGTCCCATGGATTTGGTGTGCATTGATTTCTTTTCATTTTTGATCCCGACACAAGTGGCCAAGGTCATTTTGGGTCCCATCACCGTCACTATCACCATCATCACCATTCGCATCATCATCATTACCACCATATAATACCACCATATCATCAGCTGCATCTTCAGGATCAGCATCACCATGTCATCCTCAATCGTCACTTCATCAGTATTATCATTGCATCGTTTCATCGCCATCAACTTTTTTCCCACCATGTGCAACTTTAAATACTCAGCGGACACCCTCCACAGTCTAAGAAATACCGCCTCAACACTACCAAACTCCACCCATAAAATACTACGGAAAGAACAACTTCTAAGGATCAATCAACAATCGACCACCAAAAACAAGAAGGCACCACTTCAACTACAACACTTATCATGTGCCCTGATCAACACCAGATCTGCAGTCAAGCACAGACAGGAAATCCACGACTTCATCACCCAAAACAACATAGATTGCCTCTTTATCACGGAAAGCTGGCTAACACCTGACTGTAACACCATCCTAACAGAATTGGTGCCTGAGAACTACTGCATCCTAACCGAGCATAGAATAGGACAAAGAGGAGGAGGCAAATTCTCAATCTGCTTGGGGCCCCCAAATTCCTTCAAACGGCCCTGGTTCAGGTCACATTCTTGATCTCATATTCAAACAATATATGGACATCAACACTCTGGACAACATGCCTTTACCATGGATGGACCACCACGCTATCAAATTTAAAATCACCACCAATACCATCACCGAAAAACCGAAACACTCAATAACAACACACTGGACAAGATCTCAGAAGAAACTACACTCTGAACTCTTCAAAACCACACTATCAAAAAATATAGGAATGCTAAATCAAAACCAATTAACGGAACAAACACTCAACTCCTTAAACAAACTATTAATACAAACAGCAGACACAGTTGCTCCGAAACGTAGAGCACTCATCCGCAAAAACAATTCGGGCTGGTTCAATGACACACTTACTTTACTGAAGCAAGAACGCAGAAGAGCGGTAGGAGCCTGGAGAAGAAATCCAACAAAAGAAAACCACACAAACGACAAAGCACTCACTAATAAATACCACAAAGCAATATTCAAAGCAAAAAAGGAACATTTCTCAAACACCATCTCAAAAGCCATAAACCGTCCTCTTGAACTTTTCAAACTAGTCGCTCAGACTATGAACCCTACCTGCCTAGAGCCTCCAGCAAACGAAACTCAAGAATTCTGCAATGAGCTATCAGGTTTTTTATCGACAAAATCTAAAACATTTGTGAAATAATTCAACAGGAAAAAAACAACCAACCTCACTCAGCCAAAGCAAGAAAAGGAAATCAACACAAACATTATACAATCAACAAATTTTTTACTGGTCCCTATCACCATCGACACCACCAAAAACATCATCAGAAGCCTCCGAGACAGCACATCACCAAATTACATAATTTCTACAAAACTCCTGATAGAATGTACAGACATCCTGGCACCCACCATAACACATCTCGTAAACCAATCGTTCAAAGAAGGTATTGTTCCAATCTCCCTCAAGCATGGCATAATCAAGCCCCTCCTAAAGAAACCCAACCTCGACCCCAAAGATCTGAACTACCGTAGACCGGTAACAAGTCTTAACACCCTCTCCAAGATCATGGAGAAAGCAATAGTACAACAGCTACAACTCCATTTGGACACCCACAAACTCTTGGACCCACTACAATCTGGTTTCCGCCCAGGCCATGGCACAGAAACAGCACTTCTGTAAATATGGGATGACGCCCTCGAAGCAGCAGATGACGGAGAAGCATGTCTCCTGGTGCTGCTGGATCTCAGTGAAGCGTTCGACACTGTAGACCACAAAACTCTACTCATTCGCCTAAAAGAAGTAGCAGGAGTCACAGACGCTGATCTACCTTGGTTTGCATCTTTCCTAGAAAATCGTTCCCAGACAGTGAAACTTGGAGCCTTCACCTCTGAAACTCGCGCAATTTCTTGCGGAGTCCCTCAAGGATCACCCCTGTCACCCGTGCTCTTCAACATCTATATCCGCCCACTCCTCAAAATTATCAGCAAACAGGACCTGTGCCACCACTCCTACGCTGACGACACACAACTCTACTTTCGCATCTCCGTAAAAAAAGACCAATATCACGGTCTAGAAAAATGCCTCACATTGATCGATGAGTGGATGACTGAGAGCTCCCTCAAACTCAAGGGATCCAAAACAGAACTTCTTCTCCACGCAAACCCGAAAGAAAAAAGCTGAGACTTCATGGACACCACCCACCATCCTTGGACAGACCATTACCCCGAGCACCAAAGCCAAAAGTCTCAGAGTCATCTTTGACTCGGAGATGTCGATGGACGCACAAATAGGATCAGTAGTGAGCGGATCTCACCATCTCCTCTTGCTGCTAAGTAGACTCATCCCCTTCATCCCAGAAGAGGACATAGCAGCAGTTAATTGGAACAATCATCAATTCCCGACTCGACTACGCAAACTCCCTCTACATAGGACTACCAAAATACCAGATTTCACGCCTACAAATCATCCAAAATACGGCAGCCAGACTGGTAACAGGGAAAAAACGTGGGAATCCATCACCCCTTCCCTGAGGACCCTTCATTGTCTAACCATTAAGGATAAGGTCACATTCAAGACCCTCTTTCTCACCCACAAGTGCACACAAGGAAACGCTCCTCAATACTTGTGCGAGAAAATAAAACACTACACCCCCAATCGCATTCTCCGATCAACTAACCAAAACCTCCTCCACATCCCCAAGTCCCACTACAAATCAAAGGGAGACCGAAGATTTGCAGTTCAAGGACCACGGCTATGGAACGCTCTACCCACAAACATCCACATGGAGGAAAACCATCGGGCCTTCAGGAAAAAACTTAAGACCCACCTCTTCTGAAGGATCAGGATGACACTGGATGGAAATAAGCACCTTGAGGCAATTCAGTTCGCATTTGCAACGCTATACAAGTTATTCACTCACTCACTCAGAAAAAAAACAAATCACAGACATTAAATGTATTTTCATTTAATATTCCAACCTTCTGGATTTTAAGAAACAATTACCGTATTTATCGGCGTATAACACGCACTTTTTTCCTTAAAATTAGGGGAAAATCGTGGTTGCGTGTTATACGCCGATCCTCCGCCGATCCCCTCGCTGAAACGAGCGAGAGGAGCCGAGATACACAAAGCCGAAATACACTCTGCTTTACTCGGCTCCTCTCGCAGTCCCGCCCATCTCTGACTGTGCCGCTGACATACAGAAAGCCGAGTGTACTTCGGCTAGTCTCGGCTCCTCTCGCAGTCCCGCCCCTGACTGTGAGCAGAGCCGAGTCTAGCCGAAGTACACTCGGCTTTCTGTATGTCAGCGGCGCAGTCAGTGGAGATGGGTGGGACTGCGAGAGGAGCTGAGTCTAGCCAAAGTACACTCGGCCCCGCTCGCTCCTCTCCACACAGAAATCGGCGCCAATTTTTTTAAATCGCAGAGACTGGCAAGGCTGCAAAGACACTGGGCAAGGCTGCAAAGGTACTGGGCAAGGCTGCAAAGGCACTGGGCAAGGCTGCAGATGGACACTGGGCAAGGCTGCAATGATGGACACTGGGCAAGGCTGCAGATGGACACTGGGCAAGGCTGCAGATGGACACTGGGCAAGGCTCCAATGATGGACAAGGCTGCATTTAAATGTAAGTTTTTTTCCTTGAATTTCCCTCCTAAAAGTTTTTTTTCTTAAAATTCCCTCCTAAACTTGGGGTGCGTGTTATACGCCGGCGCGTGTTATACGCCGATAAATACAGTAAACAAAATAAAAAATAAAGAAAACTAGTCAATTGCAACTGTTTTTGCAGATCAAGCAGAGGAAAAAATATACAATCAGTCAATTTTGAGGAAAATATTCTATAATCATCATGTACTTTGCAGTTCTAAAACAAAAATCTGCATCAGATTACATCCTGAAAATTATGTCATCATCACCAAACATCCTTTTAATTGATGGAATAAGAAAAATGTCCAAAATATCAATATAAACTTGTGAATTTATTGAAGATTTAATGAATGTCATCTCCCCCGTACTTTTGCTTGACATGCAACCCCATATCATCAATGATTATGAAAATTTGCATGTTTTCATCAGGCAGTCATATTCATACACTTCCAGTTGCAATTGACTACAGTTTTCTTTTTTAATTTAAGTGTTTCTTAAAGCCAGAATGTTGGAATGTTAAATGAAAATAGTTTTGAGTCATGTCTGTGATTAGTTTTTGTCACGTACCTGGTATCAGAGCCCAACAGTAGAAGGAGCCCTGGTTCAGGGACCACTAGGGTTGTAACAGTTGTTACGTGAGCGCAGTGAGGTCGGAGTGCCTGTAAGATCCGTAGTAGCTGACACAGATGAGTAGAGATGATCCACCAGAAGAACTGGACTGTAGAAACAGTAGGAGGGGGTGGTTACAGGTGTGGGTCAGCGACCCCTGGATACTCTCAGAGACAGGATCAGGAACAGACTGGAGCAGAGTGAGACAAGCCGGGTCAGCACAGGTAACAGGTGGTTAATACAGCAGGCAAAGAGTAGTCAGCAGACAGGCAGAGGTTTGGCAACAGGAGATCAACAGGTTCAGATATAACAGGGTCAATGCAAGTGGGGTCAGGATAGGAGAAGGCAGCAGTAGTCAAACGGAGCTGGGTCAGGTAATTACAGCAGGTACACAATCAGACTCAGGTAAAGTTGCAGATCAGACAGCACTGCACTAGCGCAGCTGCTGTCCTTTTAAAGGGTCACTGGCGCCAAGACAAGTTAGCGCGTGCGCATGCACGCCTGCCGCGTGTTCCCGTGCACACGCGCCTGCAGCATGTCTCTGCGCACGTACACTGCCCGGTGCGGTGCGTTCTCGTAGGAACATGTGTGCACACACGCGCACGCCCGAGCATCTGCCTTGCCACAGGGTATCCCTGACATTGCCCCCCCCCCAAGGGGCAGCATCCGGATGCCCAACAGGCCCTTCTTTTCAGGATGAGCAAGGAAAAAGCCACAAACTAACCTCCTTGCATGGATATTGCATGCGGGTTCCCAGGAGTTATCTTCCAGACCATATCCCTTCCATTTAATCAGAAATTGTACCTGATTTCGCCTTCTCCTGCAATCTAGGATGGCCTCTACTTCGTATTCCTCGTTCCCATCAATCAAAACAGGTTCCGGTGGTCTAGGTTCTCTGTCAGGGAAGGGATCAGGTACTTCAGGTTTTAGTAGTGAAACATGAAATATAGGATGAATTTTAAATGAGTCAGGTAAAGAAAGTTCATATGATACCTCATTTAACCACCTCTTCACTGGGAAGGGACCAGTAAATTTGGGTGCCAACTTTTTTGATGGACAATTTAACTTAAGATTGGTTTTAGAGAGCCATACCTGATCACCTTTTTATCAAAAGCCTTCTTGTTGTCAGCTTGTTGCGCCTTGGCCATTGCTTCCTGTAAGATCTTATTGTTGCGGTTGAGAAAGTCCATGGTATAGTGAACTACTGGAACTGTAGACTCTGAAATGAAATCAGGCAGAAATTATAAATGGAAACCATAATTGGAAAAGAAAGGGGATTGCCCTGTAGCTGAGTGATTGGCATTGTTGTAGGCAAATTCTGCTAGTGGCAGTACTGATACCCAATTGTCCTGAGCAAAGGATGTGAAACAATGGATGTATTGTTTGAGTGTTTGATTAGTTCTCTCTGTTTGCCCATTAGTTTGGGGATGGTATGCTGAGGACAACGCCAACTCAATCTTCAACACTTTACATAAGACTCTCCAGAAACGTGAGGTGAATTGTACACCACGATCAGACGTGATGTTTGCAGGGACCCCATGCAACCTAACAATCTCTTTAATGAATACTCGGGCCATCTTCATAGCAGATGGGGTACTCTTTAACCAGTTCCAGGCCAGTCGCTGCAGTTTTATTGCGGCAGGTTGGCCCAGCTGCGCAAAATCACATTACTATACGTGATGCGCGCGGCCGGCTGGGGGGCATGCGTGCGCACCCCCCCCCGCCGTCCTCGACGATCAGATTCGATCAGGAAGGGATCAATCCCCAGGCCCAGGCCAATGAAATCTGGCCTGAACCCGGTGATCGGTCCTGACGAATGAGATCCTTCCCCTGTCTGTGTAACTGTAAACACTGACAGGGGAAGTGATGTCATCTCTCCTCGTGTCAGTCTTTTCCGTTCCAGACCGAGAGGAGATAGCATCAAACAGTGAGTTGCACAACAACACTACACTGACACCAGGTCACGTAGGCACACAATTCACCCCCGATCACCCCCCCCCCCAGTTAACCCCTTCACCACCTGTCTCTATGTCACCCAGTACAGCAATCAGATTTTTTTTGATCGCTGTACTAGTGTCATTAGTGAGAAAAATCTGTGTTAGGGTAATTAGTCTTAGGCCCGGTTAGGTCTAGGGACCCCCCTATCCCCCCAATAAAGGTTTTACCCCTTGATTATCCCCTGTCACCTGTGATCACAGTATAAGTGTCACGGGTGATGCAGTTTAGCTATTTTATTTTTTATAGCCTCAGGGCACCCGCCGTATTTTTCAAAGATAAAGGTTTAACCCCCTGATCACCCGGCGGGTGATCAAAGTTAGGTTTTAGCATCAGATAGGGTCTGCATCGCCCCAGGCAGCGTCAGATTAGTGCCTGTACCGCTAACACCCACACACGCACCATACGCCTCCCTTAGTAGTATAGTGTTTGAACGGATCGATATCTGATCTGATCAGATCTATACTAGCGTCCCCTGCAGTTTAGTGTTCCCAAAAACGTTAGTGTTAGCGGGATCAGCCCAGATACCTACTAGCACCTGCGTTTAGCCCCTCCGCCCACCCAAGTGCAGTATCAATCGATCACTGTCACTTACAAAACACATAACTGCAGCATTCGCAGAGTCAGGCCTGATCCCTGCAAACGCTAACAGTTTTTTTGCAGCGTTTGAAGCAATCACTGACATTTAGGTGCATTTTTACCTGTGAGTCTCACTACTGTACCAGTAAATTTAGAGACCAAAATGTCAAATCAAAGGTACAGTAGTGAAGAGGCCTACACGTTTCTGAGCATGACAGATAGTGAAGAGGAAGTCACTCATCTGTCAGATTCAGGCTCAGAATATGATCCTGTAGACGACAGCGGCTCCATGACAGATAGTTCTGACGACGGAGTTGTGGTCCCTGCCAAGGTCAGGCGTACCAGATCCCGGTCTTCTTCTGCTGTCATTGAGATGCAAGAACCACAGGTCCCTCGTATGGAGCAGAGAGCCAGTATTAGCGCTGCTATTCCTTCTGGTGAACTGGCAAGCACCAGCGGCCTAGTACATCCTGGTCATACACCGAGCACTGCAGTAACACTTGGTGATGTGGCGAGTCCCATAAGTGCAGTTCAAGCTGGTGAGGTGGCAAGCACGAGTAGTGTCCCGCTGCCACCAAGAAGAAGACAAAGACAGGCCCGTCGAGCCCATAGTGCCCTTCCTGCTGCAATCGTCAATCCTAATTGGGAACCCACCACTTCTGCAGCACCCATACTTCCCCCATTCACTAGCCAACCCGGAATTCTGGTGGAAACAATAGGATTTTTTAAAACAGCTTACCTGTAAAAATCCTTTTCTTGAGAGTACATCACGGGACACAGAGACTTAGATAATTACTTAGTGGGTTAGATAGTCACCATCAGGTGATTGGACACTGGCAACCCTAATTACAAGGTGAGTTCCTCCCCTATATAACCCCTCCCATATGGAGAGCACCTCAGTTTTGTAGCAAAGCAATAAGTGTCCCAACGTACTGTATAATCCTGAAGAGGGGCCGGAGCTCTGTGTCCCGTGATGTACTCTCAAGAAAAGGATTTTACAGGTAAGCTGTTTTAAAAAATCCTATTTTCTTGTTCATGCATCACGGGACACAGAGACTTAGATAATTACTTAGTGGGATGTCCCATAGCAATGCCCAAATTGAGGGGAGGGAGACACAGATCAGAAAACACAGACCGCCATCGGACAAGAGGACCTACACTGCTGCCTGCAGTACACTGCGCCCGAAGGCGGCATCCTAATGCCCTCTCACATCCACTTTGTAAAATCCAGTGAATGTATGGACCGAAGACCAAGTATCAGCCTTGCAGATCTGAGCCATGGAGGCCTGGTGATGAACTGCTCATGAAGCACTAACTGCTCTAGTCGAGTGCGCTTTAACCTGAAAAGGAGGAATCTTCATTTCCAAACCATAGGCCTGAATAATGACTTGTCGAATCCACCTTGAAATAGTGGACTTCGACACTGCCTGGCCCTTTCTCGGGCCCTCTTTCGTATCTGAGCCGTAGCTTACAGATACATTTTTACCGCTCTTACAACATCTAAAGAGTGTAGCTGTCAGGTCACCTGAAGCCAGGTGACAGAGGCACATCGTTGGGGTCAGGAGTGCACCGCTAAGGTAGTGAACCCTATAGCTGACTGCTGCAGATGGAACACTGGGTGATTAAGGAAGGCAGGTCCACTGGAGCACTAAAAGGGATCCCATAGGGAGCTAAAGCCAAAGATTCCCCAGGGCGTGGAGTCTAAGATCCAGCAGGTGTTCGCCAGATCCTCTAGTGGTGAGGATGGACTGGGCTGCAACTGGATCCAGGTTGCGGCCCCCAGAGTCCCCCAGCTCACGCTCACAGTAGGCTATAGGGATAAGCCAAATGTCAGGGCGACTAGCAGACAAGGATAAACAAAGGACAAGCCAAAGGTCAAGGTCACAAGCAGACAGGGATAGTCGAGAACAAGCCAAGATCGGTAAAACAGAGACAGACGTAGCACACGGCAAGCAGGAACCCAAACACACAATAGCTTAACAAACAACATTGATCAGCACGGCTGGCTTGCAATGCACAGGTTAATATAGTGCTCCCTGATAGGGCCTGGGGTGGAGCCATGCTTAGAGGAAAGATTATTTAAGCAGCCAGGTGAGAGCGACTGGCCTCTAAGGTGAACACACGGAGAAGGGGTAAGCTGACAGACAAACATTACTGCATAACCATGACAGTACCCCCCTCTTATGGGCCCTCCCCCTCCCCTGCCTGGGCCCAGGCTTAAAGGGAAATCTTAGATGAAATCTCCTCAACAGACGAGGTGCAACGACCTCAGATGCAGCAATCCAAGATGCCTCCAGAGGACCAAACCCTCTCCAATGCACAAGGTACTGACGAATACCTCTGCAGAGCCGAGAATCCAGAACTTGTCTAACCTCGTTCTTTAGATTATCCTCAGAGACCGGAAGTGAGGTAGGGAGAGGACGAGAGGATTTATTGAAGACCAAAGGCTTTTTAGGAATAAGCAAGGGCATGAGAGGATCAACAGGAATCAGAGGAGGGTCCCCCAGACCCCCTAAAGATGAACTGGGAATCTAGCACAGGACCATCAGACTAGGCAGATGTCAGTGGAACCCTGAGGTCAGGTTGGTTAGAAGGTGACATGTCACAGGAGTTAAGCTGGATAGCTGAAAGACAAGCAGAATGAGGATGGATTGAACCCCTTAGACAGGTTTGAATGGACGTAACAGTATTAGGGTGAAGCAAGGTTGCAGAAGGTCCTGAATAAGAAAAGGTAGGAGGTTCACTGGGCATGAGCTGGACTGGCATAACAGAGGCCGATCGAATAGCATGTCAGGTGTAGCAACTACCTGAATCGCATTGCAAGGCGTATTGACTGCAGAACTTGCAGACAAGCTAGCCTGGCTGTGCGTCCGAGGGTGTTTAGGGACAGACAAAGGTAAATGGTTATGCAAACTGGAATAAAGGGTCGGCTCAGGTTCACCGGTGGGCTCCTCATCCAGAGTGCCACATGACCTAGTGAGTGCATCAGCCCGACTATTGCAGGACACATCCCAAAAATCACTATATGCAGTAGGAAGAGCAAAATATATAGGGATGGTGGCAACAGGAAGTTTCTCTTTTGGGACAACCTTGGGTAGGCAGGACAAGGAACAGGAGGAACTCCAAGCCAGGATCTGTCCAGTAGTCCAGTCCACATGTGGAGAATGGAGCCGTAACCAAGGAAGACCCAAAATGATAGGAGTTGAGGCCTTAGGTAAGACAAGGAAGGATATCCACTCCTGGTGGAGTGTCCCTAGTGACATCTTAACAGGGAGGGTCTGGAAGCGGATAGGACCCCCTGGGAGAACAGTGCCATCAATCGCCAAGACCACCAATGGCGTGATGAGGGGCAAAAGGGTAAGTCTCATGGACGATGCGATTTCCCAGTCCATGAAATTGCCAGCGGCTCCGGAATCCAGACATGCTGAGACCGAATGAGAAGAAGCATCAACATGAAGGAACACAGAAAGAAGAAGACGAGAAGGTGAAGGTGATATTTCTGGGTCCAATATTCCACCTTCCAGATGTATTGGACCCGAGCGTTTTTCCGGGCGAAGAAGGCAAGTGTCACGAAATTTACCTTTTCCCCCACGGATCCCTGCTGATGGTGGCTTGCATGTGGATTTTGTGAACATAAGTGGAATTTTGAACTAAAGTGGACAGTTAAAAACCAGGAGTTTAAAACAGGAGTTAAGACAGGAGTCTTCTAAACTGTGAGTAACATCTTAAACTTCCTACAAGTAATTATATTGTAACTGGGAAATGATTGCTAGCAGGGTTGAAGGTTTTGCTCAGTGCACAGTGTGCCACATGTATGCAACATTGGTGCAACAGCTCCAGGATGGATACCACTGTGACAGATGTGAGCAGGTTGCCCTTCTGGAAGCTCGCATTAGAGATCTGCAGGAGCAAGTTGCAAAACTTGGTGGAAAGGACAACCTTGAAAGGGGTCCTCTGCTCGCTGAGCAGGTGGTCAGTAGGGCTGATGTGGAGGGTGGAGGGGCAAGTCAGGATTATCAGATAGGAAGATGGGTTAATGTAGTTAGAGGGAGTGGAAGGGGCTTGCAGAAAAGGAAGGCCAGTCCTGTATTTGTGCATCAAAACAAATTTTCAAAGTTGGGTGAAGATGTGGAGGTGGCAAACACAGAGGTGGCAGCCCTAGATGTCACTGCTACCCCTAACAGCCGGGAGAGCAACCCATCTAGTAGAGGTGGTGAGGGGAGTGCAGGTAGGCCTAGACAGTTGGTAGTTATAGGGGATTCTTTAATCAGAAGGACTGATAGAATAATTTGTCACCAGGATCGCCTCAACCGAATGGTTTGCTGTCTCCCTGGTGCCAGGGTTCGGCATGTGGTGGACCGGGTGGATAAATTACTGGGAGGGGCTGGGCATGACCCAGCTGTCTTGGTCCACGTTGGAACCAATGACAGTATACATGGAAGGTGGAGGCTCCTTAAGAATCAATTTAAAGAACTAGGCTGCAAGATGAAGGCAAGGACCTCCAAGGTGATATTCTCTGAAATATTGCCTGTGCCATGCGCAACACAGGAAAGGCAGGGGGAGATTAGAAAGCTGAATGCATGGCTAAAGACCTGGTGTAGGGAGGAGGGATTTGGGTTTCTAGAGCACTGGGCTGACTTTTCATTGGGGTGCAACCTATATGCTAAAGACGGTTTGCATTTGACTGGAAGGGGGTCTGCTGTGCTGGGGGAGAGGTTTATGGGAAGGCTGGAGGAGTATTTAAACTAGGATTGAGGGGGGAGGCTGAACTAGAATTACATCGGGCACACAGATCAGTTAGGGGTCAGACATTAATGGAGGGTGGAATGGGGATAGATGGGGGGAGGGTTATGGCAGGTGACAAGAAAGTTCCCATGTTGCAAACAGCCATTGGAAACTATAGTGCCATTTGTACTACTAAAAATTATATGAAAAACACCAGAGAAAAATGTAATACATTAAAGTGTTTGTTCACCAATGCCAGAAGTCTGTCAAGCAAAATAGGTGAGTTGGAAGCTCTGGTGCATGAGGAGAGCTATGACGTAATCGGTATTGCTGAAACTTGGCTTCAATCCTCACATGACTGGGCTATTAATATTCCTGACTATGCACTCTTTCGGAGAGACAGGGTAAAAAGGAAAGGTGGTGGGGTCTGTCTCTATGTGAGAAGTGATCTCAAAGCGAGTGTGAAAGAGGACCTGGTTGATGGAGAGTGTGATGAGGCTGAAGCATTATGGGTAGAACTGCATACAGATGTGCGTAGTTCAAAGTTAATCATTGGAGTTTGTTATAGACCACCCAATGTTAATGAGGAGATGGAGACTCAGCTCCTTGCACAGATGGAAAAAGCTGCAAGGGCTAGGACGGTGATAATAATGGGGGATTTTAACTACCCAGAAATTGACTGAAGTAATGGCACTGCTGGGACAGTTAAAGGGCAAAAATGTATAAGCCTGTTGCAGGACAATTTTATGGTCCAGTTTATTGAGGCCCCAACTAGGAATGATGCTCTGTTGGACCTGGTAATCTCAAACCATGCAGAGTGTATTACTAATGTTCAGATAAAGGAACACCTTGGTAGCAGTGACCATAACATGATTTCATTTGATGTTAGCTGTAAGCAAGAAATACATGCAGGAAAGAAAAAAACACTTAATTTCAATAAAGCAAATTTTCCAAGGATGAGGGCTGCTCTCCAGGACTTAGACTGGGAGGGAATATTGGCATCGATTAATACAGAGCATAAATGGGAATTCTTCAAAAAGGCTGTTTGTGAACTCACTGCAAAGTATATTCCCATGGGCAATAAGTTTAAAAGGCTAAAAATAAAACCTATGTGGCTCACGGTTAAAGTTAAAAAAGCTATAAACAATAAGAAAAGAGCTTTTAAAAAATATAAAAATGAGGGAACACTAGTGTCGTTTAAATGTTACAAAGAATATAACAGGATATGTAAAAAGGAAATCAAGGATGCAAAAATTCAAAACGGATGACAGATTGCAAAAGATAGTAGGACAAACCCCAAAAAATTCTTCAAATATATTAATAGTAAAAAGGTCAAGTCTGAGCATGTAGGCCCTTTACAAAATAATCTAGAGTGGGTGACTGGGGACAAAGAGAAGGCTAATTTATTAAATACTTTCTTCAGCTCTGTGTATACAATGGAACATGGGGGAGCTCATGTCCATAATGGGGGTGGTAGTGACACAGCCCCAAATCCACAATGGCTCAAAAGTGATATGGTCCAGAAATATTTAGACAGAATAAAGGTGAATAAAGCACCTGGACCAGATGGCATACACCCACAGATTCTAAAAGAATTGAGCTCTGTAATTTCAAAGCCATTGTATCTAATTTTTAGGGACTCATTAATGACAGGAATAGTACCACTGGATTGGCGCAGGGCCAATGTGGTGCCTATATTTAAAAAGGGAACAAAGTCTTTACCAAGTAACTAGAGACCTGTTAGTTTAACTTCTATAGTTGGGAAGATACTGGAGAGATTAATAAAAGACCACATAGATGCGTTCTTGCTGGAAAAAAACTATTTAAGCAACAGACAGCATGGATTCATGAAAGACAAAAGTTGTCAGACAAACCTGAATTCTTTTTATGAAGAGGTAAGTAAAACCTTGGACAGAGGGGTGGCGGTGGACGTGGTATACTTGGATTTTGCAAAAGCGTTCGATACAGTTCCGCACACATGGCTCATGTGTAAGGTAAAGTCTACAGGATTGGAAATATCAGTTTGTAAATGGATAAAAAACTGGCTAAAAGACAGAATTCAGAGAGTAGTGGTTAATGATTCTTACTCTGAATGGTCTAAGGTTATCAGTGGTGTACCCCAAGGTTCAGTGCTGGGACCCTTACTTTTTAATATCTTTATAAATGATATTGGGTCTGGGATCAAAAGTAACATTTCTGTCTTTGTAGATGACACCAAGCTATGCAGTTGAATAACGTCCTTACAGGATGTCTCCAAATTACAAGCCGACCTCAATGCTCTGTCTAATTGGGCGACTATGTGGCAGATGAGGTTTAATGTTGATAAATGTAAAGTTGTGCACTTGGGGGCTAAGAATATGCATGCATCATACATACTAGGGGGAGCACAACTGGGGGGGTCCGTAGTGGAGAAGGATCTGGGGGTTTTGGTAGATCATAAGCTCAATAATGGCATGCAATGCCAAGCTGCGGTTTCCAAAGCAAGCAAAGTCCTTTCTTGTATTAAGAGAGGTATGGACTCCAGAGAGAGAGATATCATTTTGCCCCTGTACAAATCATTAGTAAGACCTCATCTGGAATATGCAGTTCAGTTTTGGACACCAGTTCTCAAAAAGGATATTGGGAACTGGAAAAAGTGCAGAGAAGGGCAACCAAACTGATAAGAGGCATGGAGGAGCTCAGCTATGAGGAAAGATTAGAGGAACTGACTTTATTCACTCTTGAGAAGAGGAGAATAAGGGGGGATATGATTAACATGTACAAATATATAAGAGGTCCATATAGTGAACTTGGTGTTGAGTTATTCACTTTACGGTCAACACAGAGGACAAGGGGGCACTCTTTACGTCTAGAGGAAAAAAGATTTCATCTCCAAATACGGAAAGTTTTCTTCACAGTAAGAGCTGTGAAAATGTGGAACAGACTCCCTGCAGAGGTGGTTCTGGCCAGCTCAGTAGATTGCTTTAAGAAAGGCCTGGATACTTTCCTAAAAGTACATAATATAACTGAGTACTAACATTTATAGGTAAAGTTGATCCTGGGTAAATCTGATTGCCTCTCGGGGGATCAGGAAGGAATTTTTTCCCCTACTGTAGCAAATTGGATCATGCTTTGCTGGGGTTTTTTGCCTTCCTCTGGATCAACTGTGGGTATAGAATTGGGGATATGGGATTGTACAATTTTTTTATTTTTTTTTATGGTTGAACTGGATGGACTTTGTCTTTTTTCAACCTGACTAACTATGTAACTATGTAACTATGTAACAGTAGAGACACAGGCCCAGAGTTCTGCACTTAGCACGTTCCTCGGGGGATAGCCTGGTCCGACCCAGCTGCATGGGTTCCTCAGCTCTCAAGAGATGCTCCACGGGTCGAAGAGAGGGGAGCTCAGGCTGACTAAAGACCAAGGAGTGCCAGCGTCGCTTTTCTAGGGTCCTTTCCTGAAAACGAATATCGATCTGGTTACACAAGGAGATAACTTTGTCCAGATCAGTGGGGATGGTTCTTCCTGCTAATTCATCCTTCACTCTATCAGAAAGGCAATGCAAAAAGGTTGCGACTAAGGCCTCATTGTTCCAGCTTAACTCAGCCGTCAGTATGCGGAAATGAAGATCATACTGTCCCACAGAAGCAGACTCTTGGTGGAGAAGTAAAAGGGCACTGGCCGCTGAAGAGACACGACCCGGTTCTTTGAAGATATTCCGAAAAAGTTTCAAGAAGTCAGACAGACTAGAAACCACTGGATCATTCAGTTCCAACAGAGGCCCAGGCTAAGGCTTCACCGGAGAGGAGGGAAATAATATAGGCTACCTTTGCCCGATCAGACAGAAAGATTTGAGGCTGGAGCTCAAAATGAATAGTGCATTGGCTGAGGAACCTCCTGCAGGCCTTGGAGTCTCCAGAGAAACGGGACGGAGCTGGCAGTTGTAGTGAATGTGTGGCTGCGATTGCTACTGGAATAGGTGCAGTCGCTGATTGTGCTTGAGATTTCTGACTCGGGGTTCTCAAGGAGACCTGAAGCTGCTCGAAGTGGGAAGCCAGATCCTTGAGGAATCGCATCACCAGAGTCTGATTCGATTCCTGGGTCTCAAGTCTGCGGATTATGCCCTGTAATGGATCATCTATGGAAAGCGGCACGTCAGTCGGGTCCACGGCTGATCAAACTGTCAGGTCACCTGAAACCAGGTGACAGATGCACACCGTTGGGGTAAGGTAGTGAACCTTATAGCTGACTGGTGCGGATGGAACACTGGGTGATTAAGGAAGGCAGGTCCACTGGAGCACTAACAGGGATCCCACAGGAAGCTAGAGCCTAAGATTCCCCAGGGCACGGAGTCTAAGATCCAGGAGGTGTTCACCAGAGCCTCTAGTGGTGAGGATGGACTGGGCTGCAACTGGATCCAGGTCGCGGCCCCCAGAGTCCCCCAGCTCACGCTCACAGTAGGCTATAGAGGATAGATGGGAAGCAGCAGCTCAGGATACAAGAGATAGTGAGGGGATAAGCCAAACGCCAGGGCGACTAGCAGACAAGGATAAACAAAGGACAAGCCAAAGGTCAAGGTCACAAGAAGACAGAGATAGTTGAGAACAAGCCAAGATCGGTAAAACAGACAGACGTAGCACACGGCAAGTGGGTACCCAAACACACAATAGCTTAAAAAACAACGTTGATCAGCACGGCTGGCTTGCAGTGCACAGGTTAATATAGTGTTCCCTGATAGGGCCTGGGGTGGAGCCATGCTTAGAGGAAAGATTATTTAAGCAGCCAGGTGAGAGAGGCTGGACTCTAAGGTGAACACATGGAGAAGGGGTAAGCTGAGAGACAAACATTACTGCATAACCATGACAGTAGCTTCTCTTCTTCTGTGGACTGCGGATCTGGAAAAAAGGACGATAGGACTACATCTTGATTCAGATGGAACCCTGAAACCACTTTAGGTAAAAAAGCTGGGTGAGGACGCAACACCACCCTGTCCTCATGAATAATCAAATATGGCTCTTTACAAGAAAAAGATGCCAACTCCGATACCCTCCTTGCTGAGGATATGGCTACAAGAAAAAACACTTTCTTTGTCAAAATAACTAAAGAAGCATGGTACAATGGTTCAAAAGGTTGTTTCTGTAAAACAGATAAAACTAAATTTAAGTCCCATGAGCACACAGGAGGCTTAACCGGCGGATTCAAGAGCAGCGCTCCCTGAACAAAGGCCCGGATCAGGGAATGAGAGGCAAGAGGTCTTTGAAAGAATACCGACAAGGCTGAGATCTGGCCCTTGACAGTGCTCAAGGCCAGCTTCATTTCAACGCCTAATTGAATAAAGGCAAGAATCCTGCTAATGGCATACCTTCTAGGATGCCACCTCCTGGATTCACACCAGGAAACATATGCCTTCCAGATTCTGTAGTAGATGAGCCTGGAGGCCGGCTTTCTAGCTTTAACCAGAGTGGAAAGGGCTGGGTTGAAAGCCCACAACTCTTCAGAATGTGGGTCTCAACAGCCAAACCGTCAAATTCAGACTTTGTAAGGCAGGATGGAATATTGGACCCTGTGAGAGTAGATCTGAGCGGAGCGGAAGAAACCAAGTGTTCCCCTCTGCCATCTTCACGATCTCCGCATACTAGGATCGCCTGGGCCAAGCTGGGGCTACAAGAATCACCGGCTTTCCTTCTCTTTTGACTCTCCGGAGGAATCGTGTGTGAAGCGGAACTGGAGGGAACGCATAAATCAGAGAATACTGATCCCATGGAATTGTTAAGGCATCCGACCCTTGTGCCAGTGGATCTCTTGTCCTTGACACAAAGTTGTCCAGCTTTGTGTTGAACCTGAAGGCCAATAGGTCTACATCTGGGGTACCCCATTTCCGACATATAGACTGAAATTTTTTGGGGTGTAGAGACCATTCTCCTGGACTCAGCTGCTGGCGGCTTAGAATATCAGCCTGCCAATTTTCTACCCCTGAAATGAAGACCACAGACAGACAGGGAACATGCCTTTCTGATGCATAAAAAATGTGATTCATATCTTTTTGGGCATCCAGACTCCTGGTGCCCCCTTGGTGATTGATATAAGCCACTGCTGTGGCATTGTCAGACTGTATCCGGACAGGACAATCCTGCAACCTGTAAGTCCAGACCCTGAGGGCCAGATGAATTGCCCGAATCTCCAGAATGTTGATGGGCAAGAGCTCTTTGGCTCTGGACCATTTCCCCTGGGCAGAAGCTTCTTCCAGAACTGCTCTCTAGCCTATAAGACTGGCGTCTGTGGTTACGATTTTCCAAGTAATCGGAATAAGAGACTTTCCCTTTAGCAGATTCTGAGGGAGCAACCACCAATTGAGGCTCTGTTGAACCCGCGGTGACAGGTGCATTGGAAGGTCCAAGGCTTGAACTTTCCTGTTCCAGGCAGACAGGATGCTTCTCTGCAAAGGCCTAGAGTGAAACTGGGCACAAGGAATGGCCTTGAATGAGGCCACCATTTTTCCTAATAACCTCATGCATAGAAGAATGGAAGGATTTTTCCTTGCTTTGATCACACGGACCAAATCCTTTATGGCTTTGGCCTTTGGCCTGGGTAAGAATACCCTGCTTTGAATCATGTCTATGACCATGCCCAAATACTCCAGCCTTTTTTAGGGCTCTAAGGGGGATTTTTCTAGATTAAGGACCCAGCCTAGGTACTCCAAATACTCCACTGCGCTGCGCACATTGCGGTCTAGGCGTGCTACGGACTGATCTATGAGCAGCAGATCGTCCAGATAAGCCGTTACTGCTATGCCCCGTGCCCTTAGCTTATCCAGGGACAGGGCTAACACCTTTGTGAACACTCGAGGTGCGGTAGCAAGACCGAATGGTGGGGCCACAAACTGAAGGTGGCGCTGATCCACCGCAAAACTTAGAAACTTTTGGTGAGCGTGGAATATTGGCACATGTAGATATGCATCTCTGATGTCTATTGATGCCAGGAATTCTCCTCCCAGAAGGATGGAGACCATTGAAGGGACAGACTCCATGCGGAAGGAGCGAATGTTCAGAAACTGATTCAGGTCTTTCAGATCCAGAATAGGTCTGACATCCCCATTTGGTTTTGGGACGGTAAAGAGGTTTGAGTAGAACCCTGAGCCTTGCTCCTCTGGGGGTACTTCTATGATTACCCCTTGGGCCAACAGGCGCTCCAGGGCCAGAAGTAAAGGCCTGCTCTTTTCTGAATTCTTGGAGATTCTTGATCTCAAAAACCATGATGGCGGAAGTTCCCGGAACTCTAGCTTGTAGCCTAGAGATACCATGGAGATGACCCATTTGTACTGAACCTCTTCCCGCGAGGCGTCTGCAAACCACAGCAGCCTTCCCCCCACTCGGCCGAGCGGGGGCGCCCCTTCATAGGGAAGTTTTGGGGTTCTGCTTAGTAGATCTTGAGCCCCAAGATCTTTTCTGCCCTTAGGCTTGGCCCTGGGCCTTTCCCCTAGTATTGGACTGGGGAGGCCATCGCCACTGCCTAGAAGTTGAAGCTCCAGGGGCTGGGGAAAGAGAACGTTTAAATGAGGGACGTTTACTCTTTTTCTTAACCGGTAACAATGTGGATTTGCCTCCGGTAATCTTTTGAATATATTTGTCCAAATCATCCTCAAACAGGCATTCCCCATAAAATGGGAACGCCGCCAAGTATCTCTTGCAAGAACATGAAAAACTAAAGGTTGGGACTTTTAGTTGAGGTGTGGGGCCTAAAGGAACACCTCCATCCCGGTATCTGGAAAAGGGAAGCAAATATGAAAAAGTGGGACTTTGAGTTGAAGCATGCTTCCCAGGAGGTAACACGGATCAATTGAATAGGGCATGTATCCAGTTAATAGAACCAAAGACATTACATGAGAGCATTGCATGGCAATTGACAGTCAGTATTTTAATCGTATACAAAATAACAAGGACAATAATAACATAGCACACCTAATGTACCAGTCCACAGTTGAATGATATAAAAATTACAGCAATCAATGGTAGTAAAATATAGTAACACATTGGTTCATAAAAATCCCGGTGACAACATAGAGAGAAAAGGGGGGCCCAATTCAATGAAGCGTGTCTCCATGATAAGAATTACGTAGATTAAGTGCGCTGGCACAGTCCACTGAGTATGGAGACTGGTAGATAATAATGATATTGACGTACATACAAGAAAGAGCATCTAATTAGCTCGCAGTGGGCATATTGATACATTGTATGAAAAATATACATAACCAGTTTCATTAAAATTTATCTCCATGATAGTTATAACCGTAGTTGATTGGTGAATACCAATTGTTGTATAAGGTGATGAATGGTGCAGTAGCAATATGTATAGATAGGGGCATCTTATTGGCTCTACGCGTTTCGTGGCTACTGCCACTCTTCAGGAGCAGGTATGGGGTGGAGGTCTATAAATGACAAGGCAATAAAATTTGAGATAAAGATTGTATAATATATAGAAAGTATATAAAATCAAGGGGCAGGAAATGGAGGTGGAGCAATAACAATACCCTGGGTTACTTACATGTATGTCAATGGTGGTGGGTAAAGGCGTAAGGGGGTGGGCCCGGCCAGAAAAACAACAGCTCCCGGGAGCTGGGGTGGAAGAACCCCTCCATGCAGGCTGGAAAACCGTAGCAAAAGTTGGAATACCCAGAAGCGGGGGACCTCCATGGGCATGGGTTGCAGGTGTGTCTCTCGTAGGTGTGCCCATCTAGAGGGGACAAGGGGTGTAATGATGAAGGATGTAAACCATAAATAGTTCAAAGATGTAGAGAAAAATAAAAATGAATAAAGGGAAGTGGTGAGATTGTAGCAGGGATCTATGGATAAAAAAGTGTAGTGGTATATATAAAGTGTAAGGTATAATACAAAGTGACCCATTGTGGTAACAATAAGTAGCAGATGGGCAGTGTATCAGCCCCAATGCTAAGGTAGTGTATCATGAATAAAAATAGGAGTTGTAACTAAGTAAAGAAAGAGTGGAAGGGTAGCTAAATTAAAATGACAATAAAAAAGGGGAAACAAAAATTACCTAAAGGGGTGTGGACAGTGCAAAACCGTATTGCTCCCATGTCCATGGACGCATCCGCCATGAGGGAGCAAACAATGCCGGAGGGAGTAAATATACTCCCTGCAATTAGGTGGGGAGGATCCAACCCTCGTCACGCTCGGCGGCCAATAGGACAGGGAGGCGGCGTCGGGCTATAGGGCAGCGGAGGCTGCCCGTCGTCTCGACGTCAGCCACCCCGTACGGGCGCCAGGATGGGAATAACCAGCGCAAGCACGCCAGCGTCACTAAAATGACGCAGCGTGCATGACGCCGGAGGCGTGACGTCGATGCGCATATGGGCGTCCCCCCAACCCCGCACACGACCCATGACAGGGAGGGGGGGGGGAAAGGGGGGAGCCCGAGGGCGCATCGCAGCTCCCGGGACTGAGCAAGCCGGCCGATACCAACCAAACCAATAACGCCCCACCCACCACACAACAGCGACACAACCAGATAAGCGCACTGTGGGTAACAGTGTATAGGGATACTCGACAACTAAATTCCTAAAAACCCACATAGTTAATGAATAGACAATAAAGACAATGTGCTTATCTTGAATAGACCCCTAAATAGCCTAAATCGGGGGAAAGTGCCAGCATTGCAATAATGTAGGTATGTAGGGATGCATGCTTCCATCCCCGGAAATATGAACATGAAAAACTAAAGGTTGGGACTTTTAGTTGAGGTGTGGGGCCTAAAGGAACACCTCCATCCCGGTATCTGGAAAAGGGAAGCAAATATGAAAAAGTGGGACTTTGAGTTGAAGCATGCTTCCCAGGAGGTAACACGGATCAATTGAATAGGGCATGTATCCAGTTAATAGAACCAAAGACATTACATGAGAGCATTGCATGGCAACTGACTGTCAATTGCCATGCAATGCTCTCATGTAATGTCTTTGGTTCTATTAACTGGATACATGCCCTATTCAATTGATCCGTGTTACCTCCTGGGAAGCATGCTTCAACTCAAAGTCCCACTTTTTCATATTTGCTTCCCTTTTCCAGATACCGGGATGGAGGTGTTCCTTTAGGCCCCACACCTCAACTAAAAGTCCCAACCTTTAGTTTTTCATGTTCATATTTCCGGGGATGGAAGCATGCATCCCTACATACCTACATTATTGCAATGCTGGCACTTTCCCCCGATTTAGGCTATTTAGGGGTCTATTCAAGATAAGCACATTGTCTTTATTGTCTATTCATTAACTATGTGGGTTTTTAGGAATTTAGTTGTCGAGTATCCCTATACACTGTTACCCACAGTGCGCTTATCTGGTTGTGTCGCTGTTGTGTGGTGGGTGGGGCGTTATTGGTTTGGTTGGTATCGGCCGGCTTGCTCAGTCCCGGGAGCTGCGATGCGCCCTCGGGCTCCCCCCTTTCCCCCCCCCCTCCCTGTCATGGGTCGTGTGCGGGGTTGGGGGGACGCCCATATGCGCATCGACGTCACGCCTCCGGCGTCATGCACGCTGCGTCATTTTAGTGACGCTGGCGTGCTTGCGCTGGTTATTCCCATCCTGGCGCCCGTACGGGGTGGCTGACGTCGAGACGACGGGCAGCCTCCGCTGCCCTATAGCCCGACGCCGCCTCCCTGTCCTATTGGCCGCCGAGCGTGACGAGGGTTGGATCCTCCCCACCTAATTGCAGGGAGTATATTTACTCCCTCCGGCATTGTTTGCTCCCTCATGGCGGATGCGTCCATGGACATGGGAGCAATACGGTTTTGCACTGTCCACACCCCTTTAGGTAATTTTTGTTTCCCCTTTTTTATTGTCATTTTAATTTAGCTACCCTTCCACTCTTTCTTTACTTAGTTACAACTCCTATTTTTATTCATGATACACTACCTTAGCATTGGGGCTGATACACTGCCCATCTGCTACTTATTGTTACCACAATGGGTCACTTTGTATTATACCTTACACTTTATATATACCACTACACTTTTTTATCCATAGATCCCTGCTACAATCTCACCACTTCCCTTTATTCATTTTTATTTTTCTCTACATCTTTGAACTATTTATGGTTTACATCCTTCATCATTACACCCCTTGTCCCCTCTAGATGGGCACACCTACGAGAGACACACCTGCAACCCATGCCCATGGAGGTCCCCCGCTTCTGGGTATTCCAACTTTTGCTACGGTTTTCCAGCCTGCATGGAGGGGTTCTTCCACCCCAGCTCCCGGGAGCTGTTGTTTTTCTGGCCGGGCCCACCCCCTTACGCCTTTACCCACCACCATTGACATACATGTAAGTAACCCAGGGTATTGTTATTGCTCCACCTCCATTTCCTGCCCCTTGATTTTATATACTTTCTATATATTATACAATCTTTATCTCAAATTTTATTGCCTTGTCATTTATAGACCTCCACCCCATACCTGCTCCTGAAGAGTGGCAGTAGCCACGAAACGCGTAGAGCCAATAAGATGCCCCTATCTATACATATTGCTACTGCACCATTCATCACCTTATACAACAATTGGTATTCACCAATCAACTACGGTTATAACTATCATGGAGATAAATTTTAATGAAACTGGTTATGTATATTTTTCATACAATGTATCAATATGCCCACTGCGAGCTAATTAGATGCTCTTTCTTGTATGTACGTCAATATCATTATTATCTACCAGTCTCCATACTCAGTGGACTGTGCCAGCGCACTTAATCTACGTAATTCTTATCATGGAGACACGCTTCATTGAATTGGGCCCCCCTTTTCTCTCTATGTTGTCACCGGGATTTTTATGAACCAATGTGTTACTATATTTTACTACCATTGATTGCTGTAATTTTTATATCATTCAACTGTGGACTGGTACATTAGGTGTGCTATGTTATTATTGTCCTTGTTATTTTGTATACGATTAAAATACTGACTGTCAATTGCCATGCAATGCTCTCATGTAATGTCTTTGGTTCTATTAACTGGATACATGCCCTATTCAATTGATCCGTGTTACCTCCTGGGAAGCATGCTTCAACTCAAAGTCCCACTTTTTCATATTTGCTCCCCTATCTCTTGCAAGAAACCTCGGCTTCCCAATGCTTTAGCCAAAAGGACCTGTGCATGTGTACCAGCAGGAGATTTAGGCGGGATGCTTGCTGAACAGAGTCCATAGTCGCATCAACCGCAAAATACAGGGCCTTAGGAAGGTCTGCAAAACCTCAACTTCCTCTGCAGGGAGGAGGTTAACCACCTGTTTCATTTGTTCCTTGAGGAACTGGCACATGCTGCCAATTGCTGCAACTGCAGGTTGGACCACAGCACCAGCCATAGAGAAGGATACTTTAAGCAAAGATTCCAGCTTCTTATCAGTTGGATCTTTGAAGCCCTAAGCATTGTCCACGGGACAGGCCAGGCTTATATTCGCACAATAAATTGCCGCGTCTATAGCTGGCACCCCCCACTTCTTGGCTAATCCTTCCTCCACTGGATAAAGGAGGGAAAACCTCTTAGGAGGAGAAAACTGTTTATCTGGGTATCTGGGTGAACCCAGTCGTCATACATCAATTTCTCCAACAAGGGATGAATCAAGAAGGTATATGCAGCCTGTGGGGCGTTCCGGGATCCCAAGGAGGAAACAGAGGACATGGCAGCCTCAGCAGAAGGCAAATTGTATGTGGTACACACCATCTCTTTATAATATTGCACCTGCATCTTAAGCGCCTGAGAGGTAGAAGAGATCTTCTCCTCATCCTCTGAATCCTCAGACTGCTTCTGATTCCCATCCCCAGATAAGGATATCTCATCATCAGAGAGTTCATCTAATAAGGAACCCAGAGCAGAGGAAGGGGAACTACCCCGCTTTCTGCCAGTTTTTAAGGAGGTTGCGATTAATGTAGCAATCCTTCCTTCCAAGCCATCCAAAGCAGCTTTCATAGAGTCTTCAGTGACATATACAGGAGCTGAAACATTAGGTGAGGCTGCAAAGCCTGACAGGGGTACAGATTCATCCTGTGAGGCTGCTACCAGTCTGTCAGGGTGGGATGGAAATCTGCAGGCATGTCTAGAACCCCCATCTCTAGGCGGGGATTTCTTTGTGCCTCTTTTACCTGCCCCTGAACCCCTTTTACTGGGAGAAATAGTCCTAAGCTGCAAACCAGAAGTACAAGTGCTACTACTGTTGTGCTCTTAGTCTTACAATACATATATATATTAGCTCACTGCACAACCTGATGGCGAGTAGGTGTCTTAGGTATGCCTGGATCCGTTCCACTGAGATGCTTACAGCTCACAGCTCTGTGTCCCACCGCTTTACAGAAGGCTCTGGCGTGCTGGGCTTTTGAATCATGCGCGCAACCACGCCCCCTTCCTTCCCTGTCACCTGTACAGCCAAAAGCATGTCCCCTGCGCGCGCATGTCATGGCGGCGGTCAGGGGTGAGGGGGGAGAATAGAAGACCACTGGAGGACTTTGTGGGACCCCTGGACTGTGTGGAGTCCCCATTCTTATTGTTATTGTGGCAGAGCCTGCAGCGGAGGAGGTGAGTGGTTTTAATATCAGACCAACTTCACTGAGCTTGTCCCTGGACGGCATGTAAGTATATACCAGGTATGTCACTTACTCCCTCTGGTGGCGGAAACCAGGTAAGACATGCAACTACTCACAAAAGATAATATTCAAAAAATTATCTTCACTTACCTTATCCCCGTCGCAGGAAAACTGCTGAGAACAACAGATCCAGCCTTCACCCATCACGGCGGGTAATGTTGTGCCAACCTTCAGGGTTCTGGGTCCCTACTTAAAGGAACCTCTTCCCTGGACCTGCCAGGAGCTTTTCGTGCCACTTAAATTAGTACACCAAAGACTGGATCCCAGAGCCCAGACCTTCGAAGAGAGACATTACAGGCAAAACCTTTCTTCTTTCCACGAGGCCCGGGTACCATCCATCTTAGGCGTTTAGTATTGGCCCGAGGTATTCATTGCATGAATGTATGTATTGTCACCGGCGCCGCTGCCACCCACTATTCAGATGGCCGGCCCCCTGGCGAGCGCCGGCCATCTGAACAACAGCAGTTGGTTGGTTTTTGGAAGTGTCTATCAGAGCCAGCGGGCTGTAATCGGCTTCCAAATAATTAACCAGGGGACGCACGTGTTTGTGCGTTCCCTGGTTAACACTGACACGTGTCTCAGCCAATCAGGTTCACCGGGTCTGGTTACCGGTAACCTGATTGGCTGAAGCGGCATCGAGGGCGGGAGAAGACATTGAGGACGGAAGAAAACATGAGGGAGCGTGGAGGAGGGCGGCGATGACCTGAGGAAGGTAAGTGCAGGGCTGGGGGGAAACTGGCTGCATTTGGGGACAAACTGGCTGCATTTGGGGGGAAATTGGCTGTATTTGGGGACAAACTGGCTGTATTTGGGGACCAACTGGCTGTATTTGGGGACAAACTGGCTGTATTTGGGGACAAAATGGCTGCATTTGGGGACAATCTGGCTGCATTTGGGGGGAAACTGGCTGCATTTGGGGACAAACTGGCTGCATTTGGGGGAAACTTGTTACATTTGGGCACAAACTGGCTGCATTTGAGGGGGCAAACTGGTGGCGTTTGGGCACAGTGGCTGCGTTTAATGGGCACAGTGTCGGCAATTGATGTTTTTTTTTTTTCAGTTTGTTTGCGCCCCCCCAAATATTTCGAGCACCAGCCGCCACTGTTGTTAACCATCATTTGCTTAGAAGGTACACCATTCAACTGCAGCACGGGTTTATTTATCTTGACAGCAACAGCGTTTGCTCCCACGATACCCAAAGCCGTGACTCCAGTGCTGTCGGAGGTGATTTCACCACCACAGTTAAAAAAAAAGAGCATATATGCCGAAGCATGGGGGCAGCAGGGGTGGAGGAGCGATTTTCTCCAAACATTAGGGGCGGATTGCCCCCATGCTTCGGCATATATTTTTTTAGGCACAGATTGCAATGTTTTATTTTTACTATTTTTTTTGTATTTGCTTTGCAGGTATGCTAAGTCTTACTGTTATACTGTAATGTTACTTTGTTTTATTGTTAACCATCATTTGCTTAGCAGGTATGCCATTCAGCTGCAGCACGGGTTTATTTATCTTGACAGCAACAGCGTTTGCTCCCACGATACGTAAATCAGCGACTCCAGCGCTGTCGGAGATGAGTTCACCACCACAGTTAAAAAAAAATGGTGCATGTATGCCCATCATTAGAAGTGGGTGGATGAATGGCGGTATTCTGATGGTGGGCATACCCACGATCAATCTCTTTTTTTCATTCAACCCACAGGCTGCATGAAAAAAAGAATATTACAATGTATGCCAAACAAGGACCAGCAACGTACTGGTATGTTGCTGGACTTTGAGTGATTATACCAGAATGATGCCTGCAGGTTTAGGTATCATCTTGGTATCATTGTTTTCAGCCAGCGGTCAGCTTTCATATAAAAGCAATCCTAGTGGCTAATTAGCCTCTAGACTGCTTTTATAAGCAGTGGGAGGGAACGTCCCCCCATCCCACTGTCTTCAACGGTTTTCTCTGGCTCTCCTGTCCCAAAAGGGAACCCGAGAATGCAGACGTTGGTTCAGCCAGCTGACCATAGAGTTCATCAGAGACCAGAACGGCTCCAATCATCTCTATGGCCTAAGAAACCGGAAGCTACGAGCATTTCATGACTTTGGTTTCGCCGGAGATAAACATCGCCATTGGGAAATTGGCAAATCATTTTATCACACCAATCTTGGTGTAGTCAGATGATTTGAGGGCAGAGGAGAGATCTAGGGTCTAATAGACCCCAATTTGTTCAAAAAAGAGTACCTGTCTCTACCTATTGCTATCATAGGGGATATTTAAATTCCCTGAGATAACAATAAAAATGATAAAAAAAATGAAAGGAACAGTTTAGAAATATAATAAAAAAGCAAAATAAATAATAATAAAAAATAAAATAAAAAAGCACCCCTGTCCCCCCGTGCTCACGCTCAAAGGCGAACGCAAGTGTCGATCTGGTGTCATATGTAAACAGCAATTGCACCATGCATGTGAGGTATCACCACGAAGGTCAGATCGAGGGCAGTAAGTTTAGCAGTAGACCTCCTCTGTAGATCTAAAATGGTAACCTGTAAAGGCTTTTAAAGGCTTTTAAAAATGTATGTAGTTTGTCGCCGCTGCACGTTTGTTAAAGCATGTCGTGTTTGGTATCCATGTTCTCGGCATAAGATCCTCTTTTTTATTTCATCAAACATTTGGGCAAAATAGTGTGTTTTAGTGCATTAAAATAAAAAAAAGTGTGTTTTTTTTTAAATTGTCGTTTAAAAAATTGCTGCGCAAATACTGTGTGAAAAAAAAAATTGCAACACCCACCATTTTAATCTGTAGGGCCTTTGTTTTAAAAAAATATATAATGTTTGGGAGTTCAAAGTAATTTTCTTGCAAAAAAAACAGTTATTTTATGTAAACAAAAAGTGTCAGAAAGGGCTTTGTCTTCAAGTGGTTAGAAGAGTGGGTGATGTGTGACATAAGCTTCTAAATGTTGTGCATAAAATGCCAGGAGAGTTCAACCCCCCCCCCCCGGATGACCCCTTTTTGTAAAGTAGACACCAAGCTATAGGCATGTTGAGTCCATGGAATATTTTATATTTTGTCACAAGTTTCGGGAAAATTACACTTTTTTTTTTTTATTTGCACAAAGTTGTCACTAAATGATATATTGTTCAAACATTGCATGGTTATATGTGGAACTACACCCCAAAATGCATTCTGCTGCTTCTCCTGAGTATGGGGATACCTCATATGTGAGACTTTTTGGAAGTGTGTACATTTTTGATTTTACTCCTCACTACCTATCACAGTTTTGAAGGCCATAAAATGCCAAGATAGCACAACCCCCCCCCCAAATGACCCCATTTTGGAAAGTAGACACCCCAAGCTATTTGATGAGAGGCATGTTGAGTCCATGGAATATTTTATATTTTGCCACAAGTTGCAGGAAAATTTATATTTTTTTTGCACAAAGTTGTCATTAAATGATCTTTTGCTCAAACATGCCATGGGCATATGTAAAATTGCATCCCAAAATACATTCTTCTGCTTCTCCTGTGTACAGGGATACCACATGTGTGAGACTTTTTTGGAGCCTAGCCGTGTACAGGCCCCCGAAAACCAATCACAGACTTCAGGCTTTCTAAAGGCATAAAATTGTGATTTTACTCCTCACTACCTATCACAGTTATGGAGGCCCTGAAATGTCCAGATAGCACAAAACCCCCAAAAATGACCCCATTTTGGAAAGTGGACACCCCAAGGTATTTGCTAAGAGGCATGGTGAGTATTTTTCAGATCTCATTTATTTATTATTATTTATTATTATTTTTATTATTATAGGAGTGAAATTAAAAATGTACGCCCTTAGAAAGCCTGAAGGTGGTGATTGGTTTTCGGGGTCCTGTACGCGGTTAGACTGCCAAAAAGTTCCACACATGTGGTATCCCCATACTCAGGAGAAGCAGCAGAATGTATTTTGGGGTGTAATTCCACATATAACCATGCCATGTTTGAACAATATATAATTTAGTGACAACATTGTGTAAAACAAATAAAAAAAACTGTAATTTTCCTGAAACTTGTGGCAAAATATAAAATATTCCATGGACTCAACATGCCTCTCAGCAAATATCTTGAAGTGTCTTCTTTCTTAAATGGGGTCATTTAAGGGGGGGGGGTTGTGCTATCTTGTCATTTCATGGCCTCCGAAACTGTGATAGGTAGTGAGGAAGTGAAATCACCATTTTACAACCTAATTGGAATAAAATCCGATAGAATTTTCCGTCGGAATTCTGATGAAGCTGACTTCCATCAGTCTTGCATACACACTGTCAGACTAAATTCCGACCGTCCAAAACGTGGTGACATACAGCACGTACAACGGCAGTATAAAGGGGAAGTTGAAATCCAACGGCGCCACCCTTTGGGCTGCTTTTGCTGATTTTGTGTTACGGCGTGTTAGTAAAAGTTTGGTGCTAGCCGATTCGCCCGCAGACCCCCACAACCACAGGGCAAGGGTTGTGGGGATGAGGCCCTTGTCCCCATCAACATGGGGACATGGGGACATGGTGCTTTGAGGGGTCACAGAACCTCAAACCATCCTCCCCATGTTGAGAGCATGTGGCCTGGTACGTTTCAGGAGGGGGGGTACTCTCTCATCCCCCCTCTTTTCCTGCGGCCTGCCAGGTTGCATGCTCGGATAAAGGATCTGGTATGGATTTTTGGGGGGGAACTTCACGCCATTTTTTTTTATTTGGCGTGGAGTTCCCCTTAAAATCCATACCAGACCTGAAGGGTCTGGTATGGATATTTGGGGGGAACCCCACATCATTTTCTTTTTAAATTTGACACAGGGTTCCCCTTAATATCCATACCAGACCTGAAGGGCCTGGTAATTGAATTTGGGGAGACCACCACGCATTTTTTTTTTTTATCAATGGCTTTTCTCTATATTGTCGGGAGCCGACAATTCATTATAGCAGCGAGTGCTTTTAAATTACTTTTTTTTCTTCAGAAATGACACTTTGTGCAGGGACAGTTCTAAGCACGGGAAACAAGCGCTGTTTTACAGGCATACTATACACCCCCACCAGGTACGAACTTTAAAGGAATTTGTTCACTTTTATTGTTTCACTTTAAGCATTATTTAAGCATTATTAAAATCACTGCTCCCGAAAAAACGGCCGTCCGATTTTAAAACTTTTTTGCATTGATACATGTCCCCTGGGGCAGGACCTGGGTCCCCAAACCCTTTTTAGGACAATAACTTGCATATTAGCCTTGATAATTAGCACTTTTGATTTTGAACGTTCAAGTCCATTGTATTTAATAGGGTTCTAAAGTTTGCGCAAACAGGGTGAGGAGGAGTTCATGGACCAAGAATTTGTTGCTCCAGCGGGACCAATTCTCTCATATGCCTATGCTGCGGGAAATCCAGGAGAATAATCCTGATGACTTCTGGAATTATCTCCAGATCACGGACCCCGTTTTTCACCGTCTGTTGGATTTGCTGTCCCCCTATATCACGAGGCAGGACACTGTGATGCGCCAAGCCATCACTGCCGAGCAGAGGCTAATCGCCACGTTGAGATACCTGGCGACTGGGAGAAGTCTGTAGGACCTCAAGTTCACAACAGACATCTCCCCCCAGGCTCTGGGGATCATTATCCCAGAAACCTGTTCTGCCATAATTCAAGTTCTGCAGAAGGACTATATTAAGGTAGGTTTTTATCCTTTAACATCACATTCTCTGTATATAATGCTTGCTAATCTATTGTATTTCTTTCATCCTTCCCTAATTACCTTGATTGTAATATGCTGTGAATGTCCCCTTTGTCCTCATGCATGCTGTAAACTTTTAATGCTCCTTTTTTGGCCTACATGCATATTTGCCTTCACTTACCTCTCCAGCATGCTATCCTGGGCCTATACACACCTAGCCTAGTCACTTCCCAATGTATTTTCTCAGCTCCATTGCCCCCCCCCCTAAAATGTCTACAAATGTTTTTGTTCTCATAAAATTCAGGCAGAGTGGTAGTGGCTTTTTTAGAGGGCCCAAACTCATCTAGAACCCCTCCCCCCCTAAAAAAAATTCAATGGGCCATCAGAGGGGGTAAGGAATCTGATAAGTGAGCCTTCTATTTTTGTCTTTAAATACTCATTTAAAGAAATGTTATACTGATGTTGGCCAAGAATGTTTTTGTGTAATCTGCTTGCAAATGTTACGTGCAAAATTACTAATTTATTTTTCTGGTTTGACTCCACAGTTTCCTTCATCGACACAGGAATGGCAGAATGTGGCATCCCAGTTTGCCGAGCAGTGGGACTTCCCCAACTGCGGAGGGGCAATAGACGGGAAGCATGTCCGCATAGTGCCACCACCCCATTCGGGGTCATACTTTTATAACTATAAAGGTTTTAATAGTATTGTGTTAATGCTGGTGGTGTCGGCACAGTATGAGTTTATGTATGTGGACGTCGGGAAGAATGGCCGGATGTCGGATGGTGGTGTGTTCGCACAGACGGAATTTGCCCTACGTCTCCAGACTGCCACCTGATGAAGACAACGTTGAGGGTCTTCCGTTTGTTTTTATTGCTGATGAGGCTTTCGGACTGGGACCACACCTGATGAGGCAATTTCCCCTGAGGACCCTCACCCCGGAGAGGAGGGTTTTTAATTTTCCGCTGGCCAGAGCCCGAAGGGTTGTTGAGTTCATTATGGATATCTTTGATTTTAGAGCATCTAGGGTTGTCGACATAGAGGGTGTGTTTGACACAAACCCTATATCCTCAGAATCAGATGTGAGTTGTTTATTTATGCGACTAAAAAACCTCACGACATCAGAAATACATACACAATGGGACATTGTATTCCTAGAGACTTATATTAAAGCATTTATGGTTCCTAGGAGCCTGAGATGGGAGGTCAGTCCCCAAATAGGTGAATCAGACCTCACAAGCTGGTTCAAATATTTTAATGACTCCGGTGTGAATTTTCTCTGTTTCCTCACAGAAAGGAAGCGTGAGAAACTCACACGTCTTGATATTGAGGTTAAACTTGTGAAAGACAAACTAGCACCTTTCAATACGGGGGAGGAGTATAAAGAATGCTCAAAGATTCTCTTAAAAACTCTTGAGAAAGAGGATAGAGATCAAAAAAGAAAAAAAAAGAAAAAATATATTAGGGATAAAGAGGATTATCAGTCTGGCCTTATATTTGCTTGGCAAAGAAAGTTGGCGTCACAAAATGAGGTAGGCAATGCAATGGATACCTTGCCCCCAGGGATAACATCTAATGAGGCATGTGCCAATCCCACCCTCACCCAACTAAGGAGAGAGGCTCACCCCTCACTGAAAAGAGATACCCCTAATAAAAATAAAATAATGAGTAATCAAAATCGAGCGAGGCCATCTAAAAAGAGCTCAGCACCACCCCCAGTGGGGAAAAAGAGTAAGAATATTCACAAATGGGATTACCAAATCCAAAACTCTCGTTTGAACCCATCCCAGTCTTGGTATAGAGGCCAAAGGGGACCACCCCAATACTCTCAGAGTCAACATTGGGAAGATCCCCCATACCCTAATAGGGAGGGGGGAGATCAGGCCTTCAATGTTCCCATACGTAACCGTTTCTTTCCCTTGTCTGACATGGGAACCCCTGCGGGGTATAACGAGAGAGGGTTTGGGTATGACTCGCCGAGAGGATATCGTGGTGGTCATTACCAGGGTGGATATGACCAAGGCCATGCCCAACCAAGGTTTGGTTATTATGATGAACCTTTTGGTGGACAGAGGAGTCCGAATTTGGATTTTCCCAGGAATAGTCAAGGCCCAAGAAGGCCTATAGAGTTAAGAGAGGAACTAGAGGGGGGAGGCATGCCCAGTCAGCAAAAAAGAAAAAGAGTGTAGGGACTGGGATATTTAACCTCAGTAAACAGGTACTAACAGAACCAGAAAAAAAGCTTCTTGATAAGGGTCTGAAATTTGCTCCACCGAGAGGTATGAGCAGGTTCCAGACCTTCATGGATGTGCATAAATATGTACGTAAGCTTAACATCCAGCGGTACATGAATCTTAATCCGATTACTGAGGGGACATTGATTAGGACCGAATTCCAACATTCTGGTCTATCGAATGCTTCACTCTTCAATCCCCCTGGTTCACTTGCCCCATCCATTAGGGTGTTTAAGGACGTGGTACTGAGGGATCTCGAAGACATCAAAGTCAAAAAGACTAAGATGTCACGAGATTTGGAAGTAGGTCTCGATTCCCTGTGTCAGAACAAATCATTGGTTATCAGACCAGCGGACAAGGGGGGTGGTATAGTGGTTTTAGACCGATGTGACTATATAACAGAATTAAATCGGATTGTCGGGGACAGTGAGACTTATACTCCTTTAAATAGGGACCCCACCATTAGGTACAAGAAAGAATTAGAGACCATTGTGGACAAAGGTTTCCACATAGGTATTCTCACTAAGAAGGAGAAACTGTTCTTGGTGCCTGTTGCTCCCCGGATCCCAATTATTTACTACCTCCCCAAAATTCACAAGAGCCTTATTTGCCCCCTGGGATGTCCCATTGTGAGTGGGATAGATTCAATCACGTCCCGGGTGGGCAAATATATTGATCACTACCTTCAACCACTAGTGAGGAGGATTCCCTCTTATATTAAGGACACCAAACAGGTGATCAATTTGCTAACCGGACTTACACCTAAGAATGGTCTATGGATGGTAACAGCGGATGTAACTTCGCTATACACCATCATCCCTCACAGTTTGGGGTTGGAGGCAGTGAAGTGATATCTAATGAGGGACTCTGGATTATCAATAATCCAGACTGACTTCATCATGGAATTATTGAATTATGCCGCCACGCACAACTATTTCCTGTTTGACCAACAATTCTATCGTCAGGATAGAGGCGTGGTGATGGGGGCCAAGTACGCCCCGAGCCTGGCCAATCTGTTCATGGCCAAGTGGGAGGAGGACGTCATCGATGCCCCTAGGAGGCCAGAATTGGCCCTCTGGGCTCGCTACATTGATGACGTCCTCCTCCTATGGTATGGCACAGAGTTGGACCTTTTGAATTTCATGCCATCCCTAAATAACAATGAAAGGGGCATTAGATTCAACTTTGAAGCCAGTACGGAGCAGATTAACTTCCTGGATTTAACAATCAGGGTGAAAGACGGCAAATTTGTGACATCAACATATTTCAAGGCAACGGATCGCAACTCATACATTGCCTTGGATAGTTGCCATCACGAACCCTGGTTGAAGGCTGTCCCTCGAGGGCAGTTTACACGCCTCAGACGCAACTGCACTAGGGTTGACACTTTCGACACTCAGGCGTCTATAATGTCAGCTAGATTTGTAGAAAAGGGTTATGATTCTCAAGCATTAGCCCAGACGGTGAAAGAAATCAGAGAGATGGATAGGTCTCTGCTTTTGGTAGACAAATCACACCAAACGGGGACTAAAAAGATCTCCATGCCTTTCATTACAACGTATTCTCTACAACACCGCAAGGTGAAACAGCTGATACAGAAACACTGGCATATTTTGGAAAGCGATCAAGTTTTGAAAGCCATATTGCCGGCGAGACCCCAAATCATTTTTAAGGGGGTTTCTTCGCTTGGCAATAGGATCGCTCCCAGCGTTTCTGATCCTTCAAAAGCCAACAGGGTCTTTTTTCAAAACCTCACGGGGTATTACCGTTGTAAGACCTGTAGAGTTTGCTCCATGAACAGGTGCAAAGACAGAAAGATCTGTAACTTTACGTCCACTAGTACGTCTAGGGTGTTCGAAGTGGAACCATTTATCACCTGTGCCACAGAGGGAGTGGTCTACCTCATTCAATGCCCATGTGGGTTGCAATACGTGGGGACGACTAAAAGGGCTCTAAAAGTAAGATTGAATGAGCACATCAGCAACATTAAGGCAGGGTTTCCCAAGCATTCAGTCTCTAGACATTACGATGAAGTACACCAGAGGGATCCGTCTAATACTCTCTATATGGGGATAGATAAATATAAACCCCATTGGAGGGGGAGCTCACTTGTGAGGGAGATTTCCAAACAAGAAATGTCTTGGATACATAGATTAAAGTCTTATGTCCCTTTTGGGTTAAACGTCGACACAGATGTCAACGCATTTATTAACAACTCTTGAATGTATATACAACGGTTATTAGTTTATGCACTGTCACATATAAGTTATTACAATAATTGTATATTTTATAATTTTGTTATTGCACAATAATATTTTTTTTGAATATGGTTTTGTTACAATTATGTAGAGTCATGTAATTTTTATGTGATCTATCGCTTGGTGCTGCAGTGCACTAATTAGGCCTCGTTTTGTGTTCTTTACACATCCACGGACTATTAGGTAGTGTTATCACTGTTCACAATTTTTAGTTATAGCATTATTGAGCTTTAATTAATTTTGGTAATTGGGTTCATTAGCACTATGGGTCAGTCCCTATACTATAATATTTCATATCACGATCTTCTGTCCAAAGCGGTTGTCTATATGTTCCCATGCGGTCCACTTTGATGTCATAGTTAAAGTCGACATCTCCCTTTTTTTTCTCTCCCTTCCCAGCAGGGATGCTGAGATTGAGACCTAGAGAGTTCTATATTAATGGAACATATGTCCCTGGAATCAGTGGTTCACATTCCCATTGAACATTTGATAAATTTATTTTTGGACTCAGTTTTAATTTAATTTTAGATATTTAAAATGTAATATGTAGGAGACAATTGGTTGCTTTTGAGAGTATAATTTTTTTGCATTCTTCCCGGACCTGGACGGGCACTTTTTAATGCTTTGCCCATGCATTTGGAGAACCATCTGCATATTGTCCACTAGGGGTCACTCTGGCTGCGGCCGGAAAGTGGCACCCATATCCACAATGACCGGACTTCTGGTCCAATCTTTGGGCTTTGGTCGCTTGATCATTGTGGATAAGTGTTATTTTACATTAAGCGTGTTTGATGTGTATCCTTGTGTTCTTTCTGCATGTCAGCTAGTCACATTTTTAATTTTTTGTAACTTTGGCGTAACAGTCAGATCCTGTTGGTAAGACATGATTTTGTATCTCTCCTGGACATGGTCTGACACCTTCAGTGTGTTGGTCTCTGTCTATGGAATGTTTTGAAAAGTGCCCACTAGGTGTCACTCCAGCCGCGGTTGCGGAGTGGCCCCTATTCCTTTATTGATCAGATTTCCGGTCCAGTTTATATTGATTATTGGGCTAGATCTGACCAATTGTGGTCAAAATTAATATTTTATGCCAAGTCTCCTTATGAGTATGTGTGTGCTTTGGTTAGCACATACAATACACTATGGGGTCTGAGCCACAGTGGCGCTGGGGATGCTCTGTGGGTTAAGGTGGCTGTGCTATGTGTCCCTTAACAATCCAGCGAATCAGGGTAATGTATGCGGCCAGCGTTCACTTTGTAGTGACGCTTAGAGCGGCTGCGCATGTCCGGTGGATGGTTTGGATCCAGAACGAGGCTTGGTTGCTTTATAGTATAAATGGAGGTGACGCAGTGCGCCGCCCGTGCCCCTGGAAGAAGTACGTTTTTTACGAAACGGACGTAGGGCGGAGCGGCGCGCTGACGTCACCTCTAACACTTCCGACAAGGACGGGTGTCTGTTGAATGTGCTACGGCCGGCACACCAGACGTAAACAGGCGATTTTAAACTGCATAAGTGTACAGTAAGTGCAACTTATTTTTATGGAATACATTTTTAAAGGTTTAATGCACTATGTGGAGTGTGTTCCATTCTTTTCATACATATGTGCCTATTGATGAGAACCGGAGGTCGGTGCTTTAGGAATCTTATGTGCTGTGTGCTGCGGTGATTCGTGGGAGAAACTACTTGATTTCTGCATATATTGACCCTCTGTCACGGGGGGTCGTGCACAGCTGGTAAGGAGAAATCCTGCTATTTGGTGGTGGAACGTCACAGATGAATGTGGACACAACACTTTATATGATTTTCACATGAAGCACTGGTGTTATTTATTTGGATTTCATTCAAGGATTTTTTTTTGATGGACTATTATTTATATTTTTATATTTGATGTAGATCACAGTACACCATATATTTATAGTTTATTCTTTGTATACTTTTGATTTCACTCATTAGTTTTAACAGATTTGTATTTTTCATTGGTTAATTTTCATTCACTCCATGACTGTCATAGTGATTGGTCACGGGTTAGCGTGATTTCCCCCAATTTTTTCTATTTTTCTACCATGTATGGTAGTTCACATTCCTAAATCGCAGCTTCCAACATCCACAAAGCTACCAGCTAAACGTCTGGGGTTTCCTTTTTTATTTAGCTTATTTAGCGCAGTTTAATTTCCTTTTTCCTTGTTGAGAATGCCTTCGGGATAATGGCCAGCCGGTTCCTTACATCCATACATATGGCAGAATACAAACTGAATCACCTAATATTCATCTGCTGCATCCTGCACAATTTTTTAGAAATTCTGCTAATTATTTCACAACTGTTGGGCCTGAGGCCGGACTTTCTGACAGTATCATGATGGGCCTGGATAATGGCCGTACTGGCTTGGTCCACCAAAGCGCCCGTGAAGTGCGGGAGAAATATGTGGAGTACTTTACGGGTAGGGGGGCCATTGCTATGCCAGACAATCTCTGATTATTTTTACAAAAATAAATAAAAAATATTTCTGTGAAAAGCTTGATTTGTCATTATTGCTTGTGTTTCTTTTATCTGTCTCCCAGGTTCTCCTAGTGCGCTTTAACTGCCAAATGGATTTGTCTTTAGTAAATAACCTCCATTGTCACAGTAAACAAGAACTTAATTTTCAAACTGGTATTGAGCATAGAAAGAAGAAGCCACACATTGATGATTAGAAAACTATTTTTTCTCTGTGCACATTCACATGTGCGTTATAAAAAAATCAGTGAAAATTCGAACCAGTTTTTTAAAAAACGTTTTAATTAAAAAAAAATTGCATAAACAGGCATGTTTCAAACAATAAAACTTATAAAACAATGGAACTTACAAAGTTCAACCTTTGAAAAACGGAACAAGCCAAATTTTGAAGATTCACACAATTTGTGCGTCAAAATGGGTATTTTCGAAACTTTCGGAGAGAATCTATCACACTCTCCATGATACCCTCCATGTATATGAAAGGAAATGGTCATATTGGCGTACAACATAACTTAACAATTTAGTCCCTAAGGTTCCACTTACACTCTTTTGCGATACCCTGAAATCTTGACCTATAGTGCTTGTTTTGTGTGTTAGTGACATATACCCGTGAACTATATCTTTGTACCTTATTACTATGTCTACAACCAATATTTGCATATAAGAACTCTGCGTTTTTTATATTGATTACCTTTATCAACACCTTATGTACCTGTACATTTGAACTTCCAAATAAAACTTTGTAAAAAAGAAAAAAAAAAAATGGGTATTTTCCTCCTGATCCCATGCCAAATGTCAACATGTGCTATCTGCCATCATGGGGGAACAATGGACATGTTTTGAGGGTGCAAACCCTTCCTCTCACCTACTTGAGTTGTGAGGAAGGGGTTGCACCCTCAAAACACGTATATTGATTTCCTCTGATGGCAGATAGCACATGTTGACACACTGGGGGTGATTTACTAACAACAGTGCGCTGCGCCGGTTCATACCTTAATTGGTGCGCCGGATAAATCCTTAATTGGGCGCATGAACACGCGGCGCACTGTTATAGTAAATAAAAATGTCAGCGGCGCTTGAATCTCTATTCAAAATGAATGGTTCCCTATGGGAGCCCATTGATTTGAATAGAGGTCGCCCGGGAAGTCGGATCAAGACGATCCGACTTGCGGGGCGACTCGTGGGCTAGTTGACACAGGGGCAGCGCGACTTTGCGAGGCAACTTGGACACGACTTGAGCGTGAAGAAGATGCTCAAGTCGTGTCCTGGAGGCGACTTGAAGTACCTGCCCGAGAATGTTCTCGGCGACAAGGTACTGCAAGCCTCGCGCTCGCTGTCTCTTGTGTTTGGTATGAATCATGAAGGGGAACTCCACGCCAAATTTGAAATAAAAAACCAGCATGGGTTCTCCTCCAGGAGCATACCAGGCCCTTAGGTCTGGTATGGATTTTAAGGAGAAGCCCCCTACACTGAAAAAACGGCATGGGTGTCCCCCCAAAATCCATACCAGACCCTTTTCCGAGCACGCAGCCCGGCAGGTCAGGAAAGGGGGGCGAGCGAGTGCCCCCCCTCCTGAACTGTACCAGGCCGCATGCCCCCCAAAGCACCCTGCCCCATGTTGATGGGGACAAGGACCTCTTCTTGACAACCCTGGCCATTGGTTGTCAGGGTCTGCGGGTGGGGGGCTTATCGGAATCCGGGAGCCCCCTTTAATAAGGGGGCCCCCAGATCCGGGCCCCCCCCACCCTATGTGAATGAGTATGGGGTACATCGTATCCATTCACCTGGTGGCAAAACATATCAATAATAAAACAAAACACAGGTTTTTAAAGTAATTTATTAGGCAGCTCTGGGGGTCTTCTTCCGACTTTGGGGGTCTTCTTCCAACTTCGGGGGTCTTCTTCCAACTTCGGGGGTCTCTTCTTCTGCTCTCTGGTGTCATCTCCACGCTCTCTGGTTCTTCTCCCTCTCTCCGGTGCCTTCTCCACGATCTCCGGTTCTTTCTGCCTTCTGCCGGGCGCCCCGCTATCTTCTTCCAGCTCTTTTGCTAGCGGGGTCCCGGTCTTCATCGTCGTCTTCTTCCCTCTTCTCTCTGCTTGATGTTGCCTCGTCGCTGTCTGCCGCTACAATGCTGTGTGCGCAAAGCGCAACGACTTATATTGGCATGGGGCCTGATGACCCCGTCCCCGTATGACGTCACAGTCCCGGGGAATGATGGGACTGTGACGTCATACGGGGGCGGGGTCACCCGGTGACCACGCCCCATGCCAATATAAGTCATTGCGCCCCAAAGCACCCAACCGCCCATGTTGAGGGCATGTGGCCTGGTACAGTTCAGGAGGGGAGGGGCGCTCGTCCCCCCCTTTACTGACCTGCCGGGCTGCGTGCTCGGATAAGGGTCTGGTATGGATTTTGGGGGGACCCCCATGCCATATTTTTTTTAATTTTGGTGTGGGGGGTCCCCTGGTGGGGGGGCCCTCTGAATCCATACTAGACCCAAGGGCCTGGTATGGACCTGGGAGGGGACCCCACACAGTTTTTTTCTAGATTTTTTTTATAGCCGGCAATGTTTATTTTTTTTACATTTCCTTTAACAACCAGCTATAAACAGGTTAAAAAAAAATGCAAATCGACGCAAAATCGCGATACTTGCCTTTTGGATGCCGGTCCATTGAATTCTATTACATGCAAAATGCTGTTTTTTGCTGGGAAAAAAAAAGTCTCCGACCATTTCCAAAAACGCAGAGGCACAAAAATGCATTGATGTAAACATGTTCCATAGGAACCCATGTTAAAAAAAAATCCCTGCATTTATGCAAAATGCACCAAAAAACGCATTAGTGTGAATCGAGCCTTACACACCGTTTTTTAAAACGTCCATCCATGGGCATGAGGCCTAAGAAAAAAGAGGGGGAAAAATAGGATTTTTTACTCACCGTAAAATCCTTTTCTCTGAGTCCATGGACCGACACAGCTTCTCTATTGACAAAGTGGGTATTATCCGTTAATTAGGAGTGACTAGGCAGAAAAACTTGTAAAAAGTGTTGCATCACACTTTCTACAGTACCGCCCAGGGGGCGGACCCTCTGGGTATAACCTCTCAGTCTGCATCTCGCAGATCAGTTCGTCAAAAAGCAGTACAAACTTAAAAGGAGGGGTGGGTGCTGTGTCGGTCCATGGACTCAGAGAAAAGGATTTTACGGTGAGTAAAAAATCCTATTTACTCTTTCGTCCATGGACCGACACAGCTTCTCTATTGACAAAGTGGGACGTCCCAAAGCAGTGTCAGAGAAAAAAAACGACTGGTGGTAACAGCATAAAAACAAACTTCACCCCAAAACACAAAACAGCACTCCTCCAACGGAGGAGTTGCAACTCTAAACAGCCGCTTGCAAAACCTTGAGGCCGAAAGAGGCATCCGAAGATGCACCTACATCAACTTTGTAGAATTTTGTGAAAGTGTGAGCGGACGACCAAGTCGTCGCTTTACATAGTTGGGAAACAGACGCTTGATGTCGGAAAGCCCAAGAGGCACCTATTGCCCTGGTCGAATGCGCCGTGACAGGAAAGGGGGGCGCCTGACCCTTTAAGGCGTAAGCCTGGATTACTATCTGTCGGATCCACCTAGAGATGGTGGCCGATGAGACTGCTTGGCCCTTCTTGGGACCAGCCACAAAAACAAACAGTGAGTCTGACTTCCGGAACAGGGAAGTAGCAGATAGGTATACTCTCAAAGCTCGGACAACGTCCAAGGAATGCAACACCGACTCCTTAGGATTCGACGGATGAGGACACAAGGATGGAAGTACAATGTCTTCGTTGAGATGAAAAGCCGAAACGACTTTCAGAAGAAAGGAAGGCTGCGGCCGCAGCACCACCTTATCCTTGTGGAAAATCAAATAGGGAGCCTTGCAGGACAAGGCTGCCAACTCAGAGACTCGTCTAACTGACGTAACAGCCACCAAAAAGACCACTTTCTGAGAAAGTGCCAACAGGGGAATATCTCTAATCTTCTCAAATGGTGCCTTCTGAAGCACCGAGAGGACCAGGTTCAAGTCCCACGGAGGTAACGGGGGACGGACCGGAGGAGCCACATGTCGAACCCCCTGCACAAATGTACTTATGAGAGAGTAAGTCGCCAGGGGTCGCTGAAAAAAGACAGCCAGGGCAGATATCTGACCCTTAATCGTACTTAGGGCAAGCCTTTGGTCCACCCCATGCTGTAAAAACAGCAGGATTCTGGAAACCAAATAGGTACGCGGATGCCATTTCATTTCCTCACACATGGAGATGTAGGTCCTCCAAGTGCGGTGATAAACCTTCCTAGAGGACGGTTTTCGAGCACTTCTCATAGTAGAGATTACTGAGTCTGACAGGCCCCGGTCTCTCAGTACCTGGTTCTCAACAGCCATGCCGTTAAAGCCAATGACTGTAAAGCAGGATGGAATATGGGACCTTGCGATAGCAGGTCCTTCCGTAGTGGTAGGCGCCAGGGGACGTCTGCTACCAGACGTACTAGATCGGCGTACCAAGGACGCTGAGGCCAATCTGGAGCGATTAGGATCATTGGAATTCCCTCTGCCTCCACTCTGCGGAGCAGAAGAGGAAGAAGCCTTAAGGGAGGGAAGGCATAGATTAGCCGATCCTGACCCCACGATGCTACCAACGCGTCCGTTGCGTCTGCCCATGGGTCTCTTGACCGGGCCACAAATCTCAATACCTTCCGATTGAGTCGGGAAGCCAGAAGATCTACGTCTGGCGTGCCCCATCTTTGGCCGAGGAGTTGGAACACCTCCGGGTGTAAGGACCATTCTCCCTGGTCCAGCATCTGGCGGCTCAGGTAGTCCGCCTGCCAGGTTTCCACACCCGGAATGTACACGGCCGATAGTGCCGGTACGCTCTTCTCTGCCCACTTCAGGATGCGAGCAACCTCCGATGCTTGTTCCTCCTTGATGATTGACATATGCCACCGCTGTGGCGTTGTCTGACTGGATCCTGACTGGACGCCCTTGCAGTCTCTGAGACCATTTGAAGAGGCACAGCTTGATCGCCCGGATCTCCAGGACATTGATTGGCAGGAGGGCTTCCTCTGGGGTCCAGTGACCTTGCGCCGACTGGACACCCCAGACTCCCCCCAACCTGTAAGGCTGGCGTCCGTCGTGATCACTACCCAGTAAACCGGAAGAAATGACTTCCCGGCCATTAGAGCCGGTGCTGTCAGCCACCATACCAGGGATCTCCTGACTAGGTGGCTCACTCGGATTTGATAATCCAGAGATGAAGGGCATCTGTTCCATCTGGACAGAACTTCCTTCTGTAACACTCGAGTGTGGTATTGAGCATATGGGACCGCCTCGAAGGAGGCTACCATGAGGCCCAACACTCGCATGCAAAAACGGAGTGACGACCAATTCCTGGAAGTCAGCTGCCGTACTGCAGCCCGGAGGGTCTGCAACTTCTCCACAGGGAGGAATACCTTTGCCTCTGAGGAATCCAGAATCAACCCCAGGTACACTAGGCGTTGAGTGGGCACCAATACTGACTTTTGCGTGTTTAGTATCCAACTACAGTCTCGAAGAGTCTGACAGGTAATGGACACGCTTACCTCTAATTCTGAGCTTGAAGGGGCCTTCAGCAGAAGGTGGTCCAAGTAACCTGTGATAGCGATACCCCGCTGTCTTAGAAGTGCCAGAATCGGAGCGAGCACCTTGGTGAACGTCCTGCGTGCTGAGGCAAGGCCAAACGGGAGGGCCACAAACTGGTAGTGGTTCTTCCCGATAGCAAATCGCAGAAACCTCTGGTGTCTGGAGTATATGGGGACATGCAGGTATGTGTCCTTGATGTCCAAGGAGGCCAGAAAGTCCCCCGGATGGAGAGCCGTGACTACAGATCGAACCGAATCCGAAATCTTTGTACTTTCACAAAGCAATTGAGGTCTCTGAGATCCAAGATTGGCCGAACCCCCTCCTTCTTCGGCACAATGAATAGATTTGAGTAAAAACCTTGACCCCGTTCCTGTTCTGGAACTGGAATAACTACCCCGCGTTCCAGTAGACCCTGGACCACCCCATACATGGCCTCCCGACGGGTCGGTAGTAGCTGGAGATTGGAGGTGATGAATCTGTCCGGTGGACAAGAGAGAAATTCTATCTTGTAGCCTGAGGAGATTACTTCGCAAACCCACCTGTCGGAGACTAGAACAGTCCACTGAGTCGCGAATTTGCGAAGACGTCCCCCCACCCGAGAGCTGGGTGGGGGCGGACCTTCATGTGGATGCAGATTTGTCCGCAGGCTTGTTGGGTCTGCGGGACCAAGGACGCTTTTGTCCTTGGGCAGGCGCTTTATCGGCCTGGGGTCTTTTCCCTGTCGCCTTAAGGGGGCGAAAAAAATGCTTGCGTGCAGTAAATGAGGGCCCTTGCCCTTGGCGTGGCCCCTTACCCTTGCTAGTTTGGGGAAGCAAAGTGCTTTTACCTCCTGTGGCATCCTTGATGATGTCATCCAGAGAAGCCCCAAAAAGTCTGTCGCCCTTAAAAGGCAGATCCAACAGGGCTTTCTTGGAAGTCTGTTCCGCAGACCAGCCCTTTAGCCAGATCAGGCGGCGTATTGCTACTGCATAAACCGAAGCTCTTGACAGCAGGGGAATAGTATCCATGTCTGACTCGCAGACAAACTTAAGGCCCTGGACCAACTGGTCGGCCAAAGTTATCTCATTAGGAGGAGCATCTTGCTCCTTTAACCTCTGGAGTAGCAATTTTGCCCATTCAGTTTGTGTCTGAGACACTAGGGCCCCCGCCAATGCCGGGCGTACTGCCGAGCCTACCACTGAGTATAGGTAGCGAGCAAGTGCTTCAGCCTTCTTATCCACAGGGTCCTTGAAAACAGGAGCCCCTTCTACTGGAATAGTGGTGGCTCTATTAAGTCTGGACACCGAAGGGTCCGCTATAGGGGGAGAGGTCCATATCTTCAGAAAACTCTCCTCAAAGGGGTACCGTACTGCAAACCTCTTTGGGGCTGTAAAGACCCTCAGTGTGTTCTCCCATTCCTTGTATAAGAGTTTGTCAAAATAAGACACACAAGGGAACACCTTAGCAGTGCGGGCAGGTTTACGAAACCCAAAGGGGACTGGAGTATCTGCTACTTCTGCAGTATTTTCCAACTTTAGCGTATCCCGCACTGCAGTAATAAGGTCAGATACCAAAGCCGTCTCGCGTACTGACCTGGACTTGGAGTCCTCCTCACTGTCTGCAGTCTCTGATGCATCTCTGATGCATCAGAATCTGGGCCATGCGCCGTAGCTGGACCTGGTTCTGCATCAGAAATATCCCCAGAAGATTGCAGGGGACGGGGGCGTTTATTACCCCCTGTATTCCCGTGTGCTGCTTCCACCCTGGCAGCAAACGCCTCTAGGATTGCCGACATAGCGTCCATAGACACCTCAGGGACACCAGCTGCTAAATCTGGTGTTTCAGGGGAGAAGACATCTGGCTCAGATGCCATGCTGACCACACGCTGACACCCACAGGGCTCCAGGCAAGATATCAATAGGCCACCCTCCTGTGCTGCAGAGAGGCTGGGTCACCCAGAGGACTCACCACCCTGGATAGGTACTGCTATGCTGCCGTGTGCTGCGCCTATGATGCTGTCCCCCTGCTGCTGTGTCAGTCTGCTTCTTTTATCAGCACTTCCTGTGTGAATTTTCGCGCCAGTGTAATGCACCCTAGAGGCCGGAGGCTCTCGCAAAATGGCTGCCAAAAATGTCTGTATGGAAGATAATGTGGGCTCCAAGAAAATGGCCGCGGAGCTGAAGATAGAGGTCAAGCAGCCGTAGCCCACAAAAAGATGGCCAGCCGAATAACAATCTATACATACAGAGTGGACAAACATGGCCGCCGATCACCTGATAGGGGCCAGTGGGTGTGGCCGAACCACAGGAAGATGGCCACCGGGCAGTCACAAGAGGCCAAACTTGGCATGGACCACCTCAAAATGGCCGCCGACAGCATGGAGGAGGAAGGACACACACACACACACACAGGTACGCAGAAATTACATTTCTTTTAAATGTTAGTTACAGCCAGCCCCGCTCCAGTGGGACCCCTTAGGTGACCACCAGCACCCAGCAACCTTTAGCTAGAAGCCCAGGGAGGAGGGAAAGGCAGGGAGAGAGGGAAGAAAGGGGCCACAACCACTTACTTGATCTCTCCAGGAATGTCCAGCTAAATCACCCAGCCGAGGCAGGGGAGTTTTACTTACCTATCCTGCATGTATTATGCTGGAAGACATTCCAAACAGATCATCGTCCGCGCACGGAAGGTGACTGTTGGCCAGGCATGCTGTGATTGGACCCAAAAGGGACGATCATATGTATGCCCTGGAGCATGACGCTCACCGGACAGGCTGCTGCGACTCGGCCGTAAGGTCAGCCGAAGCTGAGCGGTCTGATGCAAGCCTTGGAGCGTAAGCTCACTGGCCAGGCTGCTGCGACTCGGCCGTAAGGTCAGCCGAAGCTGAGCGGTCCGATGCAGGCCCTGGAGTGTAGGCTCACCGGCCACCCGTGGAGCGACGGGCTCACCGGCCACCCGTGGAGCGACGGGCATGTCGTGGAAAACCCAGCGCGTAGCTTCTCTATCTTCTCTATCTTCTCCAAATAATTTTTTTCCCTCTTCAGATTTTACAAATTCTTCCCAAGGTGCCCATATTTCATAAATTTGTTCCTCTCTTCCCATAGCCCTGGGCCATAGATTTTCTATTATCCAAATTCTTCAAATTTTTTCCAGCCACATAGAAATAGGGGGTGTTCGTATTCAGTGGCAGCTGGTGCTCAAAATTTTTGGGGGGCGCAAACAAACTGGAAAAAAAAAAATCAATTGTGCCCATTAAACGCAGCCACTGTGCCCAAACGCCACCAGTTTGCCCCCTCAAATACAGCCAGTTTGTTTCCATATACAGCCAGTGTGCCCCCATATATATATAACCAGTGTGCCCCCATATATACAGCCAGTGTGCCCCCATATACAGCCAGTGTGCCCCCATATACAGCCAGTGTGCCCCCATATATATATAGCCAGTGTGCCCCCATATATATATAGCCAGTGTGCCCCCATATACAGCCAGTTTGTCCCCATATATATAGCCAGTGTGCCCCCATATACAGCCAGTGTGTCCCCATATATATAGCCAGTGTGCCCCCATATACAGCCAGTTTGTCCCCATATACAGCCAGTTCCCCCAAATGCAGCCAGTTTGTCCCCCATATACAGCCAGTTCCCCCCAAATGCAGCCAGTTTGTCCCCCATATACAGCCAGTTCCCCCCAAATGCAGCCAGTTTGTCCCCCATATATAGCCAGTTCCCCCCAAATGCAGCCAGCGTGTCCCCCATATACAGCCAGTTCCCCCCATATTCAGCCAGTTTGTCCCCCATATACAGTCAGTTCCCCCCATATTCAGCCAGTTTGTCCCCCATATTCAGCCAGTTCCCCCCATATTCAGCCAGTTTGTCCCCCATATTCAGCCAGTTTGTCTCCCATATTCAGCCAGTTTGTCCCCCATATACAGCCAGTTCCCCCCATATTCAGCCAGTTTGTCCCCCATATTCAGCCAGTTCCCCCCATATTCAGCCAGTTTGTCCCCCATATTCAGCCAGTTCCCCCCATATTCAGCCAGTTTGTCCCCCATATTCAGCCAGTTTGTCCCCCATATTCAGCCAGTTCCCTCCATATTCAGCTAGTTTGTCCCCCATATTCAGCCAGTTCCCCCCATATTCAGCCAGTTTGTCCCCCATATTCAGCCAGTTCCCCCCATATTCAGCCAGTTTGTCCCCCATATTCAGCCAGTTCCCCCCATATTCAGCCAGTTTGTCCCCCATATACAGCCAGTTCCCCCCAAATGCAGCCAGTTTGTGCCCCATATTCAGCCAGTTTGTCCCCCATATTCAGCCAGTTTGTCCCCCATATTCAGCCAGTTTGTCCCCCAAATGCAGCCTGTCCCCCCCCCAGCCCTGCACTTACCTTCCTCGGTCCGCGCCGTCCTCGATGTGTTCCCCCGCCCTCGATGTCGCTTCAGCCAATCAGGTTACCGGTAACCAGATCTGGTGAACATGATTGGCTGAAACCTCCACACAGTCTTCTCCCAGGAACGCACCCCCGTGCGTACCTGGGAGGAGTTTTTGGAAGCCGAATACAGCGTGAGAGCTGTATTCGGAAAGCCTATCAGAGCCGCTGGCTCTGATAGGCACTTCCAAGTTACACCCACCACCGGCCGCCGCTCTAATTCATATGGCCGGCGCTCACCAGGAGGCCAGCCATATGTATAGTGGGCAGCGCGGCAGCGGTGACAATACACAGATTCATGCAATGCATGAATCTGTGTATTGTCTTTCAGTGGCGGTGTGGGAGCGAGAGGGGGCGGCACTCCGGCGCCCTCTATGGACGCACCGCCACTGTTCGTATTTCCTTCCAACACAAAGATATGCAGCTTTTTGCTGCATTCACCATGTGACATATTATTGAGTTTTTATATCTTTTCATCTGGATTTGGGAACTCTGTAACAGGAAGAAGGATGGATCATCAGGAACCTGATATTCCGTAAACATTTGCGTTATCCTTTGAACTTCCAACCAGAACTGTCTAATCACTGGACATTGCCAAAAAATATGAAAGATAGTCCCCCGCTCCCCACAGTTTCTCCAACATCTATCTGACTCTTCCGTAGAGAATTTATTCAAAATTGCTGGGGTTATGTATCATCGTGTTAACAATTTATAATTGGATTCTTGTATTTTGGTACATCTAGAGGTACTCAATGCCAACTGTACTATTTTCTTACTCTGAATTGAAGAGAACCTTTGATTCAGATGTCTCTCCCATTTGCACAGTCTTCTCATTTTATACTCCTCTGGAGATGTTACCAGGAGAGCATATGTTTTGGATATAACATGGGAGATTGGTTCCTTTTCTTTACAATATGTCTCCAATCTTGTACGTGGTCTACAGTATTTCTCCATTGGGCCTAGGGATACCAGAAAATGTCGTATTTGTCGTGCCTGACGAACTGACATTTCAAATTGACCTCCCTGTTGGATCATATATTCTATAGATGGCCAATTATCTAAATTCGTAAAATGACCCTAAGGGCCAGTTCACACCATAGAAACGCAGTCTGGATGCGTTCCAGGTGCTTTTCTGCATGCACGTTTTTGACACGTTCCAGTGCGTTTTTGGTGCGTTTTTGATGCAGTCCAGTGCTTTTTTCCCCCTCTTTTCACTTAGGACAAGTGTGTTGCAGTGCGTCTTTGGTGCATTTAGGTGCGTTCCAGTGCGTTTTTGGTACGTTCCGTAGCGTTTTTGATGTGTTTTACTGTGGTCCAATACAGTTCTGTACATAAAAAATGCAGCACGATCAATTATTTTTTTCCTTTCTTAAACGCACTGGAACGGACTGCAGTGGTGTGAACTATGCCATTGGCATTAATGTGATCAACTTTCTTTGCGTTTTTCATGCAACAAAAAAATGCACTGTACTGCATCCAGTGTGAACTGGCCCTAAATATCATACCTGGGGGGTGTATATAGTATGCCTGTAAAGTAGCGCATGTTTTCCATGTTTATTACAGTTCGAGAGCAAAATGACATTTCTAAAGTAAAATAATATTCATTTAAAAGTACTCGCGGCTGTAATGAATTGCTGGTTCCCGTCAATACAGATAAAAGTCATTGAAAGTCTTTGAGAAAAAAAAAATGCGCGGGGGTTCCCCCAAATTCCATTACCAGGCCCTTCAGGTCTGGTATGAATATTAAGGGGAACTCCGCGACAAATTAAAAAACAAATGGCGTAGGGGTTCCCCTCAAAATCCGTACCAGACCCTTCAGGTCTGGTATGGATTTTAAGGTGACCCCACGCCAAACTTAAAAAAAAATGGCGTGGGGGTCCCCCTAAAAATCCACACCAGACCCTTATCCGAGCACGCAACCTGGCAGGCCGCAGGAAAAGAGGGGGGGACGAGAAAGCGCCCCCCCCTCCTGAACCGTACCAGGCCACATGCCCTCAACATGGGGAGGATGCTTTGGGAGTCTGTGACCCCTCAAAGCACCATGTCCCCATGTTGATGGGGACAAGGGCCTCATCCCCACATCCCTTGCCCGGTGGTTGTGAGGGTCTGCGGGCAGGGGGCTTATCAGAATCTGGAAGCCCCCTTTAACAAAGGGGACCCCAGATCCCGGCCCCCCTGTGTGAAATGGTAATGGGGTACAAATGTACCCCTAGCAGTTCACAAAAAAAAGTGTCAAAATGTTAAAAATGACAATAGCCGGTTTTTGACAATTCTTTATTAATGTCTTCTCCTTTCTTCCATCTTCTTCCATTTTCTTCTTCCATCTTCTTCTTTTCTCCATTCGGATTTCTTCCTCCATCTTGTTCTTCATCTTACTCTTCATCTTCCTTCTTCCATCGGTGTTCTCGTCCGCATATTGCTCCGGCTTCTTGTTCCCCTCTTCTTTCGCCGGCCGATCCACTTGCATTCGAGGTTCCCGCTGTGTGACGCTTCAGTTCATCAGTTCTCCTCTGGGTCCGCTGCCACCCGGTGACCCCGCCCCCCTCTGACGCACATGGATTTCACTGGGACTTTTCCGTGGTGTCAGAGGGGGGCGGGGTCACTGGGTGGCAGCGGACCCAGAGGAGAACTGATGAACTGAAGCGTCACACAGCGGGAACCTCGAATTCAAGCGGATCGGCCGGAGAAAGAAGAGGGGAACAAGAAGCCGGAGCAAGATGCGGACGAGAACACCGATGGAAGAAGGAAGATGAAGAGGAAGATGAAGAACAAGATGGAGGAAGAAATCTGAATGGAGAAAAGAAGAAGATGGAAGAAGAAAATGGAAGAAGATGGAAGAAAGGAAGAGGGGAACAAGAAGCCGGAGCAAGATGCGGACGAGAACACCGAAGGAAGAAGGAAGATGAAGATGAAGAACAAGATGGAGGAAGAAACCCGAATGGAGAAAAGAAGAAGATGGAAGAAGAAGATGGAAGAAGAAGAAGAAGGAAGAAGATGGAAGAAAGGAGAAGACAAATGGAATTGTCAAAAACCGGCTATTGTCATTTTTAACATTTTTGACACTTTTTTTGTGAAATGGTAGGGGTACATTTGTACCCCATTACCATTTCAAACTGGGGGGCTGGGATCTGGGGGTCCCCTTTGTTAAAGGGGGCTTCCAGATTCCGATAAGCCCCCCGCCCGCAGACCCCCACAACCACCGGGCAAGGGTTGTGGGGATGAGGCCCTTGTCCCCATCAACATGGGGACATGGTGCTTTGGGGGGGACCCCAAAGCACCCTCCCCATGTTGAGGGCATGTGGCCTGGTACGGTTCAGGAGGGAGGGGGGCCGCTCTCTCGTCCCCCCTCTTTTCCTGCGGCCTGCCAGGCTGCGTGCTCGGATAAAGGGTCTGGTGTGGATTTTTAGGGGGACGCCATTTTTTTTAAGTTTGGCGCGGGGCCTCCCCTTAATATCCATACAAGACCTGAAGGGCCTGGTAATGGAATTTTGGGGCACCCCCACGCATTTTTTTTTTTTCAAAGACTTTCAATGACTTTTCTCTATATTGAAGGGAGCCGACAATTCATTATAGCCACTTTTAAATGCCTTTTTTTGTTTCCTTTATAAATGTCATTTTGTGCAGGGGCTGTTATATAATGGTAAGTTTAGAGGAGCGCCTGTTCAACTTATGCAAATTGATTTACGTGACTTGACATTTACTAAGATTTTGCTGGCGCAGTGAACCGGCGTATTTGAACGAGTAAAATTGCCGCGCAGTGCATAAAAAGATCTCTTGCAGTTATAATCGTAATTGCCGGCGCAGCAGGCTGGTTCAGAAAAAGTTACTTTCCCATTCTATTTTGGGCATATTTGTTACTTGGGCAGTTGTCACTAAACTTCCTCACATCACCCCACATCACCACATTATATTGGCACTTCCAGCTTCTTTATATTTTAATTTGAAGATGCCAAGCGCCAGGTCCATAGTAGCGCACTGAGCGCCTCCTCCCGTGCGCCGAGAACACTATAGTAAATAGGGAATAGCGCTGCGTTACCGGCGCTAATGTTTCGTAAATACCAAAACTGCCGTTGTGCACGCAGATGCGCCGATACTCATGGCGCAAACGTTTCGTAAATCAGCCCCACTGTGTGCATCTTCAAAATTTGGCTGCGAAAATTAGACTAAAATTTGGGAAAGTAGGCCACAAAAATGTGAAATGGTGGCATTAAAAAGATCTTTAGACTCTCCCCAAAACCTCAATCATGTTCTTTGTTGGTCAAAACAATTGAGTTTGTGCCTTATAATGTCGATTTCACGACTCATAACCATGAGGTCCTGGATTATAATTATACCACTTGAGAAAGGAGGAGATTGATCTTCAACAAGCAGCACATCACCTAAAGACAAAAAGTAAAAAAACATGTCTTATGAAAATGCATGCATGCATCTATTCCCTGAATCTGTGGTGACAGACACTGACCTGTTGTGGTTACAATCTCGCACACTTCCTCCACCTATCCTTCCTTCACCTCCTGAGGTTGGGTTTCTCTCTGGTCCCCTTCTTTCTGAGGTTGGGGTTCCCTCTGTTCTTTCTGAGGTGTGGGGTTCCTGGGCTCCTCAGAGTAATGTCCTCCGAGTCTTCGCTCCCCTATGAGAATGAAATAAAAGGTATACTTAGCACACAGATATTTGAGGCCAGAAATGGGAATATGGAACAATAATAACAGCATTCATTGACAAATATAGGGAGCTCAGAAATTTGTGGGAGCTAAAACACAGTTTGTGCCATAACCGCGAGGCAAGGAGGGCAACAATGGACACATTTGTTGAATTTATGAAGACATGAATCCCAGAGGCAGACTATACCATGGTATAATGGTAAATATGTCCCTTTTTTATACACAGGATGAGGTCAGTCAGGAGGACGAGGCTCTGGAATATGGCAGCCAGGAGGAGGCAGGGGTGAGTGGCAGCACCCAGTCGACCAAAAAGGCCCAGGAATATGACTCAGGTGGAGGAGGAATAATAAGGGACGCAGCCGAGATCATGAGAGCCCCCCTCAGCCCCGAAGAGGCCTATGGGTCTTATCTGGCCAATAGGCTATAGAATGTTGAGGAGGGACAACGTATCCTCTGTGCGGGGCTTATTTCTGTGGTCCTTCAGAGGGCAGTGAGGGGCCAGCTGAAAGACACCACCCATCTGTGTGATCTCAGCCATCCTTCTCCTCCTCCTTCTCCTCCTCCTGCCACATTTCCAGCACCAGAGCCACAGCCTGCAAGGGGGCGTGGAGGGAGCCGTGGAAGGAACGGTGCAGGGAAGCCTGGAGGGAACGCTGCAAGGAGCCGTGGAGAGAAGGCTGCAAGGAAGACCAGAAAGTGATTCCCTGGCTTCAAGCTGCTCTGCCAGAAGATGCAGTCTGTTCTCGTACCACAGCTTGGGGACATATATGACATCTGCTGCTGCTCCTGATTTCTGTGATTTGGGGATCAGAGTGCTCCCTATTCTATGGACAATTTCTCCATTGTTTCCCTTCCTCTTTATTTTGATAACAGAATAAATGGATATTTGATTTACTTTAAATACTTGCCTATGTGTTTTTCTTAAAAAGGACAGTTTGTTTGTGAGTAGGAAGGTACATTTCATAAATACAATGTGTAATTAACAAGGGACACCAACACCAACCTCCTTGAGGTAACAAAATACAAGATAATAATGTTATTGGGGTAACTTGACAAGAAACTAAAAATGGAGATAACAAGAAAATATTAAAACCCCACCAAAAAAATAGGAGATCTTGATTCAAATCACCAATAAAAAAAAAAACATTTGAGATCTGGCTTTAAAATCAAATACGAATATTCATGAGATCACAAGAAACAATAAAGAAATAAGTTTGTCAGAACTCTGTGTGAATATAAGCAGCAAAAAAAAAAGAAGTTAATTCTAGCATTAGAAAGAAGAAAAGAATGCGCTACATTAAACGATGCAATAGTTTGCAGCACGACGAATGTGCTATCTCTATTACGAACGCTAGTTTCACCAGAACGAGCGCTCCCGTCTCCTAAGTTAGTCTCAGCATGTGTGTTTTTTTTCTCCGTCGGAGTTGCACACAGATGATAGGAATTTCCTATCGTTTTTTTTTCCCTCGGAGAAAAATAAAACATGTTCTATTTCTAAACACCAATGGAAAAAAGTGGGGCCAACACACGATCGGAAGTCCATCTGACTTTTTTCATCGGAAATTCCGATCGTGTGTACAAGGCATTAGAAAGCCTGAAGGCAGTGATTGGTTTTCAGGGTCCTGTACGTGGTTAGGCTCCCAAAAAGTCTCACACATGTGGTATCCTCTTACTCAGGAGAAGTAGCAGAATGTATTTTGGGGTGTAATTTCACATATGCCCATAGAATGTTTGAGCAATAGATCATTTAGTGACAACTTGGTGCAAAGAAAAAAAAAAATTTCCAGCAACTTGTGGCAAAATATAAACGAGTCCACATACTCTACATGCCTCTCATCAAATAGCTTGGAGTGTCTACTTTCCAAAATGGGGTCATTTGGGGGGGGGGGGGGGTTGTGCTATATTGGCATTTTATGGCCTTCAAAACTGTGATTGATAGTGAGGAGTGAAATCAAAAATTTACACCCTTAGAAATCCTGAAGGCGGTGCTTGGATTTTGGGGTCCTGTACACGGCTAGGCTCCCAAAAAGTCTCACACAAGAGGTATCCCCATACTCAGGAGCAGCAGAATGTATTTTAGGGTGAATTCCACATATAACCATGCTATGTGTGAGCAATATATCATTTAGTGACAACTTTGTGTAATTTTTTTCTGCCTTGCCACAGGTATCCTCAACAGTGTTTTTTCTACACAATTAAACAATTGAATGAACGTTTTCCGAGAGTGGTGATTCCATACTTTTTTCCAGATGTTGTATGTCTTATTCTTGCTTGTACTCAGTGGCGGAATTTTCAGGGTCGCAACAGTCGCAGTTGCGACTGGGCCCTGCAATTCCGCCAAGTCCGGGGGGCCCCGCAACCTGTCCGTGTACTCCGCCACCCACCTGTCTGTCACTCACTGACTGTGTGCGGCGCGCACTGCGTGCTGTTCTTTCAGCCGCGGGGCGTGCTTACGCCGCTGACTCACGACAGACAATGCAAAGAGCAGGGCAGCTGAGGCAGCACTCTCTCACTGACTGAGATTGTGGACTGCCTCCGCCCTTCTCCCACCTCTGCCTCCTCCCCGCCTCTGCCTCCACCTATCCAGAGACACAGAGGTGTAGGGAGGCGGGCGGACTCTGAAAAATTCGAGAAGGGGGGGGAAGCTTTCCCCTCTATGGCAGCGTCACCGTGGAGTACCTTCCTGGCATCTACCCAGGCAGCATGAGGCAAGGCAGAGTGGCAGAATTTTCATCCTGGCGGGAGAAGGCACACACAGTGACCTAAAGAACGGAATTCCCGGGGAATCGATTGATTGACGGTAAGTCAATCAAGTGACAGAGTTCAGCTCAGCAATCGATGCCAACCTCCACCACCTGTGCCTCATCTTACTGATCCCATCCCCCCACCACTGATCTCATCATCCCTATCCCCCCCATTACTTCTACAACAGAGGTGATGGGGGGGATAGGGATGAGATCAATGGTGGGGAGATGGGATCAGTAAGAGGAACAGGTGGTGATGGGAGAGGATGGCACTGCCACCGCAGCCACCCCCCTCCTCAAGTACCACCACAGCCACCCCCCTCAAGTACAACCGTAGCCACTCCCCCTCAAGTACCACCGCAGCCACCCCCCCCAAGTACCACCGCAGCCACCCCCCCAAGTACCACCGCAGCCACCCCCCCTCAAGTACCACCGCAGCCACCCCCCCTCAAGTACCACCGCAGCCACCCCCCCTCAAGTACCACCGCAGCCACCCCCCTCAAGTACCACCGCAGCCACCCCCCCTCAAGTACCACCGCAGCCACCCCCCCTCAAGTACCACCGCAGCCACCCCCCCTCAAGTACCACCGCAGCCACCCCCCCTCAAGTACCACCGCAGCCACCCCTCCCAAGTACCACTGCAGCCCCCCTCAAGTACCACTGCAGCCACCCCCCTCAAGTACCACCACAGCCACCCCCCTCTCAAGTACCACCGCAGCCACCCCCCTCAAGTACCACCGCAGCCACCCCCCTCAAGTACCACCGCAGCCACCCTCCCCTCAAGTACCACCACAGCCACCCCCCCTCAAGTATCACCGCTGCCACACCCCTCAAGTACCACCGCTGCTACCCCCTCAAGTACTTGAGGGGGGTGGTAGCGGTGGCACTTGAGGGGGGGTGGTAGCGGTGGCACTTGAGGGGGGTGGCTGCGGTGGTACTTGGGGGTTGGCTGCGGTGGTACTTGGGGGGTGGCTGCGGTGGTGCCATCCTCTCCCAACACCGCCTGTGCCTCCTTACTGATCCCACCCCCCCACCACTGATCTCATCCCTATCCCCCCCATTACTTCTACAACAGAGGTAATGGGGGGTAGGGATGGGATCAGTAAGAGGCACAGGTGGTGATGGGAGAGGATGGCACTGCCACCGCAGCCACCCCCCCTTAAGTACAACCACTGCCACCCCTCCTCAACACCAGCACTTCACTGATCCCATCTAGGGTTGCCACCTGTCCGGGATTCACCCGGACAGTACGGGTTTTGAAAAATGTGGCCAGGTCGCTGCCCGCCTGAGACACATTATTCAGACCTGCCAGTGGCTCCCTGTGCCAAAGCTGTGCCGCCACTGCCGTGTGCGTCTCGAGTTCAGTCCGCGTTATTCTGCAACTGCTGCCTTCCTATCTACCCCCCCCTCCGCTCTGTGTGCTGCAGACGGGACACAGAGGCAGAGACTGAGCCTCCATGTTGCCGGAGACTCTCCTCTGGTTGCAGAAGGGACAAGGAGGTGGGGTTGAAGGCGGAGCCTCCCCATTCCCTGCTGCTCTGTTGGAAAGTGTGCAGAGATCGCGCTGGGATTGGAGCTCAGCTTGTAAGGTACGTTTCCCCCCCCCCATACACTACCATACAGTTCTGCCACACCCCTCCCATACACCATCCATCCAGTTCTCCCTCTACTCCTCATACACACATTTATCATCCCCTCCATACACCATCCATATATATAGTTCCCCCCCCATACACCATCCATATATACAGTCCCCCCCCCATATATACAATTCTCCCACCCCATACACCATCCATAGATAGAGTCCCCCCCATATATACAATTCTCCCCCCCCTATACACCATCCATATATACAGTTCTCCCCATATATACAATTCTCCCCCCCCATACACCATCCATATATACAGTCCCCCCCATTCATCATCCATATATACAGTTCTCCTCCCCATACACCATCCATATATACAGTTCTCCCCCCATACACCATCCATATATACAATTCTCCCCCAACCATACACCATCCATATATACAGTTCTCCCCCACCCATACACCATCCATATATACAGCCCCCCCCATATATACAGTTCTCTCCCCCCCCATACACCATACATAAATACAGTTCTCCACCCCCCCATATACCATCCATATATATCATTCTCCACTGCCCTACTGACACCGTCCACTGCCCTACTGACACCATTCACTGCCCTACTGACACTGTCCACTGCCCAACTGACCCCGTCCACTGCTCTACTGACCCCGTCCACTGCTCTACTGACCCCATCCACTGCTCTACTGACACCGTCCACTGCTCTACTGACACCGTCCACTGCTCTACTGACACCGTCCACTGCCCTACTGACATCGTCCACTGCCCTACTGACACCGTCCACTGCCCTACTGACACCGTCCACTGCCCTACTGACTCCGTCCACTGCCCTACTGACACCGTCCACTGCCCTACTGACACCGTCCACTGCTCTACTGACACCGTCCACTGCCCTACTGACACCGTCCACTGCTCTACTGACACCGTCCACTGCTCTACTGACACCGTCCACTGCCCTACTGACACCATCCCCTGCTCTACTGACACCGTCCACTGCTCTACTGACATCATCCACTGCTCTACTGACACCGTCCACTGCCCTACTGACACCGTCCACTGCCCTACTGGCTGACAGTGTCCACTTTTAAGGTAGGCTAGTTTCATATTTTAACTGACATTTCTTTTATTAATTGAATCAAAACAGTAAGAGCTGTGAAAATGTGGAACAGACTCCCTCCAGAGGTGGTTCTGGCCAGCTCAGTAGATTGCTTTAAGAAAGGCCTGGATACTTTCCTAAATGTACATAATATAACTGGGTACTGACATTTATAGGTAAAGTTGATCCAGGGTAAATCTGATTGCCTCTTGGGGGATCAGGAAGGAATTTTTTCCCCTCCTGTAGCAAATTGGATCATGCTCTGCTGGGGTTTTTTCGCCTTCCTCTGGATCAACTGTGGATATAGAATTGGGTATATGGGATTGTACGATATTTTTTATTTTATTTATTTATTTTTTTGTGGTTGAACTGGATGGACTTTGTCTTTTTTCAACCTGACTAACTATGTAACGATGAATCATTTTTTATGGGTACACTAATGCTTTTTTATTTTATTTAACCATGCCCCTTTAAGTACCCCCCCCCCCCCACTGTTAATGCAATTTGGCCACAGCCACTGTTCATTGTAGCACACCTCATTACTACTCTCTTTGGGTAACCCAAAAGGTGCCCCAGGTATTTTACAATCCTATAGCGCGTAGTACAAAAAATTGCCGTGCACCGCGAAAGTGTTCGGGTTTGGCTTGAATAAAAGGTGGCAACCCTAATCCCATCCCTCCTCCCCACCAGCACTATTACTGATCCCATTCCCCAGGTCAGATTTAATTGATTCTATGATTGCTTCATAGGGTCAGCAACTGATGTATTGCTTCATTTATGTGAAATCGCTGGTGATATGGCCAGACCCCCTTTGTTGTACAGTGTAAAAAAATTAAGTATCAAAATCAGGCTTTTCGGTGGGGGGTGGGGGGGGGGCCTTCATGATTTCTTGCACCGGGGCCCTGAAGTCTCTAGTTACGCCACTGCTTGTACTTCTCCACACTGTGCAAAACACCACAGGACATGATGTGAGTCCACCACCTGATGACAGTGTGCACACTTATCAGAAGCTGTTGACCTCTTTAAAACAAGAAGGTCAACATGCATTTGTTACAGGCTCAGGGGTGTACGGAATACTCTGTGCTCCCTAGAAAGCTCATTACTGTATATGCCAAGCTAAGCTCATCACGCTTCATTTCCAGGTGGTCTGTACTTGCACCCAGTGCAGCTAACTTCTGGAAAAGTGTGTTAGTTGTCTTATGGAGCTCAGATTGAAACTTGGCTACAAGTTTAGAGTACATGGCATCCAGGCTGCTAATGAGATCACCTTTTTTTAATATGGAGCGATTCACAAATTTGTGTGTCATCCTTGCGCAGGGGCCATGCTAATCTTCTCTGTATCATTCCAAATTTAGTATATGTCCTGCCGAAGCGAGGACCACCTTTAGTGAGGAGAGCAGAGTATCTGCTGCAGTGGAAGCAGGCTCCTGCACCAGTAAAATCTGAGGGTGAGGAGAAGGAAGATTCAAGGCACCATCTTGAGCCATGCTGTAGCACCCCGGGACCAGGACCGTCTTTAGTATTGATTGGGCCCTGGGCAAAAAAAAATTTGGGCCCCCCCATGCAAATTGTCTCTCCACCTCAACATTCCAAAAACCAAAACACACACGTAAACTTATGTATTGAATTGTATTGTAACTGTATTGTCTGTCCCCATGTTGTAAATCGCTGCACAAACTGCGCAATATAAATCCTGTATAATAATAATAATAATGATGGGGGGAAGAGATAGAGGAGTCCAGGATTATTGGTGGGGAGATAGCGGAGTCCAGGATGATTGGGGAGGAGAGATAGGAAAGTCCAGGATGATGGGGGGGGTGAGTTGAAGATGATGGGGGAAGGGGGGATAGGAGCCTTGGATGACACACAGGGATTGGGAGTGTGTACTTTGAGGTGTTTTTATCATACAGGGCACAGAAAAAAATCAGCACAAGGGGCGGTACTTACATATCCTCCCCCCCTCCCCCAAAGTAACCATCTATTGGTCACCTCTGCACATCACTTTGCTTACTTCTGCTCACTCATCCACAGCTCACATCTGTATTCTACGTTCACGTCTGTACCCCTCCATCCACAGTTCACTTCTGTATCCCCTGACTACCTCTGTACCCCCCCATCCATGTTCACCTCTATATCTTTCCGTCCACTTCTGTACCCCACCATGTCCACCTTTGTACACCCCGTCCACTTCTGTATCCCCCCATATCCACCTCTGTACCCCCCATTCCACGTTCACCTCTATATCTTTCCGTCCACCTCTGTAGCACCCCCCATCCATGTTCACCTCTGTATCCCCCCCATCAACAGCTCACTTCTGTATCCCCCATCCACGTTCACCTCTATATCCCTTCTTTGTACACCTCTGTACCCCCCCATCCACCTCTGTACATCCCCATGTCCACCTTTGTACCCCAGTCCACCTCTGTATCCCCCATGTCCACCTCTGTGTTCACCTCTGTACCCCCCATGTCCACCTCTGTACCCGCCATGTCCACCTCTGTTCCCCCGTCCGCCTGTGTTCTTTTCTATAACCCCCCCATGTCCACCTCTGTTCCTCCATCCACCTGTGTTCTTCTCTGTACCCCCCATGTCCACCTCTGTTCCCCCGTCCACCTGTGTTCTTCTCCGTACCCCCCATGTCCTCCTCTGTTCCCCCGTCCACCTGTGTTCTTCTCTGTACCCCCCAATGTCCTCCTCTGTTCCCCCGTCCACCTGTGTTCTTCTCTGTACCCCCCCATGTCCACCTCTGTTCCCCCGTCCACCTCTGTTCTTCTCTGTACCCCCCATGTCCACCTCTGTTCCCCCGTCCACCTGTGTTCTTCTCTGTACCCCCCATGTCCACCTCTGTTCCCCGTCCACCTGTGTTCTTCTCTGTACCCCCCATGTCCACCTCTGTTCCCCCATCCACCTGTGTTCACCCCCCTTCCATGTCCTCCTCTGTACCCCTGTCCACCTCTGTGTTCACCTCTGTACCCCCCCTCCACCTCTGTACCAGAAATTCTCTGCACATATGAATCCCCTTCCCTACACAGTGTTCTTGCTTACCTGATGACACAGCGGTGCAACACAGTCTCCGCCTATAAGACCCAGCACAGAGCCAGAAAACTTAACTCGGCTGTGGGCTACACGGGTCTGCCAGGCGGGGGTGGGGGCGGGAGGAACACGGAGCACCGCTCACGCTCTGTCATTCCCTATGACTGCAGTCCGCAGCTCCTGACAGGGAAAAGCGAGACGACTCGAGCGGGCTCAAACACATGAAGCCCGCAGCTGTCCCGCTCTCCTGTCATAATGAATGTGGCCGCCACGTGACTTGGGAGAGCAAAGGGGGGGTTTTCGGCTGCACCCACTACTCCTGGAAAACTGCAGGCAGCGCAGGACTTAAGTGGCAGCTGCTTTGGGCCCCATAGCAATGACAGGGCCCAGGGCAACTGCCCCTTTTGCCCTGCGTTAAAGACGGCCCTGCCTGGGACACTCAGCAGGTACAGTATGTGGTGAGGGATTTCTGCGCACCACTGAGGGTCTTATTGCAGAAGGCTCTCTGCTGTTAGTGTGAGTTGAATCCGGGTATCCAGCAATAGCGGGAAGCTTGGGAAGGAGTGGAGCTAATAAGAAAAGCGGTCGGTCCGTAGCATGCCATATGTGCCCCCTGGATGCTTTAAATCCTGTACATCACCCCACAGTACATTTGGCAGCAGAAGAGGCTACAGTGATCAACCATATAGGTCACTCTGGCCTGTTGCATAATTCTCTACCTCCAAAGTAAATCACATCCTATGCAGCCCTGTGCCACAACAGACTATCCTAAATCCAGTAAACCAAATCCACTCAAAAATCCATTATCTCCTCCAGCAACTAAACAGGAAGTAGATACAAAGCCTTAAGAAACTGATATGTCGGACCTTGCTAAGTACATCTCGCAGAGAACTAATTAACACCAGCCTCATGATGTTCAACTATCACCTAGAGAACTATAGAAGCTGGATAGCCCCCTTTTAAGGCAGTAGACCTGGACCTAATCATCCCACCTATTCAAGAACTTGATTTGGGTCATCACTGATGATGGAGGGACCCAAACAATCTAGGAGTTCTTTCTGGGATAGTGCTACAAGTAGGGGTATTGTCTAGGATTCCTGCTGAGCCAGCCACAGGGTGATGGCCATGATGTTGAGTCAAGTTGTCAACATGGACCCAGTCCCTGCTACCAGGTTGTACAAAGAAGGGGATTTTTCTGTTGGGGTTGGACCAACAAACGCAATGGACTTTCATTTTGAGATAGCCGCATTGAAGACACAGGTGTCCCAAATAATGGAGATGACTCTACTAACAAGAATTCCTCCAGCCCCTTCTTTACTGATAATAATGTATAATAAAACCTCATAACCATTGCCCACACAAACTTTAAACCGGTTTTCTTTTGTGCTTTCCAGAGTGCATGATTGGTTTATAATAAAAAGGGTTTAGAGAATCGGTTTGCATAAGGCTGTGATCCATCTGTGGTGTCATAATTCACACCAATTTTCAGGTACATGTGCATTTGTTGTGGGAATTGTGGACCTTCTTATAATCTTTAACATACCTCCAGGATACTGAAAAAAGGGGGAAATTATGGGACTTTAAATGAAACACACTACTAAAGAATAAAATGCAATCATGTTTATTGATTTGTGGTAAACAGTCATATGATAATGATAAATTTTATATAATCAATGACAGAAGATGACAACTTGATATTGCATGTATATACATATATTCCAGCATAAATTAGAAGTGTAAAACAATAATAAAGGTAATATGTTGCCCATTGACATATTAGACAGATGAATCTCAAACAGGTATTACCAATCATCAGGAGCAATTAAAAATAGATGTATCTATAATAGAAAATAGGAGTAAATGCAAAGTACTCTCATGGTTGGGACAGAGGGGAATAAAAGGAAGAGGGGGAACAAACAATTCCCAACCACTCTTACCTACAGGCTACAGGTAGATTCAATATACAAATAGCAGTGTTGACAGCTGAAGGCACCATGGGAATACCATCCCCGGGAACTAAGGCAGCATAATCCACGGCCGCACGGTGGCCCAAACAACAGTATCGAGAAAATCTATATGAATGTGAGCCCCAATGAGCAGTGGCAATATTAGTGAAAACTGTATAAAGTTCGCAGATGATTTTTGTGGAAGAAACAGTGTGTAAATGAATAGGACTACAACATTGGCAGAGAGAAACACTATAGCCCAAGGGGTATATAATGATATAAGAGCCTAATACAGGGTGAAAACACTTGAATGATGTAAAACCTCTACCTCACCAGAGCTAGTATTGAGAAAGAAAGATTCCACAGAAACGCCCAGCAGGTGAACAGCAAACAGAGAGTTGGTACCTTCGACTTGAAAGGGAGAAAGCAAAACAACGTATAAAAAGTACATAAAGTCTTGGGATAGGTAGAGCAAGTGTTCCATCAGTGTTTGATATTTGTAGCACCAGCTGGCCACGGAATACCTTCAGGATACAGCAGACCAAGAGCAAGGGTATAAAAAACCTTGCACATACATATTGGCTTCCATTTTATGTTATATGTGGAGAAGGAGGGGATAAGAGAGAACGCGTGGTAGAATAAAAGCACATAAACTCTAGATCTATTTATAAAACATTAATTGTATAAATGTCAGAAGCATTCCTGCTATCTGAATGCAAAGTCCCCATCATCAGATTAAAGGATAAGTTAGCCTTTTAAAAAAAATGAATTTACATCTTGCAGGTAAAAAACGGTGCATTTTTTTTTTACTAGCAGCCTGGAAAGCATTGCACCCATGATCAGCAGATGGCAGATGCCATGAAGGACTCCTGCAGACTTGTCAGTGTATGAGAAAAGCCCGGAGCAAAAAAGTAAAATGACATAGGCGAAGGGCATGACTAAGGAAACAGGGGACTGAGAGAGGGAGCCAATTGGCTAAGCAGGAGGGGGGTAGGATTGGCTGAGCCGGAGTGGGGGGAGGGCCAAGGGGGCAGATAAATATGTGGGGACCCCTCCCCCTGGCAACACAGCGGGGGTGAAAGTTCTGAAGCCATGTCGCACGTCCAGGATTTGCTGGCCCAGCTACGGGCTGAGGCGGCTCAACATGGCCCAGGTTGGCTCCAGGAGACCTTGGGGCCAATGCTGGCGGTGCCGGCTGCGGATGCGGCCACCAAGGGGAGGGCATCGGCGCAAGCTCGGCAATCCAAGGCGCCGGAGCGCTTCTCTCCCGACCCCCCCCCCACGAGCTCAGCATCGCTCTGGGAGTCCCTATTCGAGGGCCCCTTCGGCTCCCCCCACGAAGCGAACAGCCAAGCCTGCGGGGGGGAGTGCCGGAAGGAATCCCCATCTTGGACGGAGCTCGGCGGGCGGTCATTCCGGGAGCTCCGGAGCGGCCGCGCGGCCCGCGCAACGTTTGGAGTCGGACGCGGCGGGCCCCGCCCCCCGTGTGACGTCACCGGGGCGGGCGCCTCGGCGGGGGAGATCGGAGAGCGCGGTGGTCGGGCCTACCACTGCGGCAGGTGACCTGGCAACAGCGATGGGGGTGCGGCACTGCGCGGCAGGAGATGGAGCAGCAGAGGGAGTGGCGGAACGTGGCGTCGGTGGGAAAGCGACGCGGAAGTCGGTGAACGGGTCTAGAGGGCGGAGCCGGATGGCGTCAGGATCCGCGGCAGCCAGGGATCCTTCACCTGGTGGGCCTTCTTCTGAAGAGGACGATTTGGTGGATCGGTCGGAGGGTGAACTGGTGGACTCGGAGGGCGACGGCGTTACACAGAAACGGTCGGCGGCGGTGGAGTCGGAACGATCGGCTGGTGGGTCACTTCCTGGGCAGCCTGGTAAGTCAGTTTCATAATTATTTTTCATGGGGTTATCTGATGTGCGGCCTGCTAAGGTTGGTTCGTCAGGGGGTAGTCAGGGGGTTCCCCTGGGGGAGGTTGCTGGGGCCGGTTTATTGCAGGGATCTGCGGAGATGGATACTGGTTTTAGGGGGTTTTTGGCGGGGATTAAGGAGCTCGTGGGTAAGTTTGAGAAACAAGGCGGTGTCCCCGTTAACCCGGCTTCGGCGTGGGTCCCGCCGCAAGATGGGGACGGGGGTCTGATGGTGGCTGCGGCGGCGCCAGCGGTTTCGGTGGCGGCGGTGCAGACAACAGCAGTGGAGGACGCGCAGCAGGCTGCGGTTGGCAAAGGGGATACGGGCAGACAGGACCTGGTTAGGTTGGCGGATTCAGCTAGGTGCGAGATGTACATTTGTTTTGCGGGGCCGCTTGGGGCGCATTTGAAGTCGGAAGTTCGGGACAAGATTTGGAAAGGTGAGTATGTGGAGATTTTCTCACTGCTTCCGCTGGGGAAGTTTAATTTAGACAGGGTCAGGCCGGACGATTCCAAGAAGGAGGATGAAGAAAAACGTAGGTTTCGCCTGATCCCGAGGACGTTCATGAATTGGCTGCAAGCCTTTGCCATCCTAGCTAGCGTAATTGGGCAAAAGAAGCCTGAACATTGTTCGGGTCTTTTTTGCTATCAGGATGCGGTTGGAGAGGCCTATAGGGTGTATGGGGGTTCGGCTTGGTTGAGGTATGACGAGGAGTTCAGACAAAGGATGGCGGTGCGTCCAGAGTTGAGGTGGGACCACAAGGACATTAGTCTGTGGATCCGTTTGATGAACGCGGCGAGGGCTCCGAATCAGTTTTTTCAGGGGGGGGGGGGGGGGGCGGTGGATCGTCATCCCCAGGACAACCGGCCGGTAAGGCAAAAGGGGTTTGTTGGCAATACAATTCGGGATCCTGCAAGTTTGGAGGGTCGTGCAGATTCAAGCATGAGTGTTCCTGTTGTGAGGGTTCCCATACCCTGTCCAGATGTTTTAGGCAGGGGAAGGGGCGAGCTGGAGAGTCTGCGAACAAGAGGGAGGACTCCAGTGATGGTGGCAAGTATGCGCACGTTTCTCGGTAGGTATCCGGATAGACAGGCCGCTCATTTGTTGGAAAAGGGTTTTACGGAAGGGTTTGAAATTCCGTGTGTTTTGGGGGCGGTTCCACCGGTGGCTCGTAATCTGCGCTCAGCTTTGCAACACCCGGAGGTGGTTTCGGAGAAACTGCGGAAGGAAGTTGCATTGGGCCGCATGAGTGGACCTCTTGCGGTTGTTCCACTGGCTGATTTAGTTGTGTCCCCACTGGGAGTGGTGCCTAAGAAGGAGCCTAACAAATTCCGGCTTATCCACCACCTTTCTTTTCCGAAAGGGGGGTCGGTCAACGATGCTATCGATCCTCACGCTTGCACAGTGGGTTATACGTCCTTTGATGCGGCGGTGTTTTGGGTTAGGCACTATGGGCAGGGGGCATTGATGGCGAAATCGGATGTGGAGGCGGCGTTCCGCCTGCTGCCAGTGCACCCCGATAGTTTTCGTTTTTTGGGTTGCTCATGGAATGGCAAATTCTATGTGGATCGATGCTTACCGACGGGATGCTCTGTATCCTGCGCGCTGTTTGAGAAGTTTAGTTCTTTTCTGGAATGGGTGGTCAGGGATGTGTCGGGGGTAAGTTCGATCATACACTATCTGGATGACTTCCTCTGCGTGGGCCCAGCCTCATCCAAGATTTGCGCAGTGCTGCTGGCAACGCTGGAACACATCGCTGAACGCTTCGGGGTGCCTTTGTCGCCCGACAAGACGGAAGGGCCAAGTACGGTCATTACATTCCTAGGGATTACGTTGGATTCGGACGCAATGGAATGCCGTTTGCCGGTGGAAAAATTGGTGGCGTTGAAGGCGGAGATCAGAGGTATGTTGGGTTTACGGAAGGTTCAGCTAAGGACGTTGCAGTCATTGCTGGGAAAGCTCAACTTCGCCTGTCGCATTCTGCCAATGGGCAGGGTATTTTGCCGACGGCTGTCGGCAAGTACAGCCGGGGTACAGTCACCAAGGCATTTTGTGCGCTTGGTGAAGGCGCACAGGGAGGATCTACAGGTATGGCATACGTTCCTGGAATCTTTTAATGGCAGAGCGTTGTGGATGACAGGCCCTGTTAGTAATTTCGACCTGGAACTTTTTACGGACGCGGCCGGCTCCGCTGGTTTTGGAGCTTTTTTCCAAGGCAAGTGGAGTGCTGGCCCATGGCCGGTTTGTTGGGTAGAAGCTGGTTTCACAAAAAACCTGGTGCTGCTGGAATTGTTTCCGGTGGTATTGGCGGTAGAACTGTGGGGCGAGGCTTTCAGGGATCTGAAGGTACGTTTCCACGGTGACAACCTGGGGGTGGTGCAGGTGATCAACAGGGTGTCGGCTTCATCACCTCCGGTAGTTAGGCTGCTGCGGCATTTGGTGCTGCGATGCCTGCAATTGAATGTTTTTGTATATGCGGTTCATCTTCCCGGGGTAGAGAATGTTATTGCTGACGCTTTGTCTCGCTTTCAGTGGGACAGGTTCCGAGAGTTGGCGCCGGAAGCGGAGCAACTGGGGGCGCCTTGTCCCGACTGGCTGTGGAGGATTGCATTGGCGTAGTCTCCGGATGGATCAGAAGGTCGGTGAGTGAGACGACGTGGGTTGCGTATAACAAGGTATGGCAGGAATGGGTGGCTATGGGTCGGATGACGGGTGTGGATACATCAGGACCTGAAGTGAGGTTGTTGTTGTTATATTTTATATCCCGGCAGATGGAGGAGGGTGTGTCCGTCTCGATGTTGGGTAGGAAGTTGGCTGGGTTGGCCTTTTTGTTCAAGTGGCAGGGTGGCCCGGACTTTACTAAGGACTTTTGGGTGGGCCAGGCGCTTAGAGGTTATAGACGGTCCAGGCCGGGCAGGGACACCAGGCGACCAGTGTCGTTTGAGGTTCTGCAAGGAATTTTGGCTCGGTTATCGGAGGTCTGCGCCTCGGTATACGAGATTTTCTTGTTTAGAGCTGCTTTTGCGTTGGCATTTTTTGGGGCATTTAGGATCAGCGAGCTGGTCAGCCCTTCCAAAAAAGTTCATGGGGGTATTTGGGGTTCGGAGGTGCGTTGCCAAGGAGAGAGTGTGGCTGTATGGTTACGAAGGTCCAAAACTGACCAAAAAGGGAAGGGTAAGTCTGTACAGGTCTTCTCGCTGCCGGGCTCTCCACTCTGTCCAGTAGGGGCCGTGAGGGGGTTCATGGGGGTGCGACTGCCGGCTGAGGGGTCGTTTTTGATCCATGCCGACGGGTCCCCGTTATCAAAATTTCAATTTGTGTCTGTGTTCAGAAAATGTTTGCAGGTTCTTGGGTTGGACGATAGGGAGTTCGCGTCGCATTCTTTCAGGATAGGGGCGGCTACTGAGGCGGCTCGGTGGGGGTTGGACTCGGATTCAGTAAAGCGCATTGGTAGATGGGAGTCCAGCAGATTTCGCCTATACATTCGTCCCCAGCTATTAGTGGGGGTGTGAGGGTTGGGGGCGGGGGGGGCTGTTTGTCAAGCATTTTGGGGGGATTGTCTACTGGGTTCTTTGGGTCTGCTGTTGGTTACGATGGTGTGCTTGTTCTTTCTTTCAGGTGCGGTGCCGGCCCTGGTCTGGATTTTGGGCCACTCATATGTGTTCTGGGGGGCAAAAAGGGCAGATGTTAGGCCGGAGGGCCGGCAATTGGGGTTTCCTAGACAGGAGGCCTGTGTTCGCTGGCTGGAAGTGCCGGGAATGTTATGGAGTAGAATGGTCCCGGAGGTGCATCGATTTGCACGTCTTGACCGGCCGCCTGACGTTCTAGTCCTGCACGTAGGCGGCAATGACCTAGGAGCCAGATCTATGTTGGATGTGACAAAGGATATCAAGTTTGATATACTTCGTCTGCGCATGGCATTCCCGGACATGGTGATTGTTTGGTCCGACATGGTGGCTAGGACATCATGGAGGATGGCTAGGTCATTGGAAGGTATCAATAGGGCCCGGAGAAAGATCAATCGGGATGTGGCTAGGTATGTGGTGAGGAATGGGGGGCTGGTGGTACGGCATATGGAGTTGGAAGTGGATACATGGCGCTACCTTCGGGGTGACGGGGTTCACCTGAATGACGTGGGTATAGACATGTGGGCGTTGGGGATACAAGATGGCATCCAAAGGGCTCTTAGGGTGTGGAGGAGCACCCAGTTGTAAAGGTTTTTCCAATTGGGTGCTGTGGCAGGTGTCTGGTCTTTGCAGGGGAAGGAGGATACCTCGGGAAGAAGAGTTCAGGACCCGTCGTTGGTATGGGTCCTGATTGGGGGTTTCCAGTTAACGGAGGTTTAGCTGCAAGCATGGGTAAAGAGGGCACTGCGGTCATGGTTGTCTCTGAGCCAGCATGTCGGCTTGAGGCCTATTAACAGATTTGAGAGGTACCGCAGTGCAATAGTTACACAGATGGTAATCGAGGTTCCTGCAAAGATCGACACTGGGATTTTGACTGATGGGTTTTTTCATAACAGATGTTTATGTTATTGTTAATTGAAATATTATTAATAAATAAGGCTGCTACGGCCTATGTTTTTCCCCAACGCCACTGTGGTCTCGTTTACTTAGGTAAGGAGGTTTAATGCGGGGATTGTGAAGGGTTAAAAAGTTGATGGAAGGTACATCTGTTATAATAGTCATGTCTGCTTGTACCTCATAGGGCAGGCAGATACACACTGACAGGAAGAGACAATGAACTATCTAGAGCACTCAACAGTGCCCTGTTAGTTCATTAAGAATTACAAGCTGACAGTCACAAAGGCTATCATTGCCCGTAGTTTCCCACAGAACTCTGAGAATGAATGACGTGGTCGAGCAGGCAGAGCCCTGCACGGCTGCATTTTTGTAAAATAGTGACCACGAGCATCGGGAGAAGAGCCCCCACTTGCTGTCTGTAGATGCAGCAGATCGGGGAAAATGCAGGAGTGGGAACATGTTACATGAGCCACCCTAAAAACGGGTGGAATTTGTAACATATTGCCAAATGTGAACTCATTTATAATCTCTATTGCCAGCTTCAGGGCCGATCCTAGGGTCACAGACGCCTGGATGCAGAAATATTTCTGGCGCCCCCACGTGGGCGTGGTCATCCTACAAACTCCTCCCCTTTACATGTTTCTATGGCAACGATTCAAACACAGGGATGCTCCCCTAAGAAGTCGTTGTTACCCTAGGATCCTCCCATGATCTTTTAACAATAAAGAAAATACAGGAAGAGCGTACACTAATGAGACCTGGAGGGGAGTCTCTCTGATGCACACAGAGAGGGCTTCTGTTAGAGAGTCTGTTAGGAAGAGCCCCCAGACATAGTACAAGAGATGGTCAGAGAGTGCAGACATATTACAGGTGACCGTCAGAGAGTGCAGACATGAAACAAGAGACTCTCAGAGACTGCAGACATATTACAGGAGATGGTCAGAGAGTGCAGACATAGTACAGGAGACAAAGAGTGCAGACATAGTACAGGAGATGGTCAGAGACTGCAGACATAATACAGGAGATGATCAGAGAGTGCAGACATATTACAGGAGAGGGTCAGAGACTGCAGATATAATACAGGAGATGGTCAGAGACTGCAGATATAATACAGGAGATGGTCAGAGACTGCAGATATAATACAGGAGATGGTCAGAGACTGCAGACATAATATAGAAGATAATGGCTGATCGGCCCTCTCACCTGACCCAGCGATACAGCAACAACGGTTACTCTGATCAGGAGTCAGCTCACTCTGAATTGCCCGTACTGACTCCACCGAGTCCAGATCTATATTAAGTATAGACTCCCTACTAAGTATAAACCCCTCCCTCAATACAGACCCCCCTCCATTAGTACAGACCCCCAGGACAAACCACCCCCCTCCATTAGTAGAGACCCCCCACAAACCACCCCCCTCCATTAGTACAGACCCCCCTCAGGACAAACCACCCCCCCATTAGTACAGACCCCCCCACAAACCACCCCTCATTAGTACAGACCCCCCCCACAAACCACCCCCCCATTAGGACAGACCACCCCCCTCCATTAGTAGAGACTCCTCCATTAGTAGAGACCCCTCCACAAACCCCTCCCCCCATTAGTGAAAGGAAAAATAAGGCCGCACCAACCTAGTGCATTACCAATGGCTAGGTTTATTAAAAGTAAATTAAAAGATAATTAATCCTCACAAAGCAAGTATAGTAATAGGCACATACACCATTCCATCAAAAGGGATAGATGCCTTCAAAAGGCATCCTGCTGAAACCAGATAACCAGAGAGTCCAGACGACATATATTACAGCTACGGCTCGTACAGAACACCCCCCCTCCATTAGTACAGACCCCCCTCAGGACAAACCACCCCCCCATTAGTACAGACCCCCCACAAACCACCCGCCCATTAGTACAGACCCCCCCACAAACCATCCCCCTCCATTAGTACAGACCCCCCCTGGCCTCCACAAACCATCCCCCCTCCATTAATACAGACCCCCCCCGGCCCCCACACACCAGACCCCCCCTTGCCCCAACACACCATCACCCCTCCATTAGTACTGACCCCCCTGGCCCCCACAAACCATCCCCCCTCCATTAGTACAGACCCACCCTGGCCCCCACAAACCATCCCCCCCTCCATTAGTACAGACCCCCCTGGACCCCACAAACCACCCCCTTCCATTAGTACAAACCCCCCACAAACCATCCCCCCTCCATTAGTACAGACCCCCCTGGCCCCCACACACCAGACCCCCTCCATTAGTACAGACCCCCCCTGGCCACCACAAACCATCCCCCCTCCATTAGTACAGACCCCACACAAATTATCCCCCCTCCATTAGTACAGACCTCCCCTCTGGACAAACGCAAACCCCACCCGGGCGGCAGCTGGAGAGGACAGTGTGCAGCCACGCCATCCAGGTGGAGAAGATCGTGACAGTTAGAACAAATGTCAGGCTGATGCACTGCACTGCACCATACACAAGGTCATGCTGCGAGGTCCCGTGTATTAGACGTAGCCGGGGTCACGTGCTCACCTCCCAGTCACTGAGATTGGAGCCGCAGTGCAGTACGTGCTGAGGGGCGGGGCCTGTGTGCGCCTCACTCAGTGACACCCCCCCAATTCACCGTCAATTTACCTACAACGACCCGGTTTCTGCCCTTCACAGGGGCCACTATGTCCCCTACATCCACACACCATTCATGGGCCACACACAGGTACACGCATCACTCAGGTGTGCACTGAGGGAGCCACACACACAGGGGAGGGAGACACACTCACAGCTGGTAGGGTGATCACATTTCCAAACTGCCATTCAGGGACACCCCCCCTTCTTGAGGGACCGGTTTCGTGGAAAAAACTTTTGCCAATGACCGAGGGGGTGGAGGCAACTGGCGGATGGGTGGTGGTGTGCGAGGTGGAATGTAGTCTCTGGAGTTGACGGGGAATTTGTCAGCGGGTGATTTGTTGGGCGAATGGCTGGTGTTAGCACTTTAATCATCCTGACACCATGCTTGATATGGTGTCAGGATAATCAAATCACATTATTTCTGTTACTACATTGTAATATATCCATGTGAAAAATAACAGCACGATCCTACAGGATTAAAGGATTCCTCATAAACTGCAAAGTCCACCCACTGTTAAATGTCACTAGTATTACAGTGACAGAGCTTCCCAGTGAGATCAAACACCAGTTACAAATGAGGGAACTAAAATGTAGATCCAATAGCCGTTAAGTCTTTCATATGAGAGATACTCTCTGATACATCAATCACTGTAGTTCTTCAATTCAAACAGATCATATTGCAATTTGTACTTCCATCATTGTCTAAGCAATTCCACTCCCTTAAGGTAATGTGCTTACCAGACTCCAGATGGTTAACCGCCTGTCAGCTTCTCTTTAGATCTCCAGTCAGCTTCCTTTAAGAAATCTCCAGGTTCTCAGGCAACAAGCATAAGTGCGTGCAGCAATGCGGGCATGTAAGACAAATTGAGCTTCACATAGCATAAAATCCTTTAATAAAAAATTCTTTAATAAAAAATCCAAAAAGTCCCCCCGCATACAAACATGCTTACAAGAAAATGAATAACAAAAAGCATATCACCGGGGATGATCCGTCTACTCAGTGAGGTTAGTGAACGCTCACACAATTCAAAAGAGCTCCTGAGTCCCGGGAAGACGGACGTTCCCTGACGTGATTGATCGCGTGGTCACGCCCTGACGCGTTTCGTGATTGGCTCACGTCTTCAGAGGGCGTGGCCACACATCGCGACTGCTCTTATTTATATTCAAGCCTGTCCTGACGTATCCGCATACGTCAGACGGCTCAACTTTGTCTGAAGGAGATCCGGCACAGCTCTGAATACTCATACGCTGGCCGGATATGTATTGCGGTCTCCATTCAGAGGAATTACACCTGTCACTCACCAGCGGACAAAGGAGGGGGTGTGGTGGTTTTGGACAAAACCTTCTACCACTCACAACTCCAGAACATGCTACAAGATGAGGCGACATATCAACATCTTAAAAGTGATCCTACCAAAAGATATAGGGAAGAATTATTCAATCTAGTGGATTTCGGATATTATATGCGAGCCATTACTAAGAAAGAAAAGTTATACCTATGCCCAAGCTTCAGCAGAATTCCAACTATTTACACAGTACCCAAAATTCATAAGGACCCTGTCAAACCACCTGGAAGGCCAATAGTAAATGGCATAGACTCGGTCACCTCCGGGATAGGGCAATATCTGGATCACTTTATGCAAACTAGTGTCCTCAACACTAAAGCTTATCTAAAAGATACAACTAGCTTCCTGCAGAAACTCAGGAGCATTACTATACCGAAGGACACTGAAATATTCTTGGTGACAGCAGATGTGGCATCGTTGTATACCAATATACAGCACGACGATGCCCTCCTGGCCCTAAATTGGGCACTCAGCAAGAGGGATGACCTCCCATACATCCAAAAAAAGTTTATTAGAATGGCGTTAGAGTATTGTCTAACGCATAATTATTTTTGGTATGGGGGAGAGTTTTTTAGCCAAAAGACAGGTGTAGCGATGGGTGCAAAGTTTGCACCCAGTCTCGCTAACCTGTTTATGAGCGAGTGGGAGGACAAGTGGGTCTTTAATAACAGGAAGCAAGAACTATTATTCTATCAAAGGTATATTGATGACCTGTTCATGATCTGGCAGGGTAGTGAAAGATCACTTCAGGAATTTGCCCAGTACCTTAATAGTAATAGTAATAACATTAAGCTTGAGTTTAATTGGGACAAACATCAAATACATTTCCTGGATGTCACGGTTATGAAAGGGGACATACAGTTTCATACCAAAGCATATTTTAAAGAAACAGATCGTAACAGCTATATCCCAGTAAAGAGTGGACATCATCCACAATGGCTCCGAAACATCCCTAAGGGCCAATTTATTCGTATACGGCGTAACTGTACTCAAGATATCGACTACCTGTCTCAAGCATCAATTATTAAACAACGTTTCATGGAAAAAGGGTACAAAGAGCAACATCTTTCTAACTTGATGGAACAAGTGGGTACCCAATCGCAAGAACTCATGTTGCTCCCTAAAACTAGAGTGAGGGATAGTAAACATGAATGGGGCTTTATATCCGGTTTCCATGAACAATATCGGGAGATAGAAAGTATTTTTAAAAAACATTGGAACATCCTAGCAATGGATAAAACTTTGAGAACAGTGTTACCACCAGTACCACCTTTCATATATAGAAAAACGACATCTTTTGGTGACCAGTTAGTTAAAAAAGTCCTTGATCCTCCGAAGCAGATTAAAATGTTCTGGGATAGAACGGGTTTCTATGCTTGCAGAAGATGTAAGGCGTGCCAACAAGTATCGACACATATACGAGGCCTCACAAGCTTTGTGCCCACGGCTAACGGGAAGGAATTCCAAATTAAGGAATGTATAACGTGCATCCACACATGTAGTATACGCCCTGGAATGTCCCTGCGGTCTAATGTATATAGGCCGCACTAAAAGAACACTCTCTAAAAGGGTGTCGGAACACATTTATAATATTTCCATCGGTTATAAAGAACATAGCGTGTCCCTCCATTTCAGGGAAAAACATCATAGGAACCCAATTGGACTTAAGTTCTGGGGTATTGATAAGATCCATCCCAGATGGAGAGGGGCCAATATGGTGCGAGAAATTTCCAAATTAGAAACTCAATGGTTATTTCTCACCAATACACTCAGTCCTAATGGCTTGAATATAGACTTAGATCTTAATTGCTTCATCAGCAATTACTAATTTTAGGCCACTATTATAGGACCAATTAGGGTAGATGAATGGCCTCATGTTAGTGAGAGAACATGTTGAATGTTTAGTATGAGGCTGTATAAAGAATGCAGTTTTTAGGACAATAAGTGGTGAAACAGCCAATTATGAGGTAATCTAATTTGGGTACAGTAGATCAGTCCAGAATGTAGATAGTCACTCTGCAACTTTTATTTTATTTTATTGTTTAATGTATATCACGGTTTGTTTTTGGACACTCACATGATATAATATGCAATGACATGTCTTTTGAGAACTCATTTACATGTATATGCATAACTTGGTGGTTAGCGGATTTAGAGTGAATCCCCTTACTGTCTTGAGGGCACTTAGGTTCGATATAAACATGCCCAGTGGTCACTATGAATGTAAATGTGAGTGATGACATGCATGCTGTACGGGCCTGAATGCGAGTCTCCACTAATTAAATGGTGAGGATTATAACATACTAGTCCTAATAGATTCTGATTAATAGGGGTCACTGTGCCTTTAAAATAGATCCCTACACAGAACTACATAGGATATCAAGCATTTTTTATATTATATTTTATTATATATTTTTTTATATTATATTTCATTATATTTTATTATTGCTGCATTGCCAATGATCCGGTACACTCGGTCCCCTCTGGAAGGAGGTCCGAATGTGCTGGTGAGTGACAGGTGTAATTCCTCTGAATGGAGACCGCAATACATATCCGGCCAGCGTATGAGTATTCAGAGCTGTGCCGGATCTCCTTCAGACAAAGTTGAGCCGTCTGACGTATGTGGATACGTCAGGACAGGCTTGAATATAAATAAGAGCAGTCGCGATGTGTGGCCACGCCCTCTGAAGACGTGAGCCAATCACGAAACGCGTCAGGGCGTGACCACGCGATCAATCACGTCAGGGGAACGTCCGTCTTCCCGGGACTCAGGAGCTCTTTTGAATTGTGTGAGCGTTCACTAACCTCACTGAGTAGACGGATCATCCCCGGTGATATGCTTTATGTTATTCATTTTCTTGTAAGCATGTTTGTATGCGGGGGGACTTTTTGGATTTTTTATTAAAGAATTTTTTATTAAAGGATTTTATGCTATGTGAAGCTCAATTTGTCTTACATGCCCGCATTGCTGCACGCACTTATGCTTGTTGCCTGAGAACCTGGAGATTTCTTAAAGGAAGCTGACTGGAGATCTAAAGAGGAGCTGACAGGCGGTTAACCATCTGGAGTCTGGTAAGCACATTACCTTAAGGGAGTGGAATTGCTTAGACAATGATGGAAGTACAAATTGCAATATGATCTGTTTGAATTGAAGAACTACAGTGATTGATTTATCAGAGAGTATCTCTCATATGAAAGACTTAACGGCTATTGGATCTACATTTTAGTTCCCTCATTTGTAACTGGTGTTTGATCTCACTGGGAAGCTCTGTCACTGTAATACTAGTGACATTTAACAGTGGGTGGACTTTGCAGTTTATGAGGAATCCTTTAATCCTGTAGGATCGTGCTGTTATTTTTCACATGGTTATGCTGATACTTTTTTGTTGCTGATATTCTGCGGTATATATATTCTATAACCTAGGTGCAATATTTAATACTTTATATTTCACATAAGCGCTGTTAATGTTATACTTGTTGTAACATATTTTATATTTTTATTCACTTACTACTCTACTTATAACGGCAGCTAATTGAGCAGACCAACATTAGACCATCCTTGAGCGCTAGGATCAGATACACCACGGTGACTATTCTGATTTATCTACATAACATTGTAATATATAATGAAATAGTTCAACTCACCATAATGCAGAATCAGTAAGAACCCTGAGCTTGCCACTTGCCACCAGATGCAGAGTGTCCAATTTGTCCACTGCAACATCGCAGTCCCGCTATAAGTCGCTGTTTGCCACCATTACGAGTAGAAGAAAAATAAATAAAAATTCCATAAATGTTCCATGTAGCTGCTATAACCATATAGGTGCAAACCGTTATCTATATACGCTTATTGGGATTTTTTTTTACCAAAAATATGTAGCAGAACACTTATTGGCCTAAATTGATGAAGAAATTCGATTTAAAAAAAAAAAAAATATTGGATGCTTTATAGCAGTAAGTTTTTTTTTTCAAAATTGTCGGTCACCGCAGAGGTGATCAAATACCACCAAAAGAAAGTTCTATTTGTGGGTACAAAAGGACATCAATTTTATTTGGTTACAGTGTCACTTGACTGTGCAATTGTCAGTTAAAATAATGCAGTGACGTTTTGCAAAAAATGGCCTGGTCATTAAGGAGGGGTAAATCTTCCGGACAGCAAGTGGATAATAAGGACCGTTTCTTTAATGGACTGTTTATAACATGGACCTTCTCTGTACATCAGGGACTGCTTACCAAACAGGGATTAGAACTATGATAGTTACACTTGGTAGAGGGACAGAAGACAATAAAAGGACAGAAGGGCTGGTTTATAAAACAGGGACTGTCCCTATTAATCAGGGATAATGCCATACACAGGAGTGGGTGAAGGAGAGGGACTGGTCTCCAGGTCAGGGACTATCTCTCTGTGTACAGTGACATGCTGTGAGTGGTCGAGCAGTCTCTCTGCACACAGCCACTGTTGTCTCATGTCTCAGTGTAGCACACACACAGGCAGTAGAGATGTACAAACACACAGGCAGCTGTACATTCCCCCCTCCCTCCTGAGCACTCGTTCATGGTCACCTCACAGTGATTTATGATTCTTCTAGCATGGCCACCCCGGAGCATTCCAAGCTGGCAGGTTAGGGAGGGGGGAGGTGAAGAAAGTGACGACAAGGAGGCACAGGCTCTTCCATCTAACAAACAGCTCTATAGAACTCCTACAACTCCCTCTGACAATCCAGTGTGGCCCCGGCGGTTACCTTATGGTGTGGGCAGAGGCTGGCAGGTCCCCCTCCTACTAGAATAATACTCACTGTGCAGTGTGATCGGGGAACATCGCTGGTGTCAGCTGCTCTGTGCTGTGGAGGGTCAGGTGCCCAGTAGAGATCCCCGTGGAGACTGGAAGTAGCAGAGACTCATCTTTGGGATGCCGTGAGTGGGGCCCCCACAGACACCTAGCCCAGATGCAGTGTCACTTGCCAGAAGATAGAAGAGGTCATCCAGCATGGTGGAGAGCACTATGCGCAGAGGAGGAGGAAGTTAACTCCTCCCGCCGGCGCTCATGGCCCTGGTGCAGGCTCTGCTGAGGTTCAGAGTCCGGGGGGACAGAGGCAGAGCGGGGAGCCGCCCGCAGCATTAGCTGACACATTCTCCAGGAAGCCATCCTTGCCCGTCCGAGCGCTTTCAGTATGGACCGCCCCCCACTACGTCACCGCGGGTCTCTCTCAGTCGGAGAGAGCGGCCTCTGGATACCAACAAGGAGGAGAAGGAGGGAGGGGAGGGGAGCACTCTGGCGCTTGAACGCCCCCATCTCTGTGGCGCCTGGGTGAACTGCACCCCTCACACCCCGTCTAGGATTGGCCCTGGCCAGCTTCATCTAATGACCAAAATAGAGTATAGGTTTCTTGAATCCCTCAATGAGAACACTATACTGCATTTTGGCCAATAGGTATAGTCAGTATACAAAAAAAAAAAAAAATCAGGAGCTGACAGTCAATTTTATAATTTAGGGGTGCCTTTTTTAAAGAAGTGGTATGGCCTAACTACAACATGTTTTTTTTTTTTTTGGGGGGGGGGATTTCTTTGCATTCTTCTTTAAAGCAAGCAAAGCCATATTTATTCTAATGAACAAGGAAAAAAAGTCAAGAGAGAAAGAATTCTGTAACATGGCTCTCCATCTATCCCCAAAACTTTGTGCAGCTTTATACAAAGAATACTCCAGAAAACACAGTAGGCTCCCTGCCATACTCTGCATTTTATGAATAAAAAGTAAAATAGAAGCATTAGAAGTGGTGTGAATTAGAATCACGTAGTTTCTGTTATAAATAGCAGCCCATGTGTTTTAAAATCTGCATTTATTTTGGAATAATATACTTGGTCTTTAAAAAAAAGTAATTTTTCAGGTTCCAGGGGAGACCTTATCATTTATTTATTTGGAAATGTATGTATTATTTATTCTTTACAAAATATGTTGCTGTTCAAAAACCCTGGACCTAGTAATCTCTTTCTAAACTTAGGCCTCGTACACACGGCCGAGATTCTCATTGAAAAAAACATGTCGTTTTTTTCGACGAGATTCTTGGACAAGAAACTTGTCCCGGCCGAGTGTACAGACGCTCGATTCAAAGAACCAGCGGTTCTTTAAATGGAGCGTACGCGGTGACGTCATCGACTACGACGAGCATGCGCTCGTCACATTCGATGCCGTCGCCGCCATCTTGGTATACCCTACGTATGCCTAGGAAGCTACCGCGCATGCGTCAAATTCATTTCGAACATGCGCGGGCTTCTGGGAGGACAGGTAAGTGTACACACACTCACTTTTCTCGTCGAGAAACATGCCAACGAGAATCTCGAAGAGAAAATAGAGAGCAGGATCTCTATTTTCTCGTCGAGATACTTGTCGCTTTTCTTGACGAGAAACCATACACACAAACGAATTTCTCAGCAAAAAATCTCTGCCAGCAAGTTTCTTGCTGGTTTTTGCCGAGAAACTCGTTCGTGTGTACGAGGCTTAAGTGTAGTAAAGGCTGCACCTAAGAAGAAATATGGATATGTACGGTATTTATTTATTACAAACTGTGCTGTTAAATATGATCATAACATTATTAACAGTTAGGGGAATTTTTATAAAGCAACAAATGTGACATTCACCAAACATTGAACATTCACTGCAGGCATATTTTTCTGGTGCAGGAGTTTTCCTTGTCAAAAATATTTATTGATTACACAATAATAAGTACATACATTGGTTATTTATGCAAGGATACAGATAATGGCATTTACATAAAGGTTTTTAAAAAATAAATAATGGATAACATAGAATATTTAAAGAGAATTAATTAGATCTTCACTAACTAGATAGCCGGTGAGTAGCATTGTATACATGACTGCCGTGCCTTAAAGTATAATTAAACTACCGTCATATTAACTACATGAGTTGTGACCTAACAACTTAAACTTATTATAGTGAAGGACAATATAGCTATAATAAATAGGGAGAGTAAAGAAAAGAAAAGAGTAGTGAGAGAGAGATAAAGTCCACAAGGGTGATCCAAGAACCAGTACGATGCGTAATGATTACCATTTCTTAGGTATATGGGGTTTGCATTGAAGCGATTAACCACTTAACGACCGCTCACTGTATATATACGTCGGCAAAATGGCACGGACAGGCACAATCATGTACCTGTACGTGTCTGCCTTCGTATGGGTGGGGGGTCCGATCGGATCCCCCTCCGGTACAGTGAGCGGTCGGTATCGCTCCGTGAGCGATCCGTGATGAGGGGGCGGCCATTGGTTTCTGGCCACCACCTCGCGATCGCTCCCGGTGAATCAAATGCTTCCCCTGCCTGTGTAATGTATACACAGGCAGGAGGAAGTGATGTCATCTCTCCTGCGGCGCTCACATAGACCGGAGCGCCATGGAGAGAAGACATCAAGTAAGTGCACAAATGGTACACTGACATGTAGGTACACATAGGCACACAATCGCCCCCCCAGTCACCCCCAGATCACCTCCCAGATCACCCCCCAGCCCCCAGTCACAGTGTCACTGATTGCAGTGATCATTTATTTACTGATCACTGCAAACAATGACATTTGTAACTGTAAAAGTGTCAGGGCAGTTTGTTTTAGGTCCAGGGTAGCCCCCTAACCCCCCTAATAAAGGTTTAACCCCTTGTTCGCCCCCCAGGTATCCCTTTCACCCCCTAGCACCACTGTCACTAAGTGATCGTTTTTCTGATCGCTGTATTAGTGTCGGTGGTCCCGCTAGGTAGTCAGTTATTTTTTTAGGTTCGCCGCCAGGTTTTTATAGCGTCAGGTACCCCCATATATTACCTAATAAAGGTTTAACCCCTTGATCGCCCCCCAGGTAACCCTTTCACCCCCTTTTGCCAGTGTCACTAAGCGATCGTTTTTCTGATCGCTGTATTAGTGTCGGTGGTGCCGCTAGGTAGTCAGTTATTATTTTAGGTTCGCCGCCAGGTTTTTATAGCGTCAGGTACCCCCATATATTACCTAATAAAGGTTTAACCCCTTGATCGCCCCCCAGGTAACCCTTTCACCCCCTTTTGCCAGTGTCACTAAGCAATCGTTTTTCTGATCGCTGTATTAGTTATGCTGGTGCCGCTAGGTAGTCAGTTATTTTTTTAGGTTCGCCGCCAGGTTTTTATAGCATCAGGTACCCCCATATATTATCTAATAAAGGTTTTAACCCCCTGATTGCCCCTAGAGTTAACCCTTTCACCAGTGATCACCATATAAGTGTCACTGGTGACACTGGTTAGCCAGTTAGTTATTTCGTTATTTAGGTTCCCCGTCAGGTTTTTATATAGCGTCAGGTACCCCCATATATTACCTAATAAAGGTTTAACCCCTTGATCGCCCCCCAGGTAACCCTTTCACCCCCTTTTGCCAGTGTCACTAAGCGATCGTTTTTCTGATCGCTGTATTAGTGTCGGTGGTGCCGCTAGGTAGTCAGTTATTATTTTAGGTTCGCCGCCAGGTTTTTATAGCGTCAGGTACCCCCATATATTACCTAATAAAGGTTTAACCCCTTGATTGCCCCCCAGGTAACCCTTTCACCCCCTTTTGCCAGTGTCACTAAGCAATCGTTTTTCTGATCGCTGTATTAGTTATGCTGGTGCCGCTAGGTAGTCAGTTATTTTTTTAGGTTCGCCGCCAGGTTTTTATAGCATCAGGTACCCCCATATATTATCTAATAAAGGTTTTAACCCCCTGATTGCCCCTAGAGTTAACCCTTTCACCAGTGATCACCATATAAGTGTCACTGGTGACACTGGTTAGCCAGTTAGTTATTTCGTTATTTAGGTTCCCCGTCAGGTTTTTATATAGCGTCAGGTACCCCCATATATTACCTAATAAAGGTTTTAACCCCATGATTGCCCCTAGTTAACCCTTTCACCAGTGATCACCGTATAAGTGTTACGGGTGACGCTGGTTTGTTAGTTTGCTTTTTATAGTGTCAGGGCACCCGCCGTATATAATCCAATAAAGGTTTAACCCCCTGATCGCCCGGTGGGTGATATCAATTAGGTTTTAGCATCAGAGAGGGTCTGCGTCACACCCCAGGCAGCGTCAGGATAGTGCCAGTAGCACTAACACCCACGCGTGAAGCATACACCTCCCTTAGTGGTATAGTATCTGAACAGATCAATATCTGATCTGATCAGATCTATACTAGCGTCCCCAGCAGTTTAGGGTTCCCAAAAATGCAGTGTTAGCGGGATCAGCCCAGATACCTGCTAGCACCTGCGTTTTGCCCCTCCATCCAGCCCAGGCCACCCAAGTGCAGTATCGATCGATCACTGTCACTTACAAAACACAACACACATAACTGCAGAGTTCGCAGAGACAGGCCTGATCCCTGCGACTCCAGTGCTGTAGGAGGTGATTTCACCACCACAGTTAAAAAAAAGAGCATATATGCCGAAGCATGGGTGCAGCAGGGCGGAGGAGCGATTTTGCTCCTAAGGCCGCGTACAAACGGTCAAAATTCTGACGGAGGCTTGCCCGTGGAAAAGTCAGACCGTATGTACGCAGCATAACTTTTGCGGGAGGATGCCCCCATGCTTCGGCATATATAAATGGTGCATGTATGCCCATCATTAGAAGTGGGTGAATGAAGGGAGGTATTCTAATGGTGGGCATACCCACCGATCAATCTCTTTTTTTCGTTCAGCCAACAGGCTGCATGAAAAAAAAGATTACAATACATGTCCAAAAAGGACCAGCAACGTACTGGTATGTTGCTGGAATTTGAATGGTTATACCAGAATGATGCCTGCGGGTTTAGGTATCATCTTGGTATCATTCTTTTCAGCCAGCGGCCGGCTTTCATGTAAAAGCAATCCTAGTGGCTAATTAGCCTCTGGACTGCTTTTACAAGCAGTGGGAGGGAATGTCCCCCCCCAGATTTAAAAAGCGCCATTGGGAAATTGGGAAATCATTTTATCACACCGATCTTGGTGTGGTCAGATGCTTTGAGGGCAGAGGAAAGATCTAGGGTCTAATAGACCCCAGTTTTTTCAAAAAAAGTCACTACCTATTGCTATCAAAAGGGATATTTACATTCCCTGAGATAACAATAAAAATGATTAAAAAAAATATGGAAGGAACAGTTTAAAAATAAAATAAAAAAGCAAAATTAATAATAAAAAAAAAAAAAATCACCCCTGTCCCGCCCCGCTCTTGCGCAAAGTTGAACGCAAGCGTCGGTCTGGCGTCATATGTAAGCAGCAATTACATCATGCATGTGAGGTATCACCGCGAAGGTCAGATCGTGGGCAGTAATTTTAGCAGTAGACCTCCTCTGTAAATCTAATGTGGTAACCTGTAAAGGCTTTTAAAGGCTTTTAAAAATGTATGTAGTTTGTCGCCACTGCGCGTTTGTGCGAAATTTTAAAGCATGTCGTGTTTGGTATCCATTTACTCGACCTAAGATCATCTTTTTTATTCCATCAAACATTTGGGCAATATAGTGTGTTTTAGTGCAATAAAATAAAAAAAAGTGTATTTTTTCCCCAAAAAATGCGTTTGTAAAATCGCTGCGCAAATACTGTGTGGAAAAAAAAAATGCAACACCCACCATTTTAATATGTAGGGCCTTTGCTTTAAAAAACAATATAATGTTTGGGGGTTCAACGTAATTTTCTTGCAAAAAAAACAGTTATTTTATGTAAACAAAAAGTGTCAGAAAGGGCTTTGTCTTCAAGTGGTTAGAAGAGTGGGTGATGTGTGACATAAGCTTCTAAATGTTGTGCATAAAATGCCAGGAGAGTTCAAAACCCCCCCAAATGACCCCATTTTGGAAAGTAGACACCCCAAGCTATTTGCTGAGAGGCATGTCGAGTCCATGGAATATTTTATATGTTGACACAAGTTGCGGAAAAAATATATATTTTTATTTAATTTTATTTTATTTTGCACAAAGTTGTCACTAAATGATATATTGCTCAAACATGCCATGGGCATATATGGAATTACACCCCAAAATACATTCTGTTGCTTCTCCTGAGTATGGGAGCCTAGCCGCATACAGGACCCCAAAAACCAAGCACCGCCTACAGGCTTTCTAAGGGTGTAAATTTTTGATTTCACTCCTCACTGCCTATCACAGTTTCGGAGGCCATGGAATGCCCAAATGGCACAAAACCCCCCCCCCAAATGACCCCATTTTGTAAAGTATACACCCCAAGCTATTTTATGAGAGGTATGGTGAGTATTTCGCAGATCTCGCTTTTTGTCACAAAGTTTTGAAAATTAAAAAAAAAAAAAAAAAATGTTTTCTTTCTTCATTTTCAAAAACAAATGAGAGCTGTAAAATACTCTCATGCCTCTCAGCAAATAGCTTGGGGTGTCTACTTTCCAAAATGGGGTCATTTGGGGGGGTTTGTGCTATTTTGGCATTTTATGGCCTTCGAAACTGTGATAGGTAGTGAGGAGTGAAATCAAAAATTTGCGCCCTTAGAAATCCTGAAGGCGGTGCTTGGTTTTCGGGGTCCCGTACATGGCTAGGCTCCTAAAAAGTCCCACACATGTGGTAACCCCATACTCAGGAGAAGCAGCAAAATGTATTTTGGGGTGCAATTCCACATATAACCATGGCATGTGTGAGTGTCAGGGAACCAACAGCAGGCGAAGGACTTCAGGACCCAGCATCTCTGGCAGGAGAAGGGCTTTAGGACCCAGTATCTCTACAAGCAGGTCACATGGGCCTATATAAGGAAGTCTGCTAGTGTCTGCATTTGCTGGATTATCGTCAGCTTCTCCTGTGTTCCTGTGTCTTGCATCTCCTGCCTGTCTGATCTCCTGTGTACCAAACCCGGCTTGCCTGACCTGCTCCTGTTGACTTCCTGGCGTATACCTGACCCCAGCCTGGCTAACGGACTCTGCTTACCTTGTCTTCTGTGCTAAGACTCAGCTCTGCTGTGTTCTCGGACTGTCTTGCTGTGTTTGACCCCCTGGCCTGGCTTCTGACTCTGCTATCGGAACATTCCACTGGTACTTACCCTGTGGACCTCCTAAGCACGCCTGCTGTCCTGCAGTCTGCCTGTCCTACCAAGTTCCTGGCAACCAGCACTACCCACCAGGAAACCCGTGCTTCTGTGGGCACCACACCCCCTGTGTCATCTTCAGGGCTGTGCTGCACTCGGCCGCAAGGGGCGCCCTCTGCTACTCGGCCGAACATCAGAGACATGACAGTATAATCCAGCCATGTCTGAGGCCGGCAGAGGTGCGTCCCCGTTAGAGGCATTATGTCAACAGGCCACTTCTCTGACCCAATCAATCCAGACACTGCAAGAAGGATACCTCCAGCTAGAGGTGAGATTGCAACACCTGTCAGAGTCATCTGCTTCTGCGGACCCGGTCCCAGCTTCTACCAGTTCCACCCACGTACATTCCTCTGTGGCTCCTACGATGGTGTTCCCTCCTCTAGAACCCCGTGTTCCCGTCCCTGAACGGTTTTCCGGGGATCAAAGAAAGTTTAGATCCTTCAGGAATGCCTGCCTATTGTACCTATCCTTGCAGCCCCGGACTTTTGCTTTAGAAACTGTTAAGGTCGGGTTCCTCATCTCCCTGCTATCCAATGAACCCCAGACCTGGGCCCACAGTTTATGGAAACAAAGAAGCCCAGTCATTAACACAGTAAACACATTCCTGGCAGCCATGTCACAACTCTACGAGGACCCCCAGCGTACAGCCACCGCCGAAGCCGCTCTGCATTCACTACAGCAGGGTAGTCGACCAGTGGAGGACTATACCGTGGACTTCCGTCGGTGGTCTGCAGACACAGGCTGGAATGAGGCTGCCCTCAAGCACCAGTTCCGCATAGGACTTTCTGAGTCTCTCAAAGATGAGCTGGCCAGGATTGGGGTCCCCACTACACTTGAGGATCTCATCCAGTCATCCATCCAGCTGGATCGACGTCTACGTGAGAGACAGTCCGAACGAGCTCAGTCCTCCAGGCCTGTCATGATGCCGCCTAAAGTTTCCACTTCATCAGTGCCTGCTCCCACTGGTACTTCTATCCCAGTTCCTAGACAAATCGGCCTGCTACGTTCCGCATTAACCCCTGATGAAAGGCGTCATCATATGCAATCAAGGCTCTGCCTCTATTGTGGAGGAAGCGGACATTTCTTGCATAACTGCCCCAGAAGGCCCAAGAAGCCACCTTCCTACCCTCCAGTGTATTTCCAGGTTTCCGGAGCTTCTCCTTCACACCTAGTTCTACCCATTACGCTGCAATTTGGAAAAGAAGAGACCCGGCTGCGAGCCATTATTGATTCTGGAGCATGCAGCTGCTTTGTGGACTTGAACCCGGTGAGAAACCTGAAGTTGCCCCTCCTCCAAAAGAAACAGGGACTTGAAGTCCGCCTGGCCGATGGCACATTGCCTAGTTCTGGCCCTGTTACCCAGGAGACTGTTTCTCTGCTAATCACCACTCCTGATGGCCATCAGGAATTCATACGCTTTGACGCTCTAAGCTCGCCTATGTCTCCAGTTATCCTAGGAATTCCATGGCTCCAAGCCCACAACCCTCAGATCAATTGGATCAAGAAGGAGGTCCTGTTCACCTCTCCCTATTGCCAGCAGAATTGCTTTATTCCTGAACCCAGAGACATTACCAGTTGCTTGACAGTCCACCCTGTATCTACCACTAACCAGAATATACCCCAGGCATACCAAGAATTCCTGGATGTCTTTGATAAGAAAAAAGCTGACGTTCTACCACCACATCGGCCATATGACTGTCCAATAGAATTACTTCCAGGGGCCGAGATTCCATTTGGACGAATATTCCCTCTCTCTCAAATGGAATTGGGAACTCTACAACAATATATCAATGAAAATTTGGCTAAGGGCTTCATCCGAGCTTCCTCCTCTCCTGCCGGTGCCGGAATCTTTTTTGTCGAAAAGAAAGACAAGTCTTTAAGACCATGCGTGGATTATAGGGAGCTCAATAAAATCACAATAAAGAACCGCTACCCACTGCCATTAGTTCCTGAACTTTTCCAGAGATTCCGTACGGCCCAAGTATTTACCAAGCTCGACCTCCGGGGTGCCTATAACCTTGTTCGGATCCGTGAGGGCGATGAATGGAAGACAGCATTCAGAACGAGGTTCGGACACTTTGAGTATCTTGTAGCTCTGTAACGCCCCAGCGACGTTTCAGCACTTCGTCAACGATATTTTCCGGGAATATCTTGACTACTTCGTCATCATCTATCTGGATGACATTCTCATATTTTCGGCTACTCTGGAGCTCCACCGGACCCATGTAAAGACAGTGCTGCTCACACTAAGAAAACATGGACTTTATGTGAAAGCGGAAAAGTGTAACTTTGAGAAGAAATCAATACAATTCCTAGGACTGATCATCTCCACGGGGGGTGTAGCTATGGATCCACAGAAAGTGCAGGCAATCCTGGATTGGCCAACTCCATCAGATAAGAAAGGGGTGCAAAGGTTTGTGGGCTTTTGCGAACTTCTATAGGAGGTTTATAAGAAACTTCTCCTCCATCATCTCACCCATTACCCAGTTGACCCACTTACATATCCATTTCCAGTGGTCCTCCGAAGCCCAAACTGCTTTCGAGAGACTAAAGTTATTGTTTACCTCTGCACCAATCCTTCAACACCCTGAGCCTGCCCTGCCATACATCTTGGAGGTCGATGCCTCAGAAGTAGCTACAGGGGCAGTTCTTTCACAACTTCAGGGACCCAAGTCCTTGCTTCACCCCGTGGCCTTCTCCTCGCGGAAAATGAGCCAGCCCGAGAGTAACTATGATGTAGGTGACCGCGAGCTCTTGGCCATTAAAACAGCCTTAGAGGATGCCTTATCCCGAATGTTTCCCGATACTCCGGAGGAGACAATATCTAGTACAATCCTGTCACCTCAGAACTTTCTTCTGATCCAACCCGATCTAAGATCTTCTCTTGAACAGGCTTCCCTCCAATGCCAGGAACCAGAAGCATCCTCTCTAAGAAACCAGGGAGGGTACCTCTGGCATCAGGACAAGATCTTCGTTCCGCAACAAACCCGAATACAGATACTGAAGACCTTGCATGACCACCAACTCGCTGGCCACTTCGGAGTGTGGAAAACTACGGATCTTATCCAACGATCCTTCTGGTGGCCTACCTTGAAATCTGATTGCAGGGAGTTTGTTAGCTCCTGCACTACCTGCCAGCGAAATAAAGGGTCCAACGTCAAGTCGTGGGGTCTGTTACGTCCTCTGCCAGTGCCAGAACAACCATGGAGAAATATATCTATGGACTTTATAGTAGAGCTGCCCCCATCCGAAGAATCTACAACAATCCTGGTAGTTGTGGACCGTCTATCCAAAATGGTGCACTTCTTGCCCATGGTAGGAACTCCTTCTGCTGCAGAAACACCAAACATTTTCATAAGGGAGATAGTTAGGCTCCATGGCCTTCCTGACAGCATTGTGTCTGATAGAGGGGTACAATTCACCTCCCGGTTCTGGAGAGAGCTCTGCAAAGCATTATCAATCAAGGTGTGCCTGTCCTCAGCCTATCACCCCCAAAGCAACGGTCAAACTGAAAGGACCAACCAGACCTTAGAACAATATTTGTGTTGCTTCTGCTTCTTTTCCCAGGACGACTGGATCTCTCTAATCCCTTGTGCGGAGTTTGCTTACAACAATGCAGTACACTCAACCACCAATCAATCTCCGTTTTGGGCCAACTACGGTTTCCATCCTTCATTTCTACCTAATGTCATTCCGGAAGCCTCAGTTCCAGCAGTTCAAGACAGGATAAGTTCCATTCAGGCTAATTATCAAACCCTCCAGCCATAGACGTGCCCACGGGGTGTGCCGGGTGTGCCCAGGCACACCCTAATCATGCCTGCTGTGATCTTGTTCTGCACTGACTGCCTTCACTCTGCAACATGTCCCTGTGTGTAACTCATTTTCCCAACACTGCCTGGGGTACTGTCCGCCAGAAAATACAGCTGTGTGCTTTGAGTGGCAGGAATAAGCAGGGAGGGAACTAGCCGTGGAGTAACCCAGCCGGGAGCCGCATAAGCCGATGCAGCTTCTATAGTTCTGGCTACAGGTCCCGCAGGCGCCGGCGGAGTGATCTACATCTGCACTCCACCTCCCCCCTCCGTCCTCTCTCTCCCTTTGAAGCAGCGGAGCGGAGCCTGGATAGTGGCTGCAGCCTGCTGGATCAAGGTGAGCACTGCAGTGAGAGACGCTCTGCTCTGCCTTGCAGTAATAACGAAGGGCAGATAACGGGACTCTGCCTGACTTGGAGAGCCATCTTGCTCGGGAGTGGTATTGCAAGTGCTCAGTGTCCGGTTGGTTCTGTCCGTTCTCCCAACCCCTCCCTCACTCCACTAACTGTCCAATGCCACACTCCGCCTCCCATTTGTGTCCGCCCAACCCCGCCCACAGTCCAACACCCTGCATGCAATGCCTGCAATTAGCTGTGATTGGGGTTTTGTGAGAAGCTGGGCGGGAGATATGAAACAATGGCTGTTATTGCTGTACAAGCCACCTAAAGGGGAACCAGCCTGAGAGGAGGGAGGCATAATTGGTAAGTGAAACTTTTGCACACAGAACAAAACCCCTGGATCCCCCTGCCACCTTTTGCACTGCCCCCCCACTCCTGCCTCTATCTCTCCATTCTCCCTCCCCTTCTCACTTCCTCCTCTACCCCCCCACTCTCTCTCATCTCTCTCTCTCTCTCTTCCCCCTCTCTCTCTCATTCTCCCCCCTCTCTCTCTCTTTGTCCCACTCTCTCTCTCTCTTTCTCCACCTCTCTCTCTTTCTCCCCCCTCTCTCTCTTTCTCCCCCTCCCCCTCTCTCTCTCTTTCTCCCCCTCTCTCTCCCTTTCTCCCTCTCTCTCTCTCACCCCCTCTCTCTTTCCCACCCCTCTCTCTTTCTCCCCCCTCTCGCTCTCTTTTTCCCCTCTCTCTCTCTTTCTCCCCCCCTCTCTCTCTCTTTCCCCCCACTCTCTCTCTTCCCCCTCTCTCTCTTCCCCCTCTCTCTCTCTTTCTCCCCCTCTCTCCCTCACTCTCTTTCTCCACCCTTTCTCTCTCTTTCTCCCCCTCCCCCTCTTTTTCTCCCCCTCCCCCTCTCTCTTTATCCCCCTCCCCCCCTCTCTCTCTCTCCCCCCCCTCTCTCCCTCACTCTCGTTCTCCCCCCTTTCTCTCTCTTTCTTCCCCCCTCTCCCTCTCTCTTTCTCCCCCCTCTCTCTCTTTCCCCCCTTCTCTCCCTCACTCTCTTTCTCCCCCCTTTCTCTCTCTTTCTCCCCTCTCTCTCTCTCTCTTTCTCCCCCCTCTCTCTTTCTCCCCCCTATCTCTCTCTCTCTCTCTTTCTCCCCCTCTCTCTCTTCCCCTCCCTCTCCCCCCCCCTCTCTCTCTTTCTCCCCCCTCCCTCTCTCTTTCTCCCCCTCTCTCTCTCTCTTTCTTCCCCCTCTCTCTTTCGTCCCTCTCTCTCTTTCTTCCCCCCTCTCTCTCTCTCTTTCCCCCTCCTCTCTCTCTCTCTCTTTCCCCCTCCTCTCTCTCTTTCCCCCTCCTCTCTCTCTTTCCCCCTCCTCTCTCTCTTTCCCCCCTCCTTTCTCTCTTTCCCCCCTCCTCTCTCTCCCCCCCTCCTCTCTCTCTCCCCCTCCTCTCTCTCTTCCCCCTCTCTCTTTCTCCCTCCTCTCTCTTTCTCCCTCCTCTCTCTCCCCCCCCCTCTCCCCCTTTCTCTCTTTCTCTCTCTTCCCCCCTCTCTCTCTCCTTCTCCCCTCCCCCTCTCTTTCTCCCCGTCCCCCCTCTCTTTTTCCCCTCTCCCCCCTCTCTCTCTTTCCCCCCTCTCTCCCTCACTCTCTTTCTCCCCCTTTCTCTCTCTTTCTCCCCTCCCCCTCTCTCTTTCTCCCCCCCTCTCTTTCCCCCCTCTCTCCCTCACTCTCTTTCTCCCCCCTTTCTCTCTCTTTCTCCCCCCTCTCTCTCGTTCTCCCTCTCTCTCTCTTTCTCCCCCCTTTCTCTCTCTTTCTCCCCCTCTCTCTCTCTATTTCTCCCCCTCTCTCTCTCTCTTCCCCTCCCTCTCTCTCTCTCTTTCTCCCCCTCTCTCTTTCTCCCCCTCTCTCTCTCTTTCTCCCCCTCTCTCCCTTTCTTCCCCCCCCTCTCTTTCTTCCCCCCTCTCTCTCTCTCTTTCTTCCCCACTCTCTCTCTCTTTCCCCCTCTCTCTCTCTCCCTTTCCCCCCTCCTCTCTCTCTTTCCCCCTCCTCTCTCTCTCTTTCCCCCTCCTCTCTCTCTTCCCCCCTCCTCTCTCTCTTCCCCCTCCTCTCTCTCTTTCCCCCCTCCTCTCTCTTTCTCCCTCCTCTCTCTTTCTCCCTCCTCTCTCTTTCTCCCTCTCCCCACCTCTCTCTCTCTCTCTCCCCCCCACCTCTCTCTCTCCCCCCACCTCTCTCTCTCTCCCCCCACCTCTCTTTCTCTCCCCCCTCTCTCTCGTTCTCCCCCATTTTTTTCTCACCCCACTTTCTCTATCTTTGCCTCCCTCTCCCTCCACCAACTCTTTTTTCCCCCGTTCTCTCTCTCTCTCCCGTATCTCTCTTCTTGTTATATACAGACCAGTGTATATAATGTACTGTATGGTGTACATATAATATACAGACTGTACCCTGGCACCATACGGTACATTATATACAGACCAGTGTATATATAACATACAGCGTGGTGTCGGGGGGTGACACCATGTTTTGCTGCACCAGGTGCCACCAACCCTAGTGACGCCACTGAGTGAGACAGCACTGAGCAGGGCAGGCAGTCGGCAAAAAGGAAACCAATCGATATGATATGCACCCTACCCTGGCTTGTCGCTGTCACTGTCAGCAAAAAAGTGTGTGTATATATATATATATATTTAAAAATACGCACTTTTTTGCTGACAAGCCAGGGTTCATATAGTTTGGAATTGTATATGTAATACATATATATTTATTTTTACACAATATATATATATATATATATATATATATATATATATATATATAATATATGTATACACAATTCAAATCGATATGAACCCTGGCTTGTCAGTAAAAAAAGTGCATATATATATATATATATATATATATATATATTGTGAGGGGGTTAGCTCGGCAGTGGGTGTGTGTGACCCCCGGGATGGGCTCCCCACACAAAAACAGGCCCAGCAAACGGAGGTTGTGGTTTTCAAAATCAAAAAGGTGCGGTTTATTTTCTATTTACAGTGACAAAACACAGCAAAGCAAAAGAAACATAAACAAAATAAATCCTGGTCAACTTGACCTCTGACTAAACATACAGGTTTCCTAACTAACAACTGGGATCAGCCTAGTGCTGTCCTAGTCCCTAAGTCCCTGGTTTTAAATGTCCAAGCAAATAGCCACACAGGCTTTGTCTCACCGCACAGGGGTTCACTCTCCCTAGACAGTCCACACAGGTCTGGGTCCAGGCATGAGCTAACATCTAATGAAGCTGGGAGTTCTTATAGAGGCCTAAATGAGCTGACAAGCTTCAGCTGGTCTCATCAACTCCCTGTCTGCACGACGCCCCACACTCTCCCTAGAGGTATGAGTCATCCATGAGCCCACTAGCCCCAGCTGGGCTTATACAACTCTCCACCTAGTTGTATAAGTCGGCGTAAAGCCTGAATCTGGGCGAAATATATCTACCCCCCTGGATGCAACCAGGTGACTTTACCTTCCTGCTGTCACATACCCCCCCCTCTTGTTTTAACCTCGGGGTTGGAACACCAGCAATCAGGCATTCATGTACTCGAGACAAAGCATCCACATTCCCCATTTGAACGCCAGGGCGATGCTTTACTGTGAAGTTGAATTCCTGGAGGGCCAGGAACCACCTATTCACTCTTCTATTTGTTTCCTTGTTTTGAGCCATCCACTTTAACGGAGCGTGATCCGTAACCAAGTCAAAGTGCCTACCTAGCAGGTAGTACCGAAGGGAATCTAGAGCCCACTTCACCGCTAAACACTCCTTTTCAACGGTGGCGTAATTTACCTCATGGGACTTCAACTTCCTGCTGAGGTAAATGACTGGGTGCTCTTCCCCGTTCCAGACCTGGGACAATACTGCTCCTAACCCCACATCTGACGCATCACTTTGTACGACAAAGTCTTTAGAGAAGTCGGGTGAGTACAACACTGGCTGGCTACATAAGGCTTGTTTCAAGAATTGGAATGCTGCCTCAGCCTCGGGGGTCCATTTAATCATGACCGACCCTTTCCCCTTCGTCAGGTTGGTTAGGGGCACAGCCTTAGAAGCAAAGTGGGGAATGAATCGCCGATAATACCCAGCGATTCCCAGAAAGGCTCGTACCTGCTTCTTGCTGTTGGGACGTGGCCAACTCTGGATGGCCTCGACTTTGTTGAGTTGGGGTTTTATTACTCCCCTCCCAATGGTGTACCCAAGATATTTGGCCTCTTCCTGCCCAATGGTACACTTCTTGGGGTTAGCCGTAAACCCCGCTTCCCGAACAGAGTCCAGGACTGCTTGCACTTTTGGCAGATGTGAGGCCCAATCTGTGCTATGGACAATTACGTCATCCAGGTAAGCCGCAGCATACTTCCGATGGGGCCTCAGCATCTGGTCCATTTTCCGCTGGAATGTGGCCGGCGCATTCTGTAACCCGAACGGCATTCTTTTATATTGGAACGCCCCGTCTGGGGTTACAAATGCGGTTTTCTCTTTGGCCGACTTGGCCAGGGGGATTTGCCAATACCCTTTTGTGAGGTCAAGAGTCGTCATGTATCGGGCTGTTCCCAGCCGGTCGATCAACTCATCTATACGTGGCATGGGGTAGGTGTCAAATTTTGTAACTTTGTTCAACTGACAAAAATCGTTACAAAATCGCCAGCTCCCATCCGGTTTAGGCACCAACACAATGGGACTAGACCAATCACTTTGGGACTCCTCTATCACCCCTAAGTTCAGCATTTTCTGTACTTCCTCCCGTATTGCCTCCCGTTGGGCCTCTGGGATCCAATAGGGTTTTAACTTCACCCTTTCACCGGGCGGGGTAATGATGTCATGCTCTACCCCAGATGTTTGTCCCGGCAGCTCAGAGAATACCTCCTTGTTGCGAAGCACAAACTCCTTAACCTCCTGTTGTTGGGGTTGTGACAAGGTGGCTGCTATTCCAACCTCAGGAATCACGCAACCAGTTTCAGCTGGTGACCAAGTGTCTGCGACTAGGGACTCTCTATCCCTCCAGGCTTTCAACAGATTAACGTGATAGATCTGTTCGGGCTTTCGCCTTCCTGGTTGTCTGACCTTGTAATTCACTTCGCTCACTTTTTCCATTATCTCGTAGGGGCCTTGCCATTTGGCAAGGAATTTACTTTCAACCGTAGGGACAAGTACCAGTATCCTATCCCCCGGGGAAAAGGTACGGGTCTTGGCTCCACGGTTGTACACTCTCTGCTGTGCTAACTGCGCTTGGGCCAAATGTTCCTTCACGATGGGCATTACCTGTGCAATTCGGTCTTGCATCAGGGCGACATGCTCAATCACACTCCTGTGGGGAGAACTCTCACTTTCCCAAGTTTCCTTGGCAATATCCAACAGCCCTCTTGGGTGTCTCCCATACAGTAACTCAAAGGGGGAGAATCCCGTAGAGGATTGGGGCACCTCCCTAATAGCAAACATCAGATAAGGAAGTAGACAGTCCCAATCCTTTCCATCTCTATCCACCACTTTCTTCAACATTTGTTTTAGGGTTTTGTTGAATCTTTCAACCAGCCCATCGGTTTGGGGGTGATACACAGATGTACGTAATTGCGTCACTTTGAACAATTTACACAGCTCCTTCATAACCCGGGACATAAAGGGTGTACCTTGGTCCGTAAGCAGTTCTTTACAAATACCCACCCGGCTAAACACAAGAGATAGCTCTTTGGCTATGGTTTTGGCCGAGGTATTTCGGAGAGGGATCGCTTCTGGATAACGGGTGGCATAGTCCATTATAACTAATATGTACTGGTGCCCCCTAGCGGACTTGATTATAGGACCTACCAAATCCATGGCGATCCTCTCAAACGGGACCTCAATGATGGGTAGAGGGACCAGCGGGCTACGGAAATGTGGCATCGGGGCCGACCTCTGACACACAGGGCAGGAGGAACAATAATTTTCTATGTCCTTCATCACCCCCGGCCAATAGAATCTCTGTAATACCCTCTCTCGGGTTTTCTCTGTCCCCAGATGACCTCCAAGAATGTGCCCATGGGCCAACTCCAACACCAACTTCCTGTAAGGTTTGGGCACCACAAGCTGCTCAACGGTTTCTTCTGCCCTTTTTGCCACCCGATACAGTAGGTCCTTCTCTACGCTGAAGTATGGGTAAGTGCAGGTATTATCTGGGTTCACTAACTCGCCATCTATTTTCACTACGTTTTCCCGTGCCTTTATTAGGGCGGGGTCTTTCAACTGTTCTGTGGCAAAGTTTTCCCTGTGAACCTCAAGATCAGAAAACTCCACAGACGGTAGGTTTTCGTCTGAGGAGGTGGGCTCCTCTCCAGTTTCTTGAGTCTCCCCTGCCAATACTGATAAGGGAAATTCCGGAGAGTCCTCACCACTCTCAGAGGAGTTCTGGCTATCACATTCCTGGTACATAGGGGCACCAGTGGGGGGCTCAGGATCATCCCACAGTTCCCAGAACTTCGGAAAATCCCTTCCCACAATGGCGTCATGCGGTAACTGAGATACTAAGCCCACTGGATGAAAGAGGGTACCTTTGGGGGTCTCGAAACACACTGTAGTCACTGGATACTCTCGGGTGTCCCCATGCACACAAATAACAGCTACCTTGCTATTCCCAGAGACCTCTGTTTTAACTAACTCAGCCTTTATCAGGGTCACAAGGCTACCTGAATCCAGCAATACCACAACATTTCTACCATTAACACACATTTTGCATAAATGTTTCTCAGTTCCTCGAATGGCAGTGCATGCGACTGTCGCACACAGCGACTGACGTCTGCCCGTCAGAAAGTCACACTGCATGGGTTCCTCCACAACCGGGCAATTGGCTGCAATATGTCCCGCTTGCCGGCAGCGGTAGCAAACGATCCTTCTTGCCGCCTCTTGAGCCGCTGATTTCCCAGGCTGTTCTCGCCAAACTTGGGGTAGAGCTCCCACCCTCTCACTCTCTCCACCCTCACCCCTTGGAATCCTCTTATCCGCCCCTGGGGATGGTCTGGTCTTAGGGTGGAAAGTCCGAGTGTCTCTGGAAGAGGCCGTCAGGTTCTCTGTAGCCAAGTATTTCTCCACACGATCCACAAGACCATCGGCCGTCTCTGGGTCTCCATGGCTTACCCACTTTTGGATGGCAGTAGGAAGAGCTCTCAAAAACCGATCCATTACAACACGTTCCACAATCTTTGGTGCGGACAAAGTCTCTGGCTGTAGCCACTTTCTGCTCAGGTGAATGAGATCATACATTTGAGACCTGGGGGGTTTTCCAAGCTGGAAAGTCCAGTTATGCACACGCTGAGCCCGGACAGCCAGGGTGACACCCAGCCTTGCCAATATTTCAGCTTTTAGCATCACATAGTCTTTTGCTTGGTTAGGCTCTAGGTCATAGTAAGCTTTCTGCGATTCACCAGTTAACAGAGGAGCCACCAGTCCAGCCCACTGCTCCTCAGGCCACTTTTCTCTTTCAGCGGTCCTTTCAAATGTGGTCAAAAATACCTCTGGATCATCCTCTCCAGTCATTTTTGTCAATAAACGACTCACCCCAAAGGACGCGGTATTAGTGGGACGGCTTTCCTCACTGGTCTGCGGACGTTGCTGCATTACTGCTTCCATCTGTTGTTGTAGTCTCTGCTCTTGCTTCTGCAACAGGTCTATGAAGCGGGCCTCAGATTGCTGCTGGGCTTGTTGCTGAGCCTCCAGACTCTGTTGCAAAGTTGCGTTTGTCTGCTGCTGGGCTGCAAGGCTCTGTTGATGAGCTTGCTGCTGGGCTGCAAGGCTCTGTTGATGAGCTTGCTGCTGGGCTGCGAAGTTCTGTTGTTGAGCTGCAAGGCTCTGTTGATGAGCTGCAAGGCTCTTTTGCAAACCTGCATTTGTCTGCTGTTGATTGGCATTTGCTAGAGCCAGCTGTTTCAGTATCTCCTCCATGCTGGCTTAAAAAAAAACTGCCACTGGTTCTCCACCAACTGTGAGGGGGTTAGCTCGGCAGCGGGTGTGTGTGACCCCCGGGATGGGCTCCCCACACAAAAACAGGCCCAGCAAACGGAGGTTGTGGTTTTCAAAATCAAAAAGGTGCGGTTTATTTTCTATTTACAGTGACAAAACACAGCAAAGCAAAAGAAACATAAACAAAATAAATCCTGGTCAACTTGACCTCTGACTAAACATACAGGTTTCCTAACTAACAACTGGGATCAGCCTAGTGCTGTCCTAGTCCCTAAGTCCCTGGTTTTAAATGTCCAAGCAAATAGCCACACAGGCTTTGTCTCACCGCACAGGGGTTCACTCTCCCTAGACAGTCCACACAGGTCTGGGTCCAGGCATGAGCTAACATCTAATGAAGCTGGGAGTTCTTATAGAGGCCTAAATGAGCTGACAAGCTTCAGCTGGTCTCATCAACTCCCTGTCTGCACGACGCCCCACACTCTCCCTAGAGGTATGAGTCATCCATGAGCCCACTAGCCCCAGCTGGGCTTATACAACTCTCCACCTAGTTGTATAAGTCGGCGTAAAGCCTGAATCTGGGCGAAATATATCTACCCCCCTGGATGCAACCAGGTGACTTTACCTTCCTGCTGTCACAATATATATATATTATACACACATTATACACACAGACGCACGTGTGTTTGAGCTTTGGTTTGAGGTGCACACCCTAATGCAATAGGCTGCGCATGCCTATGCCTCCGGCTAACCATGCAGAAAGCGCAAGAGGACTACAAGAAACAGTATGACAAGAGGAGAGGAGAGAGTCCTAGCTTTGAGGTTGGAGATAAGGTCTGGCTCTCTTCAGCAAATCTCAGGCTCCCTTGCCCCTCCCGGAAATTGGGTCCAAGATTTATCGGTCCATTCAAAATTAAACGAAAAATCAACCCAGTAGCTTTTGAACTGATACTACCAAGTTCGGATAAAGTGCATCCTGTGTTTCCCGTTTCTCTTCTTAAATCTGTTGTCTCTAGTCCTTTTCCAGGAAGAGAAGAAGACCCTCCGCCTCCAGTCTCAGTGGGAGATGAAGCCGAATTCAAGGTAGAATCCATCCTGGACTGTCGCAAGAGAGGTAGGACTATTCAATTTCTTATTGAATGGAAGGGTTATCCAGCAGAAGAGAATTCTTGGGAACCTGCAGGCAACATACATGCTCCTAGACTTCTCCAGAGATTCCGTGCCAGATACCCTGAAAGATGGGCCCGGGTGGGCATTCGGAGGCTGCCCCTTGGGGGGGGGCACTGACAGGGAACCAACAGCAGGCGAAGGACTTCAGGATCCAGCATCTCTGGCAGGAGAAGGGCTTTAGGACCCAGTATCTCTACAAGCAGGTCACATGGGCCTATATAAGGAAGTCTGCTAGTGTCTGCATTTGCTGGATTATCGTCAGCTTCTCCTGTGTTCCTGTGTCTTGCATCTCCTGCCTGTCTGATCTCCTGTGTACCAAACCTTGCCTGACCTGCTCCTGTTGACTTCCTGGCGTATACCTGACCCCAGCCTGGCTAACGGACTCCGCTTACCTTGTCTTCTGTGCTAAGACTCAGCTCTGCTGTGTTCTCGGACTGTCTTGCTGTGTTTGACCCCCTGGCCTGGCTTCTGACTCTGCTATCGGAACATTCCACTGGTCCTTACCCTGTGGACCTCCTAAGCACGCCTGCTGTCCTGCAGTCTGCCTGTCCTACCAAGTTCCTGGCAACCAGCACTACCTACCAGGCAACCCGTGCTTCTGTGGGCACCACACCCCCTGTGTCATCTTCAGGGCTGTGCTGCACTCGGCCGCAAGGGGCGCCCTCTTGCTGCACCAGGTGACACCAACCCAAGTGACGCCACTGAGTGAGACAGCACTGAGCAGGGCAGGCAGTCGGCAAAAAGGAAACCAATCGATATGATATGCACCCTACCCTGGCTTGTCGCTGTCACTGTCAGCAAAAAAGTGTGTGTGTATATATATATATATATATATATATATATATATATATTTAAAAATACGCACTTTTTTGCTGACAAGCCAGGGTTCATATAGTTTGGAATTGTATATGTAATACATATATATTTATTTTTACACAAAATATATATATATATATATATAATATATGTATACACAATTCAAATCGATATGAACCCTGGCTTGTCAGCAAAAAAAGTGCATATATATATATATATATATATTATACACACATTATACACACAGACGCACGTGTGTTTGAGCTTTGGTTTGAGGTGCACACCCTAATGCAATAGGCTGCGCACGCCTATGCCTCCGGCTAACCATGCAGAAAGCGCAAGAGGACTACAAGAAACAGTATGACAAGAGGAGAGGAGAGAGTCCTAGCTTTGAGGTTGGAGATAAGGTCTGGCTCTCTTCAGCAAATCTCAGGCTCCCTTGCCCCTCCCGGAAATTGGGTCCAAGATTTATCGGTCCATTCGAAATTAAACGAAAAATCAACCCAGTAGCTTTTGAACTGTTACTACCAAGTTCGTATAAAGTGCATCCTGTGTTTCACGTTTCTCTTCTTAAATCTGTTGTCTCTAGTCCTTTTCCAGGAAGAGAAGAAGACCCTCCGCCTCCAGTCTCAGTAGGAGATGAAGCCGAATTAGAGGTAGAATCCATCCTGGACTGTCGCAAGAGAGGTAGGACTATTCAATTTCTTATTAAATGGAAGGGTTATCCAGCAGAAGAGAATTCTTGGGAACCTGCAGGCAACATACATGCTCCTAGACTTCTCCAGAGATTCCGTGCCAGATACCCTGAAAGATGGGCCCGGGTGGGCATTCGGAGGCTGCCCCTTGGGGGGGGGGCACTGACAGGGAACCAACAGCAGGCGAAGAACTTCAGGACCCAGCATCTCTGGCAGGAGGAGGGCTTTAGGACCCAGTATCTCTACAAGCAGGTCACATGGGCCTATATAAGGAAGTCTGCTAGTGTCTGCATTTGCTGGATTATCGTCAGCTTCTCCTGTGTTCCTGTGTCTTGCATCTCCTGCCTGTCTGATCTCCTGTGTACCAAACCTTGCCTGACCTGCTCCTGTTGACTTCCTGGCATATACCTGACCCCAGCCTGGCTAACGGACTCCGCTTACCTTGTCTTCTGTGCTAAGACTCAGCTCTGCTGTGTTCTCGGACTGTCTTGCTGTGTTTGACCCCCTGGCCTGGCTTCTGACTCTGCTATCGGAACATTCCACTGGTCCTTACCCTGTGGACCTCCTAAGCACGCCTGCTGTCCTGCAGTCTGCCTGTCCTACCAAGTTCCTGGCAACCAGCACTACCTACCAGGCAACCCGTGCTTCTGTGGGCACCACACCCCCTGTGTCATCTTCAGGGCTGTGCTGCACTCGGCCGCAAGGGGCGCCCTCTGCTACTCGGCCTCACATCAGAGACTTGACAGTGAGCAATATTACATTTAGTGACAACTTTTTGTAATTTTTTTTTTGTCATTATTCAATCACTTGGGACAAAAACAAATATTCAATGGACTCAACATGCCTCTCAGCAATTTCCTTGGGGTGTCTACTTTCCAAAATGGGGTAAGTTGGGGGGGGGTTTGTGCTATTTTGGCATTTTATGGCCTTCGAAACTGTGATAGGTAGTGAAGAGTGAAATCAAAAATTTGTGCCCTTAGAAATCCTGAAGGCGGTGCTTGGTTTTCGGGGTCCCGTACGTGGCTAGGCTCCTAAAAAGTCCCACACATGTGGTATCCCCATACTCAGGAGAAGCAGAAAAATTTATTTTGGGGTGCAATTCCACATATAACCATGGCATGTGTGAGCAATATTGCATTTAGTGACAACTTTTTGTAATTTTTTTTTTTGTCATTATTCAATCACTTGAGACAAAAAAAAATATTCAATGGGCTCAACATGCCTCTCAGCAATTTCCTTAGGGTGTCTACTTTCCAAAATGGGGTCATTTCGGGGGGTTTTGTACTGCCCTGCCATTTTAGCACCTCAAGAATTGAGATAGGCAGTCATAAATTAAAAGCTGTGTAAATTCTAGAAAATGTACCCTAGTTTTTAGACGCTATAACTTTTGCGCAAACCAATAAATATACGCTTATTGACATTTTTTTTACTAAAGACATGTGGCTGAATACATTTTGGCCTAAATGTATGACTAAAATTGAGTTTATTCGATTTTTCTTATAACAAAAAGTAGAAAATAGAATTTATTTTCAAAATCTTCGGTCTTTTTCCGTTTATATCGCAAAAAAAAAAATCGCAGAGGCAATCAAATACCATTAAAAGTAAGCTCTATTTGTGGGAAGAAAAGGACGCAAATTTCGTTTGGGTACAACATTGCATGTCCGCACAAATTCCAGTTAAAGAAGCGCAGTGCCAAATTGTAAAATCAGCTCTGGTCTTTATGCTGCGTATTGGTCCGGATCTTAATTTGTTAATCAGCTACCATGGCAGAAGGACCTCATCATTGAAATCCAGAGGTAAATAGTGTTTTATCCAAGGGAGCCAAAGTTTTTTGAATTTGGGGATTTGGTTCCCGTCAGTGGCTATCATTTTGGCATGTGACATTGTGGTGTTCATTCTATGAATTGTTTCTGCCAACCCCAAAGGTGCAGGAGTTTTCAATTAAAGCCTTCCATAATTCCAAATAGCCTAGGTTTGTGCAGTTTGTTTACGTACACCAAGGATTTAGGAGGAAGGAGGATAAGATAATTTACTATGTTCTGAGTCAAAATATTAAGAGACATATACTGTGTGTGTGTGTGTATATATACCGTATTTTTCGCACCATAAGACGCACTTTTTTCCCCCTAAAAAATGTGGGGAAATGTCCCTGCGTCTTATGGAGTGAATGCTGA